>VWZV01009139.1:238631-286869 GCA_013397155.1 Irena cyanogastra | reverse complement strand
TGGAAAGAAGGGGTTTGTTGGGAGCACAATTATATCTTTCTCTTTGGGGCTGTTCCCTTTAGGAATTGTATGGCAAACTGACCTTAGAATTTTGCAGAGGATGTATGTAAAGAGATTGGATTTTTCTTTTTTCCCCTCTCACTGCTTTTGAGCCCTACATTTGTGTTTGCTGCAGGAGGTTCATTGTTTCCAGGATTTGTATAATCAGCTGTTCTGGAAGGCAGCCAAGGATGAAGGCAATAGTTAAAAGTGCTCATTTTAATAGAAAGTGGAGTTTGGTGGTGTGTGGCAGAGCCTGAGGTTTTTGGGGTTTAATGCAGTGTTGTCCACCCAGAGCTTTCCCAGCCCAGCTGGTTCACTGCTGCTCCTCTCCAAAACAATGCTACTGGATTAAAAAAACCAGAGCTCCTCCCTGACAGGGCAATGAGTGAGGGGCTGCCCCAAAACCTGGCTCTACAGCCTTGTTCCTACAGGAACACATCCCTGCAGGGACAGGAGAGGGGGCACCACCACTCTGTGCCAGGCTGAGTGTGCGGCATGGAAGGGACCCACCAGCGCTGGCTCTTTGCAGGCACTGCCAGCTGGTTTTATAAAACTTCATGCTTTGGCCCTTGGATTGGGCTGTCCCCAGGTGTCCTTGCTGGGTAAATCCTGCCAGGTGGATTGTGGCTGCTCAGGCATTCTGTTTTCCAGAAGTTAGTTCAGCTTCCCTCAGAAACCCTCTGGGGCCAGTCTTCAGGCAAGGCTCAGCATTCAGTCTAATTCAGAACCCTTTTTCCCCTTTTCCCTCATTGTTTCCTTTTTATTTTCCCTCCCTCTTTTTATTTTTTTCCCTTTTCCTCCCTGTGGGAGTAATTGAATCTGGTTATGGCAGGTGGTGGAGAACCATCCAAACTGAACCCTGAACATTTTCCTCCTTTGCCACGTGGGCTTTTCAGTGCTTTACAGAGGTGATCAAAATCTTGTCACCTGTTACTTCCTTGTGTGTAACTCCTCTTGCAAGGCCTGTACTGTTCTCCACTTTGGCATAAACTGTGTGGCACGGTTCTTCTTTCAAGGTTTGGAAGCTTTTTTTGATGATTAGAGAGGACTGGAGCATCCTCATTGCCTCTGGAAAGTCGCCCAGGCGGGTGGGGAAGCTCCTGGGAGGGATTTTCCCAAGAGGAGCACAGAGGTGGCTGTCAGGTGTCACCTGGCTGCCCCAAACCAAAGGCTGAGGATGTCCTGGGTAATCCCAGCCCTGGGAGGGGGCAGATCCCTGCACTTCCCATGGGATCACACATTGCTTCTCTCCCAGCAGTGCCAGACACTTCTGGGAACCACTTGGCCACTTCCCTGGCTCAGGGCTCAGTGGCCACAAATCCTTTCAGCCACACCCGTGACTGTTCATTGTGCTGAAGGAAAAGTGAGCAAACTGCAATGCATTAACCTTGGTCCTAATCATGGCTATCTCTTGAGCTGTCCCTGATTCCTGGAAAACAGCACTGGTACATTACAGAATTAATTCAGCATTTTCTGGTTTCATCAACAAGTGTCTTTTCCTCGTATTATGTTCTGCTTCTTTTCTCTAGTGGAAACATTGCCTGGTTTTATATTTTCTCAGTAGTTAAGAGTGGAAAAAATTGAATATCTTTCTTCAGAGAAGTTCTGCTAGAGATGCTCTTGAGATCCATCCTGTTCTGTCTGATGCCTGACATGCACCAGGAGTAATTGAGGAAATTTTTCTGCGTCAATGACAGTAAATAATCAGTGTCTGTTTTCTCCCACAGAAAATTATTCCTGGGCTTGTTTCAGAAACTGAAGCGACTCTTGTTTCTTTGAAAAGAATTATATTAAATGGCTGATATATTTCCACCACTGCTGTTGTCAGAATCACATTCAAGGACAGGATATGGGGATTTTAAAAAATAATTTAATAACACAGAATTGTTTGGCTTTGAGCTGCAATAAGAATTGTGTGAACTGCTCTGCCACACACTCGATCCCAAATAAGATGGCTCAGGGAAACTCAACGGTCTTCAGCAAATTTAGTTCATTTGCAGCCACTCCTAATCCTTCTCCAAGTCATTCCCACTTCCTTTGACTCACAGGTCCTGTGGCTCAGGATGTTGTGTGGGCTCAGTCCCCATCCCAGCTCTCCACTGCCCTGCTTGGGGGGATCTTTCCCTTGAGTCTTTACTTGTACCCCAGACCCAGAGCTGAGAGCTGCCCCGAGCAGCTGGGGACACTGGAGGTGCTGCTGTGGCTGGGTGGGACAGGGGGGTTCAGCTGCTCTGTCAGGAGCGCTGGCTGTGGGCTGCATCCCTCATTTCCCAGGAATTTGGTTACAACCTCTCCAGAGCACAAGGATGCAGCCCCAGAGCCAGGCTTGGAGCACTGCACCCCCATTTCCCAGACACCCAGCTGTGACCTCTCCAAAGGACAGGGATGCAGCCCTTCCATCTCCCTCTGGTGCTGGGAACACCTCGTCCCACAGAGGGCAGGAGGAGCAGACAAACTGCTTGGAAACAGCATTCCAGAATTCTTGGTGTGACCGCTAGGGCAGAGCAGAAAAATCAGAAGAACGTGGGGCAAGCACAGCATTCTGAAATAGCAAAAATGGAATTTCTAAAAGCCCTCAAAGGAACTGAGGGCTCTCAGTTGGAAGGGGCGTCTGCAGCTTCACTTGCTCAAAGCAGGACCAACTTCAGCACGGATTGGGGCATGAAGCCACCACGTGTCATGGTCCCTGCTGCTCCCAACTGCTTGCAGAAGATCCAGCCTGGTGGGAAACTGTAGGTGGATGAGTTGAAGATGGCTTGCATTTTTTGCTCTCATAAGTGCTTCTCTCACTTGGGTTCTTTGAGGAAATTCTTCCTATGGACACATTTTAAAGTGACAAAATTAAGGCATCTGCTACTGTCTGCACTGTCTGTTATGCCTTTGTATTTTGAATTTCACTTCCTGTGGTCAGTAATAATACCAGATTATTAGATTTTGGTTCAGCTTCTTCCTGTCCATGTTCTCCATCAGACTCCTCAGTGGCTCCCTGCAAAGTGTGAGTCTTTTCCTGCCTGTGGGATAGCTCACCCAGTTTTGGTGCTGCCAGCACCAAAAGTTCGGGGTTTGCTTCTGAAATCTGATGTGCTGCAATGCTCCTTTTTAGCCAAACCTTAAATATTCCCAGCCTGCATAAAGGAATATCCTCTGCATGGCAGCTCGCCCCTTAAAGGCCTGGAAATTCCCGGTGGGGAACTTGAGGGATGGGTGTCAGGTGAGTATTGAGCATGGCTCCGTCCAACACAGTGATCCTTCCTCAGCTTATCCCTCAGGGAGCTGCAAGGAGGAGTGGAAATTCTGCATTTCAGAGGGTGCAAAGTCAAGTTTCTAAGAAGCAAGTGGGAGCCAAACTCAGCTGGAGGTGTGCAGAGCAGCACAGGGACAGCGCAGGCGCCGTGCCCAGACCTGTATGCGCCAGAGGAGGATTTGCCAGTGGCTATGTGGTTTGGTAGCTCCAAATCTGTCTGAACTCCGTGATGCTCCCCAGCAGGGCTGGTCCTGAGGAAAGCAGCAGAGCTGGAAGAGGCAGAGTGGAGGGAGCAGAGGGAGCAGAGGGAGCGGCTCGCCGAGCCGGGCGCATCCCGAAGTGTTCCTGCTCGGGAGCGGCTCCGCAGACACAAAGGTCACCCTGCCCCGGCTCGCTCTGAAACAAAGGCCAGCTATTTTTAACTTCCAGCGGGAAGCCTAAAGCCACAAGCTGGCCTCATTGCAGAAGGCCTTGGCCGTGGTGCCAGTCAGAGCTGTTTGCATCATGTGAGCCCTGGCTGCCCAGCCCGAGCTGCATCCCAAACCTGCCCTGGCCCTGAGAGTGCCTCACACCTGGGGACATGGATCTCCTGAAATCCTGCAAGCACTGCAGCAAAAATCCCTTCTTGTCTCGGAGAGTTACTGCAAGAGGCATGGAGTTTGTGAGGCAAAGGTGGGGTTAACAGAGGGACACAGATAATTTGCATTGCTTAGCAGTGCCCCCACCTGCAGCTGTGCACTGCCCGTGCCTCAACAACCAAGAGGGACTGCTGGGAAAAAAGGACAGGTGCCATAAGATCCAGGAAAAGGGATCTCCTGTCCTGCTTGGAGAACCCAGGGCTCCTTAGATGTGTCCTCTGCAGGGCACAAAGCTTTGACTCCAAGGCTATTTTCAAAAACAAAGTAGGTATTTTCTTTTGAAGACAGATCTGCAGGGACCCTGTCATGCACCTGCCAGCAGGAGTATCAGCACTGGCACGACAAGGTCTGGGTCTTTGGCTTTCTTCAGCCTGGTGATAGAGCCAAGAGAAGCCAAGTTCTGGTCCGGGATCATTTCCTAACTTCTTTCGATGCTGCTTTAGAAAGTGGGGCTGCACTTGCAGGTCTCTGTTCATTACTTGTTTCTGCTATTAACAAAATCTCCTGAGGCTTCTTGGTGAACTTCATGATCCCATCAGGGTCTGAACCCCTCTTGGGTGGGTAAGGAGTGCCAAAGTTGCACCACACTTCTGACAGTTCAACTTTTCTGGTGTTGTCTCAAGAAGGAAAAAAAAGGCAAATCTGGACCAGCCTTATTCCCCCTGAAACAGTGCTTGCAGCAGGGCTGTTCCCAGTCTGATGTGGAAATATGGAATATTTGCCTGGTCTCTGAGCTGTCTGCCAGTGCAGGCCCAGCAAGGCCCAGGTTTCCCAGTGCAGCAATAAGGGTCCTCACTGGTTTTCTGTGCAGCTGTGGCATGGGATCACTTCTTGATGTTGTCACTCCATAGCAATGGGAAGAGTTTTCCTAAGAATAAGCATGTAAAGCTCTGTTTGTTTCCTGGGGGTTGCTGACGGCTGGGGACAGAGGGTGGCTCTGGAGCACCTGAGCCCATCCTTCCCCTGGGATTCACCCTGTCCCAGGAATTATCCTCTGCAAACGAGCTGAGCTGTGGGGTTGGGAGTGTGCTGGGAGGTGGATGTGGGAAGGGATTGTGGCCAAATTAATCAGAGCAGCCTGGCCTGGCTGTGTCCCCACAGCCCTGCTGGTGTCACAGCGAGGGGTGACAGCCACCCAAACTGGGCCCAGGGGATCCTACAGCTCTCACCCCTCACCTGCTGACCCAGGTCCTGCCTCCTGCCATGCAGGTGTCCCCACAGCCCATGTGTCCCCACAGCTCAGCTCCCAGGCCATGCCAGCTGTTCCGAGGGGAATTCTGCTCTTGCCCTGGTGGCTCCATTCAGATCTATCCTGCAGGGAGCCTGCACAGCTGCTGCTGCTGTGTCCAGATGTTGTGGCACCCCAGCCTGTTCCCTTTTCACAAGCTGTGACAGCTTTGGGGCCGAGCTGAGTGAAGCCCAGCTACCCCCATCCCTTGGGATCAGGAGTGTCCCTGACCTCCTGAACACCTCCAGCACAGTTCTCTCTCTCTAACTCTCTGCATTGCCACGCGTTTGTGAGGAAATCAGAGTGTCCCCAGGTTGTCAGAGTGCACTGAGGGCATGGACACATCTTATTTGTAGGATTTCTCTGGGCCCAGCCATCCCACACACCCTGAAGGTCAAGGAGCAGCTTCCAGGATCAGCAGTCTGGGATCCCAAACTGCATCACCATGGAGGTGCTGCCCTCATTTTCTATCAGGGGCAGAGATGTTCTGTGATTTGTTGGAGTCACAGAATCACAGAATGTGCTGTGTTGGAAGGGACACCTCAGGATCATCCAGTCCAACTCCTGGCCCTGCACAAACACCCCAAAAATCCCACCCTGTGCATCCCTGAGAGACCTCAGCATGGGATGCTCCTGACCTTACTCTTCCAGGCCTTACCCATGGCTCTACCCTTGTGTGGAGCCTTCCTGTCCTTCAGAAATCCCCACACTTGTGGTTGTGCCTAAACCCTCCCTGTGTTCTTTGGGAAAGCCAAGTCCAGGCTGCATCTCCAGCATGTCCTGCAGTGTCCCCACACCAGGCAATTAATGACAATCAGGAGCAGCAGGGCAGAGGTGCCTGTCTGCTCCATTTCCCAGCCCTTGCAGATTGCAGCTCCAGATCCCAGCAGGGAGTGGATGCCACGGGGAAGGAGCACTGGTTAGAAAAGCCCTGGCTGCTTCCCAGAGAGCTGAAGGATTAATTAGGGCCATGGACTGTCTGATTCAGCCCTTAATGAGCCCTGAGGGACTGGGAGGTAACAAAAGCTGGGAAGGAGCAGCCCTAGAGCAGTGCTGGTGTAGGACTGAGAGCCTGGACAAGAGATATGGCATCCTACAGGCAACTGGGAGGGAATTCTGGAGCAGGAGCCTGTGGAGCCTGAGCTATGGAGGCAGAGCCTTCCTCCTGGAAAGGCAGAGTTCACCTGCTGAAAAGCAAGATTTGAGGTGGCTGCAGGGAAAGCTGCAAAACCAGGTTGTTGGCTTGGGGTTGGAAAGAGAAATTAAACCTCTCCAAAGGTGAGATCAAAGTGTTCATCTTGTTTGGAGGACTTTGGATTGGAGCTTAAAATTCTTCTCTGGGCAGTTGATTTTGGGCCTGTGATCTGCCCTCGTTCCCCTGTGTGGCAGCTGGGCTGACATCCAACATAGGAGCCTCTGAGAGATAAAGGCAAAAAATGCAGGTGTAAGGCAGAAAAAAAGAGAAAAAATGAAAAAACCTCAGAGCTGACCCTGCAACCTCCTCCCAGAGAATCTCCTGCACCTTTTTATCTCTTCAGAGAGCAGTGCCTGCTGCACCTGGAGCCTTTGTGCTCACTCATGGCCCTTTCCAGCAGCCTTCCTCTCTTGGATATTTGCTAAATATTTAACTAAAGGATTCTGAACTCCAACAGGAGATTTCCTTTCTGGGGGCATCCTGGCAAAGCCGGGGCTGCCCCTATGCTCCTGCTCAGCCACAGGGAACATTCCCAGCTGCTCCCTGCTGCCTGCAGGGCTGGGGGCCCCAAACCCTGCTGGGGTTTGTGTGTGTGGGAAGGAATTCCTGCCCCATTTTCCTCTGGGAGTGAGGGGCAGGATCTGGCTGTGACTTACAGGTTGCAGCATCAGTGAGCAACCTGTAAGCCACAGCTTTGAGCCTGCTGGCAAGTCTGATTTTCTCCCTGGTATTTTGGGTGGAAGCTATGATGTCATGCAGATTTTTCAATCCAAATTCCCTCGTGGCAGTTCTTTCCAGGCAGCACCTTTTAGAAAGCAGCTCCTGGAAGTCTCATCTCCCCCATTCCCAGCTCCCAAACTATTGCAAAGAAGTGCAACCCAAACTGGGAGAGTCCTAATCAGAGCTGGAGGAATGAAACACCACTGAACTCCACTCACCCCTGACATTTTTCTGCTCCTCCTCCCACCTCTCCCACATCAGCTCCTGGCTCCCTCTGAGCCTGGCACTTGGCAAAGGGGAATGCCTGCATGGAGAAGGGAATTCAGACATTCTCTGCTTGTGCCTGCTCTGATCCCTGGCCCTGGGATGGACAGAGGTGTGTGGTGTGCCTCCAAAGGTGTTTGTCCTCGAGCACTGACTCCTGGAATTGTCTCCCTCAGATCCTCCTGGAGAGGATGATCCCTCTCCCTATGTGATGGATGTGATGTGTGTGCCCACTGGAAGGAAAATAATGTTGGACTGTGAATTCCCTCTGGATTCTTTGCATCTTCCTTCCAGCTGAGTAACATTTGTGGATGCTCTGCTGGATGTGTTTGGTCGGGATATCAGGACGGAAACAACTCTCTTCTAAGCACTGGAAGAGTTTTTATTCAACTATTTAAAATAAAAAATATGGGAAGGCAAATCCCCCTTCTTCCTTGGCACACTCAGCCTCCAGGTCTGTAAGAACCACAAAGAATAAATTTATGTGTGACTCTGGCTTCCTGCTCCCCCCAAGCAGGGAAATACCTGGAGAGAGGCTCTGGAGCCAGGTGGAAGTGAAGGGAAATACAATTCACTTGCAGCTTTGGCATTAGAAGACTGAATAGGGGGAAGAGCTGGGTTGGGTCAGGAATTCCTCAGCCCTTCCTGTGCTGAGCTCCCTTCTCCCCCCTGACTGACCCAGTCCACTGGGTTCACCAACATGGCAATGATGTATTGGGAGATATTTTCCTTTCCTCCCCTCCTGCTCCTCAGCTGCTTTCTCCAGCACCCTCTCTGCTCTCACATTTTGGGAGTAACAAGGCCCAGAAGGGCTGTGGTTTATTGATTTCCCTCTGGGATGCCTTTTCCCTGGATTTTGTCAAGTGTTTTTCATGTGGGGAATAAACTCTGCTTGGTACTTCACTCCTCACTAGGGTTTGATGGCATTTCCTGGGACAGAAATGCAGGAAAAAATAATTAGCAAAGCTCCCAGCAACAACAAACTGTGCAAATCTTTGCCCTCCAATTCCACTGTTTGGCATTATCAAGGAGAAGAAATGTGAAAATGGTAACACTCTTTAATTCATTAACGTGTTAATTGATTTTAACAAAATTAGCTTGCAGCCTCTAAAAGCAGTTTCTCTTATCTGCTTTTTATGAATTGCCAGTACAAAGCAGAAGCAGAAGTAGGGAAGACACTTGCACAAATAAATGGAAATAGTGATACAGCAAACATTGCCTGAAAGCAAAAATCAAATTCTTCCCCGTTCTGCTGAATTTGACATGCATCAAAAATACAAATTTTCTGCATTTCCAGCACTCTGGAGAAGAAAAGGGCCAACCCTTTTCCCCCCATTAACAACAGGGACTTAAGGGGCAGTCAGAACCCAGGAACAGGGAGCAGCCCAACTCCCTGGATTGATTTTATTGTCAGAAACCCCCTCATCAAGGTTTTGTCAGAGATCACAGCTGGAGAGAGAGTGGGGACAAAGAAATGAAATGGAGTTGTTGTCTCCTCTCAAAAGCACTTGCAGTGGTGTTTATTTTTTGTATTGATTTCAAGCAGAAGTCCTCTCTGGTGTGGATGCTTCCCTGGGAACTTTTTCCAGGTGTTTTTTTGACACAGATGGACAGTGGAGAAATCAAACCAGCAGGCAAAGGAAATGCTTTCAAAGGTTACCCCTGGAATGGGTGATGTCTGGCATCACTTTCTCAGCAGCTTTGCCTGGATTTCTTAAGCTAAAGACTCTGCTGCTCTTGGGGAGAAGAGTTCTTCTTCCCCTGCTCTCCCTCTGACCCACAGCCAGAGGTTAAAAATTATGCCCTTAGAAAGAGGAAAATAAAACTGCAGATTGCTCATTTTGAAAGAAAACATTTTATTTTTTCTCCCGTTTTAAGTGAAGATGGGATTTAGTAAAAAAAAGAGTTGGGAAGGGATTTGTCCTCCCTTATTTCTGATGGAAGCAAAGGTGTCTGGGCAGGCAATGCCAGCAATGGGTGTTGCCCTCACTGAAATAAATCTAAATTTGTCTTTCATGGCTGCTCTCAGGTATTTTTGCTGGACATTTTTCAACTATCCAACCAGGCTGGGTCATCTCCACGTCAGCTTTGATTTTGGGAAGTATTTGAGGCTGAAATGGGGCTGCATTAAGGGTCTTTGTAGCTGAGCACAGAGGAAAAGGCAATGCTGGCCCTGGGACCAAGGATTATTTGTTCCATGATTTTCCAGCCTGAGAAACCTGTCCTGATGGGGATGGAGGGAACGTCGAGCTGAACCTCGGGATTGTTGCTACCGTGGAGCTTCCAACTGTTTGGGGTTTAGGAGAAGTTCAACCATCTGAAAGTGCATTATCTGAACATTTGGCAAGATGAAAATCTGGAGGAGAGAGTATTCAAAATTTACTTTTCATTAACACAAGCTAATTAAACCATTCAGCCAGCACTCTCCGTACCCAGAGCAGGCAGCCATGTCTATTTTGAGCTTTCCCTTCTCCTGCCAAGCCCAAGTCTCCAGACCAGTTTTATTTTTCAGTGGGAACCGAGGGCTTTTGGGACAATGTCAAGCCTCACGCTCTGGATCTGCTAATTTGTGGCTGGGTTGTGCAATTCTTGCCCAGCTAATTTTAGCTGTGCCTCGCAGGGTGAGAGTGGGACAGCTTTGGTTAAGAACAGGCCACAGGAGCAGCCCCAAGCTCAGAGTTTAATTGTGTAAGAACCCAACAGAACCATGGGTAAGGCTCATATGATGGAGCCTTTCTTTAATTCTGCCTTGTAAATGTGAGCTCTGCTGCGCTCCAGCTTTCCTGAGGACATCGTTTGTAACACTCTTGCTTCCCAACAACCTTTTCTTTCTCAGCAGCAGAACCTCAGCCCTCCTGTGGTTTCAGCACAAAGTCTGGGAGAAGGGATTTTCTCCTGGTTTGTTGTGCCATCATCTCTTTGCCATCATCTCCTCGCATCTTTGTTGGATGTGGACTTTATTTTCCTTGAATAAACGTATTTTTAGCTCAATCAAGTGCACTTGAGATCCCCTCCTTCCCTGGCACCCTTGCCATCCCTTTTCTTCCTGGAGCATTTGTGGTGCTTGGGCTGGAGCATTATTTCCTGGGAAAGGCTGAAATCCTGGAAGTCCAGAGTAAAACCCTGACTGACTCTGGAGAACTGAGGATAAAGGAGGAGTAGCCAACATAACCATGATTAAAACTGGGAATCTGGGGGAGTCCAGCAGGAGCAAACCCTGACTCAGCTCCTCAGCACTCGGCAGCCCAACCAAAGCACCCCCTCCCTGCTCTTGCCCCGCTGTTCAGCTGTGGATGAAGCCTGAACCCAGAGGTGAGAGCTGGTCCAGCATGCCCAGGGTGGCATTCCAGGGCCTGGGAAAGGCTGCAGAGAGCCCATGAAGCCACTCTGTGTCCATCTCTCCAGGGCCTGGGAAAGGCTGCAGAGAGCCTGTGAAGCCACTCTGTGTCCATCCCTCCAGGCCATGTGGCCAGAAACGCTTCTTGCTGCCTCAGAGGGGCTGTGCTGTCACAAATGCCCAGCTTAGGGTGGCCCTTGGGGACACTCAGCCAGGTGGGAACGAGGCACCAAGGGGCATTCACCGGTGCTGTGTCCCCACAGCAGTGTCCCCACGTGTCCCCTGCAGTGGCACTGGGATCTCTGCACACACTGCCTTTGCTCACAGTCGGTTTTGGGAGCCCTCAGCCCCTCTGTTGCTGGCCCAGCCCAGTGATGTCCCTGACACCTCCTCAGCCTTGCAGCCCAGCCCTCCCCAGCTCCAGCACTGGAGCCAAACAGAAATGAGGCATTTTCAGAGCAGCTTTAATTCATTACAAGCCACAAATAAAGAGGAACAGGTTTTTAAAATTCCATGTATTTTACCTAGCCAGGTGTTCCCATGTCATTAATTCTGCCATTGCTGCTTTTTCCAGCCCCCTCAGCCTGGAGCCTCCTTGCTGCAAGCACAGCTGGCCAGAGATGCTGGTGGCTTTGCTGGCAGGTTCTCCATGCTCAGTTCCACCTGGAGGATCCCCTCTGCAGGGCTGGGATAGAAACACTACCAGCCAGGGTTATTGATTGAAACCATCTGTTTGCACTGGCACACGGGGAGCCCACCACAACATTTCTGTTGGTTTCCAGACTCTGCACACCTGGCAAATCCCAGTGAGCAGCCCCTGGTGTTAGCAGCAGCTCATGATGTGTTTTGGTGCAGGGATGAATAATCCTGGCACTGCAGGCAGTGCCCTCTTTCTGCTGCCCTCTTGGAATTTCTCCTGGGAATGGCAGAGGGATTATAACTTGGGTGGGGGGCTGGAATTCAAACATTCAAACTGGCATTTCTGCAGCAGTTTGGATCAGCCTTTGTTTGTGTTTGCTGCGGGAGGAGTGTGGCCTTTACTCCTTTTACCTATCACCAATGTGCCTTTTTATGAAAATCCAGAAGAATTACAAAGCCAGCACACAGCCCAGTGCTGAGCAGGTTTGCTCTCCCTCTGACAGCTGCTGTCTCTGGATTTTTGGGCACTGGTTATCCCCTAAGTGTCAGGCACCCCCAGTAACCCTGCTTCCACCCCTTGCTCCCAGGGGCTCC
The DNA here is from genome assembly GCA_013397155.1 of Irena cyanogastra. Lineage (NCBI taxonomy): Eukaryota > Metazoa > Chordata > Aves > Passeriformes > Irenidae > Irena > Irena cyanogastra. The sequence goes on along the minus strand of VWZV01009139.1, from coordinate 274,968 downwards.
ATGTGGGGATGGGCACAGGGGGTGGATGTGGGCTTGGGTGGAGCAGTCTCTGGGAACGGGCTCTGATTTCTTCTCCACCCTGCAGGAGATGACAGAACTCAGCCCCTGCCACCGCAGGGTGCCACTCTGGTGTCTCTGTGCTGGATATCAGCAGTCAGCACGTGCCAGGTGAATCCGAGCACCCATTTCCCTTTGCCAGGGAATACTGTTACCCCCCGCTCCACAAACCCACCTGGGACCCCCACAGAGCCAGGGGTGTCTTTAATGGAGCCTTTGGAGGCTGAAAGCACTCAGCTGTAAGCAGGCAGCAAAATCCAGCTGTTTAATGGTGCATCCAGGCAGGAGAGGCACGGCCAGGCCCCTGGCAGCACGGGAACGCCGGCGGGACGCCAGGCCCGGGCCAGCCGCTGTTCCCGCTTCTCTCCATCTGTTTCTTTCTCCCCGGCAGGCTGAGAGTTCCAGAGCCATGGAATGGCAGCCAGGGAGGGGCTGGGGTACAAACCTGGGGTGGCACAGTCACCTGTCCCCAGCAGCGGTGCCTCCAGGAGATGCAGCAGGAGCAGGCCCGGCGGGGCTGGGGGAGCCCGCTCAGCCCTCGAGGAGGGGGAACCGTCCCTGCTGAGGGGCAGAGCCAGGGCCGCGGCCCCGCCGGGCTCCAGCGGTTACGGGTATTTATTGTATGTGCTCCTGTTCTCCTTTCCTGCTCCAAAGATTCGGGATTTCCTCTGGATTGCGTGGAACCACCGCAGCAGCAGGGCTGGCCAGGGGCTCCTCTCGTGCTGCCCCGGATCTGTGGGGGAGTGAAACTTTGAGGAAAGCAGAGGGTTGGTCACACACTCCCTGAAAAAGCCTGAGGGATAAGGCTTTGTTAAGGCAGGTGGGGACAGCTCCCCTTGGTGGGATCAGGGAAAAACCCTCCCTGTTCCCTGTCCACGCAGCCCCACCCCGGTAATGATATCTCCCGTGGGAGTGGGAGGGCTCTTGGGGACTGTCCCAGGTGTTTGTGTCACCTGGGTGTCCCCTGGGAATGCCAGAGCCCTCTGTAACTGGCCATAGACACCCTGGACAGCAACACGGCAGAGCTGGGCTCCAGCCAGGCCAAAAAATCAATCACAAATAAATGAAAATAAACCACAAAATACAAACGGTGTGGTTTAGGATAGATAAGGCAGCAAGTGACAGAGATTTTGACAATTGCACTATCAGTGCAATTTGCTTGTCTTGTCTTTTGCTGATTTAGGGCCGTGTAAAAACCAGGCTCTGTAAAAAGCACCCACTCTCCTGTCACCTGAGCTTTGGTGCTGTCAGGCTGCTCTTTTTTTGGCACAGAAAAAGCACAGTTTGCCCGCTGAGGCGTTAAACCAAGGCAAATGGCACTTTGCTTTATCCAGCTTCCAAACAGAGGGCAGAGGACTTGTGCGATGGCTCAAATGTGTGGAAAGCAATTCCACTCCAAGACGTGCTACCATTCCTCAGGCTCAAATCTCCCTGCAGAGGAATGACTGATGAAGGAAAAGCTATCAGATGTCCAGGTCAGCCAGCATCAGACTGATATTAATCCAGCCTGGGCAGTGCAGCTCAGCAGAGCTCTGCCCAGACCATTCATCTGGAGAGCCAGGTCTCACCAGGCTGGAGGAACAGCCGTGACAAAGGACTTTGTGACACAGCAGCAGTGGCTGACTCCTGTAAATGACTTCTTTGTTCAAACCTGCTGCTCCCCTCACATTTCTGCAGTGCTCAGGGTATCAACCCAGCCTCTCTAAAACCAGACTTAAAGACTGCTGTCTTTAGGACGAGGCACCTCTTAAGTCCTAAACCATTTCCACCCAGGGCAAACCACGCTGTAGGCAAGGGCCAGCTGCTTTTTGATTTCCTCTGACCTTGCAGAGGCTTGAATGCACATCCACACCCTCTGAGGATTTACTGAATAAAAGCTGTACAGCTTTTGTAAAGGTGAGCTAAGAAGAGAAGCAAATACACCAACAGATCCTGTAATTGCTTCTCCAGATGAAAAACAGAGAATGAAACTTCTCTTCTGAACGTAACTCCACTGGCTTCCAGGGCTGTGCACAAAGGCAGCCCTGAGTGTCTGGGAGCTGATTCTCAGAGGTTATTTATAAGTGAATTTAGTGTCAGGATTTGTTGTGGAAAAATCAGATCCTGGCAAAAATGTGCCTCTGTTCCAGCTTGAAAGAGGAATAAAGGCCAGAGAGGCTCTAGGTGTAGGTTATGGGCCTGTGTGTGTGTGCACAGCTCTGAGTGTGTGAGCAGGGTCTGCTTGTTTCCAGAGCTCTGTGTCCAGAGTTCTGTGTGTCCAGGACATGTGTCCAGCCCTGTGTGTCCCCAGCTCTGTGTCCAGCCTTGTGTGTGTCCCCAGCTCTGTGTTCACCCCTCCTCTCCCCCTAAAGTGTCACTCCCAGCTCCCCCCAAGCTGGGAGCTGTGACAGCCCGTGGTGTCACATGTAATAGGACGCCCAGACCATGCACTGCTTGCAGCACTGATGGTTTCTTTATGAGACACGTGTTCCTGCAAAGGGTGCACCTTTAACACGCTCTCCTGAATGGAAAATAAATCCTCCCCAGGGTTCCCTGTCCTGTTTGTTGGAATCAGGAGAAAAGTGCTCCATGTCCCTCAGACAACACACAGGCCACCCTGGTTTTGGACAGGGAGGGGCTGGAGGGAAATTTAGGGATGTGCCCTGAGGGGCTCTTGAAACAGGAAAAGCTTCAGAGCCATTTCCAGCCTGGGGAAAGGGCTGAGCACAGAGATCTGTCAAACCTCCAAGAGGTGACAAACTCCTGTGGCTCTGACAGGAGAAGGTGCAAATCTTCACCAGGATGAATTTTGCCTGGAGAGAGCTGGAAGAAAAAAGGATGTGAACATTAAAAGCATTTGAGAAATACCTTCTATCTCTTTCCTGTAGCAGAGGAGGGAGGTGCAGACAAATAAAGACAGTTTTGCAATTTGTACCTGCAGCTTTGAGGATTGTATTTGTAGTTTAACAGCTCCTGTCCTTCCTTAGCAGCTGACTGTGGAGCCCTTGGTGGACAGGGCTTGGAAACACTCTGAAAATGCCAGTTATTCCCATTTCATCTCCCCAGCACATGCAAGTTCAGTTGTTCCTTGTAAACCAGCACAGATGGTGCATTACATGCTTTGGGATGCTGCCCTGCTGCTGCACTTAGTGCAGAACCTGGTGCTGCTTTTTAGCTCCAGAGTAACAAGAAAATGGATTGTTTGGCGTGGATTGGGATGTGCAACCCCTGCACCACCACTCAGACTCAAAGTCGCAATCCTTAAAAAGCAAAACCTGGTCTGTAACACCACGGATAGACAGCCAGAGATGGCTTTGCCATAGAGCCCTTCCCAAACACTCCTGCCATGTCACAAACACATCTCTCACTCCAAGAGGAGCCAGAGCCCGCTCTGCCCATGGATATTTCCAGCTCTACACAAGGTTCCTGCTCCAGGTGAGCACAGACACACCCGGGGCTATCACCCTGGAACACACCCCCACCCTCCCCACAAGAGAAGGGCTTTGAAATGGTTTCTTTGGTTTTGGTTTTTTGCTTTATGCAAGCAAAGTTCGGAGTAGCTGAATGCTGGCTGGCTGGAGAAGCTGAAACCCAACAAATCACACGAAAGACAGAAGTTGGCCATCAGCTACAGGCAGCAGCAGCATTCTAGGCCACGGAGGCTCTTCCCACTGCTGGAGAAGCAAGCCAGGGTGGAAGCAGACTGCAGGGCAGGGAGGGGCTCGTGGGAAGCTGAGGAAGCCTCGGTGGGAAGCTCCTGCTCCCAGAGCACACGCTGGGTGCCTGGGCTCCTGCCTTGGTTGCATTGCTCATCCCAGCGGATCCTGCGCTCCCGGCTCTCCCCTCCTTCCCCACCGCTCCTTCCGCAAACCTGGGGCGTGCAAAATGCGGGAAAGAACTCTGCTGGCCTGCACGGACAGCCGTGTGCGAGGAGAGAGCTCTCCAAGGGCAGCTTTGACACGTTGGGTGTGCTGTCCCTGCTCTTCCTCCTCCCGAGGGACTCCAGGTACGCCCTGAGGGCAACAGCATCATCGGGAGAGGTGACCCCAGCACAGCCCCAGCGTCCTCTCCACTGCAAGCAATGCAAGCAAGAGAAAAAAGCTCGGCTGGGGGCGTTGCTGAAGCAGGAGGCGAATGTGAAGCTGTGATGTTTGAGCTCGGGGCGAGTCTGCTCCTGAAGCTGCTCCAAGTGCAGCCCTGCAGGAGCCCTGTCGCAGCTTTGCCTCTCTGCTCTCTCTCATCTCTCAGAGCAGAGCTCCCTAGGGTTTGTGGGTTTTTACTGCCCTGTCTGACTGGTTCTCTCACCTGTGCGGGACGTGTGATAGAACCCTGGTGACGCCTCACCCCGACGGGGAGCCTAAGGCAGAGAGGGGAGAGGAAAGTCCTCACTGGAAAAGGCTGGGATTGTTTCCAGCACCACGGCCCCTGTGCCTGCGGGACAACAAGCACCGCTGCCAACCCCCTTCTCCTGCTTATCATCGCATTTTTAGGCTATCTAGAAACACACAGCTCACCTGCCTTACCCGGGAAATGCCACTGGGATTGGAGAGAGCGCCTGGCTTTTCAGGGCTAACAGCGCCGTGCCTCGTCCCAGGACAGGACCCGCTGCACCAGGGCCGGGTGTGGCCGGGCTCCCTCCCCTGAAATCCCACCCTACTCGATTCCACAGGCGCCGGGCTGCTCCTGGGCTGCTCACAGCACATCTGGGCTGCTCACAGCACACCTGGGGTGTCCCCCGCGGGCTGGGAGCCGGGCAGGTCAGGGACAGAAAGGATTTAAACCCGTGTTTGATCCGAGCTCCACTCAGAGCAGCCCCTGCCAGGGATTCTGTCCTCAGTCAATTCGCTCGGTTCAGAGGGAGGGCACGAAGCAAGGGCAGGGGGATTTTTCCAGGACAATCCTACTTTTTGGTGGCACACGACTGTCTCGGTGGCCACTGGAGCCCCACCCCGTGCTCAGACTTGGGAGAAGCGTGACCCCGCTCTGAGAAAATGATTTAAAATGCCTTCAGATGCCTTTTCACTTCTTTTTATTTAATTCCATAAATATTTTCATAAGGCTCAGTGTCTTTACAACACTTTTTTAAACACTTTTTTTTGTTTTATACACACAACTTTGACACTTGTTTGACAGGGTCAAACAGTCCAATATAAACAAAATAATAAAACTGGCAAGTGCGGATCAGCTGGGTTACCAAAATCCTTTTTTCTTTTTTTTTTCTTTTTTTTTGCTCTTACTGTTAAAACCCCAAAAGCACTAAAATATCAGTATTTGGCTTCAAACTAGAATTTTAAAAACCTTTTTTTTTTTTTTTTTTAAATTCTCTGCTACAAGTCCCTGTCGTCATAGTGCCTTTAAGCTCCTACAGACTCTTCTTTTCTTCTTAAGGAAAAATAAGCTTGGTGATGCCATGCAGAACTTACAATAGCTACTAAATATACATGTTCCCTGAAATGTAGCTGCAATGAAAAGATGACAGAGCATAAAGAGAACAAAACCAGAAACCCAAAGCACCACAGTGTACTATCAATAACATTGCAATGGACGGCTGGTGCCCATCCAGAAACTGAAACAAATTTCAAATATATTTCTCTATGTAGTATTTTCTATTTACAACCGTTAGATGCACCTAGGTTGGTTCTTGTTTGACTTTTTGGAGAGGGTGGGGAGGCGAAAGTCTTGAATTTAGATCCTCTGTTCTAGTGTCTAGGTTAAGGGTAATGCATGTCATTTACCTAGGGAAGAGGGTTTCTTTTTATTTTATATATATATATATATATAGATTCAGCCAGAGAAATACCGTAAACATATAAGTTTGTTACAACTCTCTTGTTTCTGCATATGGAATGGGAAGTGGGTTCCTCCTGTCTGGCATTGGAATGAGAAGTCTGTACCAGATGCTCAGTCAAGTCACCCCCATCTGCATCGGCGCTGCTCCCAGCGCTGTCACACACGCTCCAGCCCCGCTCCCTGCTGGGACAGCCACAGCAGGTGCTCAAGTGGGACCCAGTGCTGGTTCTTCTTTGTGCCAATGCTCCATCTCCTGCAGCACCTTGGCAATTTATGGAGGGGAAGAGCTGTCTTGAAGGCCCGAGAGCCAAGCCCCTCGTCCCTGCGGCCGCTGTTGCAGCGCCAGCGCGAGCGGCGCTGCCCGGGCGGGCTTCCCACTTAACAAAGAAGCTGCGAGTCCAACAAGTGGCCTTGTCAGATCTTGATTTATGATGCAAGTAATGGTGTGGCGGTGGTGTTTCTTTTTTCCTAGTGCTGAATATTTAGGAAGAATCTTCTCATAAAAATTATGGATGTCTCATTCTCACTCTCTGAGGCACAAAACAGTAAATGAACAGGCTTAACTAATGTGCTTGTTACTTGGTTGGTTTTTTTGTTGTTTTTTTTTTTTCTTTTTCCCTAAGCAATTAAAAAGGCAAAAGGAGTAAGTGAAATTTTCATCATGCTGACAACATTTTGGAATCTCTCTCTCTTTCTCTCTCTCTCTCTCTCTGCCTCTCTCCAGCCATTCAGAAAGAGTAAAACATTTCAGTTAACTGATGAGAACCCATCTCATGCACTGCTTTAAATACCCACTCTGTTAAAGAAACAAAACAATATTTGCTATGTATCCCATATTAAAATCTAGCCATGAAAATGCAAAGATACAAAAGAGCATAATAATAACTTCTGATATAAAATTGGGTTGCTTCCTATTTGGGATTCCTGGTGTTTGCCTGCTCCTGTCACAGAGGGGCCACTCCTCCTCTCCAAAACACTAATCTGGTTTTACTGGTTATTGATAATTTCTAGATTCAAAAAGTATAAGAGAGATTATTTTTGGATTTAAATAAAAATAATGCCATCCTTGTGATATGCCCTGAAATAAAACAGGCTCCATGGAAACAATGAAATCACACTCTGCTCTTCCCATTCACTTGGATTTCTTGAGGGGCAAAAAACCCCATATCTCCACACTCTTTGTCCTGGGGTGCTTATGTGGTGGATCAGATTCCAAAGAAAATGACAAATACCATGATCAATCACTTCATCCCACATTTTCAAAGGAGCTTGCAGAATAGCTCTGCAAAGATTTCAAGTTCATCTTCTAAATCTGGTTAAACAGTCTCATTTGCCCTAGGAAAAAAAAATCCTCCTCTTGACAATGGCCTCTTTTTCAAGCTTAACCGTAAGCTCCTGCACTTACAAAGGAATGTACTTAAGGCTGAAATTGTAGGAAGGGTCTTTAAAAATAAAGATGTGAATCTCCAGAGGGAGAAAAAGAGAGAGAAAGAGACCTGGAGGGTTGGGCTGGTCCATCACTCCAGGCCCACTGCGCTGACCCCTCCAGGAGACACGGAGGGGCCTAGACTGGACCAGCACTAGCTGGGACTGAGCACAGAACCACGGCCACACTGCCCAGTCACACCCACAGCTGCTGCAAGGAGCTCTCAGCTCCTCCGCAGCTCGGGGTTTAACCTCAGGTGGGCACTCCCAGGGCTGGGGCGAGGATCCTTCCACTAAGGGGGCAGAGCTCGGGGGGACCCGGTGTGGGGTGGGCACTGGGATAAGCCACAGGCCTCACTTTTGGGGTCACTGCTCCTGCAAATGGCAATTAGTGCTTTGTTAGGGTGCTGCTGTGCAGGCTCAGTGTGGCCAAAGGATGGGACCTTAGTTTCTGAAAACAGAAAACTGGCCGCTTGTCGGAGCCTCGGAGCCAATTTTCCTCTCTGCAATGGAGGCACGAAGCCATCGGTTTTTAAGCTTTTATCTTTGCATGGAAAACAAAGATAGGAGTGGGCTTTTCAAGTGTCTCAGCTTGAAAAGAAAATAAATCAAAGATAAGCCCACAGAAACAAAGCAAAAAGAAGAAAAGCCCTTGATTCTCTTTTCTCCGTCTTACTCTGAGTGTGAACAAATCACACCAAATTGAGAAAAAGACAAGTGCTTAAAAAAATGCAAAAGATGAACTGAGGAAAACCCATCTCTCACTTTCTAAAGTGTTGCTTCCCCTTCTGCTGGGTTTCACCTGCCCACGAGAGAACAGTTAAAGCCAGAGAAATACTGCGCAGCGGAGCGGGAGCACAGGGAGCACATCCAGACAGGCACGAGTCAGACCAGGGGATGCAGGACGGGGACAGCGCCGGGCCCGCCCCGGGCTGGGGACTCGGGGACAGCCAGGGGAGGGACGGAGAGGGAGGAGAGGGAGCAGAGACCTCCCAGCACTCCAAAAAACAAACAACACCCCCCCATAAATAAAATCAATGAAAATATACACCAATGTAGTCCATGAGGAAGTTCCATGATGGAGTCACACAAGCGAGAAAGCATTCTGGGATGCCAGTGACGACTCAGATGGAAATGAAGGAAAACAGGAAAAAAAAACCCAATGAAAAGAAATGTCCAACCAATGGAGTAAAATAAAATAAAACAGGTCACATGGTTAGAAATCATTGGTGCTTCCTAGTATCTAGTAGCAGATTACTTCCCAAAAACAACAAAAAAAGTTTTTGGTCCTTCTATATATATACATATATGTATATATATATTATTATTTTTAAAATATGTGTATACATATATATATGTATATATATTTAGTTGCAACAGTGCTTCTCCGAAAAAAGGTCCATCTATAAATATAATTTTATTTATTTTTATTTTTTAAATTTTAGTTCTTTTAAGTTAAAATTCTCCATCTCTCTAGGTATTATTTTTTGAATGGTGTTAACCTGCTGAAGTTTTGCCAGAATGGTGCCTGGCTGCGTCTGGGTTCGGTGAACTCGAAGACCTGGGACTGGGATATGCCATCTGTCACCATGTATTGTCCCTGATTTAATGGATCCTGGGGTGGTGGGTAGGCTGGAGGAACCGACTTGGAGTAGCTCACACCTGCATCGATGATTGGGGGGAAAAAGAAACAGATCAGTCAAAGAGCAATCGGGTCAATAGCCGTTCTTCGTCATGCTACCGCTCCTCATCGCTCCTTAGCGCTTCATAACCAGCTCCCACGCGCCAGCACGTGCCAGGGCTGGCCAAGCTCCAGAGCGTGGCGCCTGCCTGACCTCTCGCTTCCGAGGCTGCCTCCCTATGCCAAAGCTCCAGGGCTGGGACAGGATCCATTACTTTTGTTGGGCAGAGCTCTGCCCGCCCTCATGGAAAAGTCCTGTGTGAGCCAGGAGAGTTGGGACAGGCCCTGCCCCGCTGAGGCCAACTCATCCCTCTCTGATTTAACAACTCCTGTTCAAGCTCCTGCTCACCCTCCCTCCCAGCTCTCCCTGGAGAATGGCCTTGCCCCAACATGCCCCGCTGACCAGCCCCGAGCACGACCCCGAGCACCACCCCACTCCGGTTCCCGCACAGAACGGAGCAGAGCTGCTGTGGAAGAAGCCCTACCCTGCAGGGATGCGCCTACACAGAGGGCAACTTGTTCTTTAGAACAGTTTAGGACTTTTCCATAGGGTTTGTTCTCAATTCACCAGTCTGGTTTCAGCCCAAAAAGGGCTGCACACAATGCAGAAAAGGCCGATTCCACTCAAGCCAAACTGGTAGCAATGGATGGACTGGCAAGGCTATGCTTTTAGGGTTGAGGTGTTCAACTCCCACACAGGTGAGCCACAGCTCCTGTGCAGGAACGGGGAGAGGGGATGCTGCCCTTACAGCCTTCCCATGGAACGAGGGGGCTTCAGCATCCTGTTGTAAAGGATGGTGTGTAAAGGGTGGCTCTGGGTAACTGCAGTGAACAGAAAGGATGTGTGTCACCACCAAAGCGCAGCCTACAGGGCACAGTGACACAGTCTGGATGTCCTTCCCCACAAAGACAACCCCTCCTTCAGCCTTGGGGCAGTGGGGCCAGCTGGAAACCATGACTCCAGGAAGGAGAGAGGAGCAGAGCTGTGGAGCAACTTGCTGTAAGCTCTGGCCATCTCTGGATCATGCAGAACTGCTCTTCCTTCTGCAGGAGGGGGCCGTCGCCTCCCCAGGCTTTAACCACAGCAGCGAGGCCACTGTCCCCAAGCAGCTCAGTGTCCTCATCTGGACAGCGGGATGGCATCCCCCACCTACCTCACAGGAGGGTTGTGAAGCTAAATTAATTAATGTTTGTAAAACACTTTGAGATCCTCGGCTGGGAAGGTGCTGGAGAAGGCAAAATACGGTGATTAGCACCCAGGTACCAGAGCAAGGTGTGCACAGCAATGCGGCTCCTACCACACACAGACACACCAGCGCTGGCCGGGCACGGACGGCGGCACACGACGGGCACTGACACACAGGGAAAGCCTCACGAGGGCACCCACAGAGCTCACCACACAGCTGGGCCAGGTGCTGCTTGGGCAGGCAGGACCTCTTTGGGGTAGGAGCTAAGGCGCATCTTTAGGGAAGAGAATTGATTCGCTTCTCCCTGCTATGGAATTTACCAATCGAGGGTGAAAATCCTCAAAAGGTTCAGAGCAAATGGAGATGTCTTGAGTATGTCTAACTGATTTCTCCTTCTTTACTGTATCTTGTGCAGCTCTCTGTCCACTGTAGAGAATAACCAAGGTCATTCCTCACAGTGGGCAAAAACCACTCTGCGATTCACACTCATTAACCTTTAACGAATTCATCACAATTCGCATTTCAAACTTACTTGGAAAGATCAACCTGGAGATGTTCTGCATCTGTACCTGCATGCTGGAGTAGTTACTCATCAAGGACTTCTCTACTCTGTCTTCCTGAGCTCCTGTCTCCCACCTGCAGAGCCAAGGGCAGCCTCAGAGCTGTGCTGGGGTCACACCTGGGCAGGGACAGCTGCAGGAAACCTGACACGCATTCTGCACCACCCTCGTTGGTACAGAACTCCAAGGAACAGTTTGAATTTCGATCACTGTGACTGAAACCCACAAGGGCAGGGCACTGAGCTCCTCTCTCCCCACCTCTCCCATCCCTTCTCCTGGCACTGTCCTGCTCCGAGCTGCTCATCTCCAGGCTGGCCAACATGTGGCCAGTGAGAACAACTGCAGAGGACAACAACTGCTCTCAGGCTCCAGCCCTGAGCCCATCCAGGAGTGTCAACCTTCTCCTGGAGGCCACCAGTCCTTGGCCAATTTTCCCAGCAGATACTTGTGAGGGATTTTAGGATCTGTGGGAATGTTAGGATCTGTTACAGGTCCTTACATGGCTAGAGTTGGGAAATAAATCTCCTTTGGCTCTCAGACTGACCACAAATTACCTCGAACAGTCCTCATGCCACTAAAATTACTCATGTTCTACAACAGAAGAGCTGTGAATCTAAAGCTGCTACTGGGGGCGAACACAGAAATTGTTTTTACCTTTGGAAGTCCTTAAAGCCACCTTGCTTTAGTGACATGGCCCCATGGCTTTGGCATCCTGTGGCTGGGCTCTTTACTGACTTTAAACCAATTTGAAGAGGGTGAACTAATGCATTTTAATTGTGATACAAAATGCTAGGAAATCTCCTGGATCAGCAAAATGCTGTGCACTCGGAAAGCTGAAGAAGCAGAGAAAGGACAGTCTGGCTGATGTCCACTGACAGTGATGGAGTTACTGCAAAGAACAGAATCCATAGTCTGTCTTCTCCAAAAGGGAAAAGGGCAGACTCCCCTGGCCAGATCACTACCAAACCCCATTCAGTTCTTTCCCATAACTCCTGAAAAATGTCTGTCCTTGCTTGAAACACACCCATGCTCAGCCTGCCCCTTCCCTCAGTAAAGCAGCTCTTCCCACAGCTGTATGTGTGGCCCTGTGGATCTGGGCTACTGGCATCAACATCTGGGCTGGCTAATTGCCAAAAGCTCCTGGCTGGTTCTATGCATAAGCAGCTGAAGGTTTCACATTCCTCTTGTTTATCCAATGGCCTGAAGGATCAAACCTGTGGATCTCAAGGACATGCACCATCGCCGTGTGTGGGACATACACATAAAACCACTGGGCTCTGGGAACTCCAGAATGCATTTCCTTGTGGAACTGTGAGACAGCACTTTGCCACAGCTTGAGGTGCCCAAGAATGACTTCTCCATTTTTTGGGACACACTCATGTTCTAGAAAACAGAAACTGGGAGGGGAAGATTCACCTAATCTGCACATCTTCGAATCCTAAGAAAGAGCAATTCTGGGAAAGGTCTGGCAGGCATGTATTTTTCTGTTCTGCTCTGAAGTGGTTTGTTCCCTCATCAGAACTCGGGGCCATTGTGCAAAATTGTCTCTTGAGGGATATTTTTTTAATATGCAAGGCTATAACTCCGCTGCAATTCACCAGAAAGAAATGAGCAAAGCACTTTTCCAAGGCAATTTTGGGCAGCGTGGCGAGCGGAATTCAAAGCACAAAGGGAAGAATCAATGGATAAGTAACGATTTCCAGGCACAGCAGCCAACTCCACCCCACGGGCAGAGCTGGAGCTCCTTCTGCTGGTTTGTGCCTCATTCTGCAGCGCGGCTGCAGCTGCATGGAGGGATCGCTCACAGGGCGGGGCTGGGAGAGCTGCTCACGAGGAGAACAAGAAAATTCCCAGATTCATAATTTGGCTAGACAAAACTGGTGAGAGATGCTGCGCTGTCACTTGAAATCATGTCTTTTTATAGCACCAGGCAACGTCACTTGGAGCCTTTTGGATTTCTCAGCTCAGAAGGAAACAATTAAAAAGATTTAAAACGGTCTNTTTGGTTTGTTTTTTTTTTTCCAAAGTGTCTCTTCTGTTTGAGGTTCCAACACGATTTCAGCAGCACGTGAAGCATGCTGGTAACCCACAGGCAATCCACAGGGACTCGTGCAGACAGATCATCCAGCAGGACAATGCCCCTCCCCGGGCTCACACGACACAGACACGGAGAACACGCACATCTCCTCCACGCAACCATGGAAACTTGCCTTACAAGCTGTTTACTCCATCCTCCTCGGAGATTTTAGTTTATCCCTTGATCAGCAGCTATTTCCCAGGCTTTGCCCCCACCCTGCTGTCCAGGTCTCATGCTGCTCATTAGCCAGAGCTGGGGAGGGGACAGTGACATCGCCACCCCTGCTGGCAGTTCTGCCCTGGCCAGTGCTGCCTAAAGATCCTTCCAGCTCCCTCAGAGCTCAACAGCAGCTCAGCCAACTTGCATCTTTCAGGAAATGCTCAAAACCCCACAAATTCAGTTTCCTCCTGAATGCCGTAACCCCACACGCAGGGAACCAGGGACGCGCCTCTGGAGCACTAATTGTTGTATGGTTAATTACTCCTGTCACAGCAGAGTTTAAGTTCAAGAAAAGAGCAGACCTGGCTGGGTGGGTCCAGTCCTTTGCTCTCTTCAGCACATTTCAACAGAGGATCTCAAAGCACTGCCTCACCACTCCCTGGGCCACGTGCACGGCTGGCAAAGCACGATGTGTCTGGAGCTGGCTGTCCCCGAGGTGAGGATGGAGCTGGGAACAGGAACCCTCTGCCTCCCCAGGCAGCCCTGACCAGCTGGATTTTCTCCCTTTACACCTTCCTGCTGAATCAACCAACTCTCACTTTGCTGTACTTGCCCAGCTCCAGAGGCATTTCAGTGGTGCCTCAGCCTCAGCTCTTTGCACAGGCAGGATCTCACTCCAGGCCCTGCTGTCCCCAGGGATGGCACCAGGGAGGAGAACATGCCTTAGCTCCCTTTTCTAACCACAAACCTCCCTTCTCTGCTCAGGAGGGAGAGGGCTGGCTGCAGTTTGAGAAATGCAGGAGGAAACAGTCATCTCATGTCCTGATGTTCCCCAGACAACCACAACATCTACCTACACACACGGAGCTAACCCGACCTTCTGGAGTCTATTTATCAAGTCTGCTGCTGCAGCCTGATGTCATTATAGCAGGCATTAAGAGAATGATTCCTCGTGTGATAAGAAAAGCTTATCGAGGCAAGATGGAATAAATGATACTGAAACTTTATCCATCAGAACTGGGTGAAAATTAATTTCTGCCATCCTGTTTGTACAGCCTGCCTCTCCTCCAGCACCCTGCAGGCTGATCACAGCTCACTCCATGGGGTTTGCTGATGGGAAAGGATCAGTTCAGAGCTGGAATGCTGCTGCAGCTTCTGGGGAGCAACTCCTTCCTAAAACCCCTCACCAAACTCCAGGTGCAGGAGTATCTGGGCTCACAAACTTATTTCAGTGGGAATTTAATCATGTCATTGATGTCAACACCTTGGCTTTTCCCACAGGGCCATGAACATCTCACCAAAAAACTGCCCGGGGGGACTTGGTCAGCAAGTGTCAGCAGTACCATCCTCAGAGACCCCCCAGACAAGGATTTATTCCCGGTTTGCCTTAGCTTGTGGATCTGACCGGTTCCTGGAAGAGGCTGAGGACCCCAGCTGGATTCCAGATGACATCGGTGGGATGGTGCTCACGGACCCACAGCACGGAGCATTGGTAGGGTCTGCATTTTACAAGAAATGGGGTAAGCTCTGAGACTGCCCTGAATCTGTGGAGAAATACCACTGACAACACGATCAGCTCCATTCCTTCACCTCCTGTGCTTCGAAAAAGGGGAAGTGATCCTGATTATCCGAAAATGCAAATGCCCCTCTTTGTTTTCAAGCAGTTGGGCTCGGTTGCTCAGGCTCTTGCAATCCCCCGAGGCTGTGCCTACACGTGTGAATCTATGGGGAAACAAGGCAGGGCCACGTCAATCTCCTCGGCAAGGAAGAGGCAATAAAATGGGATTAAACAGCCGAGAGAACCACGGGAGAGAGCCTGGGCAGCCCTGTCCTGCTCAGCTCTGCTGTGCAGAGTTGCTGGGGGAGCCTCAAGTGCAGAAGTGTGGGAAGTCAGAGAAGCTGTTGCTTGTCTGGATCAGGGTTTTTATGACATAGTTGGCTGTGAGCTCAAGTGATCAGAAAGGAATAAATTAACAGGAAAATCCAATGATTCAGAGGGTGTTTGGTGACAGGCCAAGGCAGTTCATGCTGGCTGATTTAACCCCTGCTGGGTTTGCATGGCTGAGTGCTCACGGGCAGGTTTAGTGCTGACTGAATCTCTGCTTACCTCATCGCAAGGACCGGGCAGGCCTGAAGGCATCTCCTGGGGGAAGAGTGCACAGGACAGGGAGAGGAGCTGGCTGCAGGGTGGGAATCAAGAACTCTCCTGAGGTGGGAAACACCCCCAGCTCACACTAAGGTCACTTCTTTAAATCTCAGCAGACATTTCCTTTTCCAGAAGTGGGCAATGGTGCTTTAAGAATGGAGTCTCCTTCCTGGAAGAGCCTCTAATTCCCTGACACCACTGGCTGGTAGCTGCTAGGAATATGAACAAATATCCCTTCCGTGGACAGGCTGTCCTGAAAGGGGCCAGATATGGACAGAGCTGGGGATTGGAGAGGGAACTGAGTGTTCCTGCAGGCTGCAAACATCAACCCTGGAGGGGGGATCCCAAGTGGCCGGGGAACAGAGGCCCCTGTGGAGAGAGGCACTCCACGAGCTTCTGTTTTCAAATGCTTAGAAATGGAAAAATTACCCTGGATTAACCTTTGTCTACATTAAGAATGGACTGGAGATCCACAAGGGATCCATTCTCTAGGCAGTTTCCACCCCTTTAGTCAGTGACAAGCACGGTGCTGCAGAACAGGCCAGTGCCACCCTCGTGCTGCCCTGTCCCCAGTGGGACCAGGCTCTGCACAGAGCCTGCCCTCCTGCCTGGCTGCAGCTTGCAAGGGGCTGCAGGGAGGGGCTGTGGTTGGTTTTATAAGATAAAAGAAATACATTTCCCGTTACTTCACTATTTCTAGGAGACACCAGACTAAATTCTGTTCCCAGTTCCCACACTGCCACTGAAGGAAGCTGAAGGGCAGCAACCAAGAGGCAAAACCTTGAACAATCAGTGCAAAAGGCAAACAGCAGCAAGCAGCCCTTCTCTCTGTCAGTGAGGGGGAGAGCCAGCACCACCCATTCACTGGATGTCTAATGGACTTCAAGAAGGCCAAAAATTGGTTTAATGCTGTCTTAAGGCACCTGGTCTAATATCGTTGTGTTCTGCCCAATCCAATCAGGAGTGCAAATCCTGGGATATTGCCCATCATGAAGTGGGTCTGGCAGGGAGCCTGGCCTTGCACATATTGCTGGGCAGACCTGAGAGCCACGAGGGGGCTGCTGCCCCACACAGCACCCTCAGCTGGGCATCAGACACTTCTCAAAACACTTGGAGTGTGTTCTCACTTAATCACCTGGATAAAGGTTAGTTTAAAAAACAGAGTTTTAAGGTTTCTTCTGCTGCTCTCAGCTGCTCTCCCCCTCTCCTGCTGCAGCCAGCAGAGGTTTAAATGCCTCCTTCTCAAACACATGCCAGCCATCTCCAGAGCAATACTTCTGGGAGGTGTGGTACAACAGTGCATGAAATAAGCAGCAGTTTATACTATTTGAAAAATGTTTTTCTGCTTCACCTCTAACAAAGTTGATTGCATTTTCCATTTCACCTGCTTCACGGCTTTTCTCTCTTCCTTAAGTGTTCTGTGACAGGGGAATTACCATGGTTTCCCATTTAAGAGGTGCAGGGAACAAGTGAGATAATCTAGGAACAAGTCTGTAATAGGCACCCTGTGACACAGGAGCCGGGCTGGCGGCACCTCGCGCTGCTGAGCTGTCAAGCCCTGCTGCAGCCACTGAGACCATCCTGCATTAAATAAACAAATACTTCTATTGAATACAGTGACCTATTCCTCCTTCTCAAGGGCTTCCCTGCTTTTCAGGTATAACTGATGCTCCAAAACCAGCTCCAACCCTTTCCCAAGGCCCCGGTGGCGCTGCGGGAGGGCAGCAGCAGCAGCCCCTGGCACAGGCACACCTGCAGCCCCAAGTGCTGCCAAGGTCTTGACAAAATAAAATGCTGTCAGTATCTGTAAAATGCATAGAGCAAGATTTTTTACATCAGTCACCAAAAGCCTGCTCTCAGGAGTTTCCTCCTACCTCCCTCTTCTGAGCAGTGCCAGCAGCTCCCTGCTCTGGCAGCCTTGCACCTCTCGTTGGGTGTTGGGCACAAGACAAACCACAGAGTAACAAAACCAAGAGTTCTCAGTGTCCATATTTAATTTCATCGACCTGAGACTGGGCTATGATCACCAGTGTAGGGCAAAGCATACAGAGCTACCGTTTTAATGACCCTGTTTGTTGTTTTTCAGATTTCACGTCCTAAAACCAACCAGGCTGGGCTTAACTCAGTGCTGGGGTGTGACTGACCTTCTGTCTGGCTCGAGGACTTAATCCCATAAAAAGAACTGCCAGTGCCACAGCCCAAGCTCGTTCTTCACTACAGAAATGCTGACTGCTGTTTTAGGAGCTAATGAATTTCATAGTCTGAGAAGCCCAAGATAACAACCCCTCCTTTTCATCTCAGAGAGAAAGAGAGAGAAAGACAAAGAGAGCAGACAGAGAGCAATTGCTGTGTAAGACACAAGTCCTGTCAGGCAGATTGTATTTGTCAGGATGCAAGTCCAGTAATTTACGTGGGAATACTGGCAGGCATGCTCAGGCACCTCTGAACTGTGTCACTTACTGACTGAACAGTACAATTATTAATTAATACCTCTATTAATTAATAATATAATGAACTGAACAGCTAGCAGTAATTGACCCTCGTTTTGTCACGGCAGTCATGCAAGTCAGGCTCTCTCATTGTGCAGTTCCATGAGCCCTGTGAGGCTCCCGTGCTGAGGGACAGACATGCAGGCGCTGAGGGGCTGTGACAGGGGCACGGGGACAGTGTGAGGCACCTGGGCCTGCTCTGGGTGTGCACACTCTGAGCTTAGAACATCTGGCCAGGAGAGTTTTTAGAGAACATCTCAGGAGACAACAGAAGTTAGTAGAGAGGAGAAGACTGATGACAATGGAGAGACACAGCAAACCAAGGAGTTCACAGCTGGCCTGGCAAACCACTCCTGGACCAGCGAAGCCAGTAGACAACACACAGGTGAGGCAGAAAGCAAAGAGCTCCTTCAGCTTCTGCAAAACCCCCCAAAACATCTGCACAGAGCGGGGACCAACCTGCCTGCACCTAGCCTGAGCCAAGCCTTGAGGAGCTCTCTCAAAACCCACTTTTAGGCCTACTTGTGCTATGGTACTTTGGTAACAAATCAATACATCCAAGACTGTGTGAAGCTTTGGAGAACTTGAGGAATGAGCTCTCTGACCTTCCCTCTGTGTTGAGTATTTCAAAACCTGTAGCTGCAAGAGTTATTGCGAGAGAGAATTAACGCTGGCTTTGGCCAGTTGAGACCCTGCCTAACACCAGGCAGGGCATTGCTCAGCTGGCTGCAGCCTGCCCGGCTGGGGAAATGAATCTGACATTCCAGAGGTACAATGTCTTTACTAAAATACTTTATTTCCTAGAGTTGATGCTACTGTGCTGTCTTTAAAAGTTACAGGCAGCCCCAGGAAACAAGAGCGTCCCTTTCCTTTCCAGCAGCAGGAAAGGGGTACTCCCTCCTCAGTTCCAGCATTTTAGCAATTTTTTTTTCTTTTTTTTTCTTTTTTTTTTTTTTTGCTAGTGGGAGACTTTGGGAATTAGCAGAACCTCTACACACCTCCACGCTCACTCCCATTTCAGCCTGAGATAAACAACTGAGATAGATTTCTGCCCCCAGGGACAGCTTCTGGACATCAGACTGGAGACACAAGATCAAATTCATCTCTGGTGCAGTTCCACTGGCTTTCAACCACCTTCAACCAGAGATTAATTTGGCCCACAGATACATTAAGGAAGGATACAAAGCACAAACGGTATTTGATATAAAAAGAGAAGGGAGGGGGAAGTTGAGGGGATGCTGGATCCTAACCCAGCAGGATTCAGCCCAGCCCGCTCCACCCTCACATCACCAGGCACAGAGCGTGTTGCCGGTTACCTTTTTGCTTACTGACTTTCTTTACTGTCATTGCCGCTTGCCGCTTTTGATTCTCAGAAATTTCAAAGCCTGGAAAAGGGAACACGGCAAACACAATTCAGAAGGTTGCTCACAAAGCCTCATTTCCTTTTGGGGAGGGGGATGCTCTGCACTGTTTGCAAACACGGAACGCTCTGGGTGTTCGGCTGAAAAGCAACTCTTCCCTGGCCTCCTTCTAATCTCACTCGTGCAGGGGCTGGATGAAAGGTAAGATTAGAGCCATTTTTATTTTTACACTGTCATAAATATGCCCAGTGCTTTAGAGCTGAGCAGCAAACTGAGCCTGGACTGACACTGGTCACAGCCAGTTTAGGGGCTGGTGCAAGGGAAGGGCTGTCACTGACTTTGCTGCCTCTCCTCTGCATGAAACATCCTTAACCAGAGCAGGAGGATGCAGCCAGCAGACCCTGAAGGTGGATGGCCAAAGACTTCCCTCTCCCATACACCCATGGAGCTCCAGGCTTGAGCTATGGGCAGAATTTATTTTTTGAGGGCCAAAAAGAACAGTAACTGAGCTGGAAAGAGACCTATTCGTGACTAGGAGAGCAACCAAGGACATTTCAGCAAGGCTGAACAGTAATTCTACCACAAAAAAAATGTGAGCTCCTCCACACACTGGGGCTAAATTAAACACTACCAACAACCTCGTTTCAGATTCATTTCCACATTCCTCACCTATCTTTTCATCTTCTTTTACCATCTTCCTTTCTTCTCTGAAAGCTCTAAGCCATCGTAACTTCTCCTCCAGTTTCTTGGCAAAGAATAAGTGCATTTCCTCAGTCTCCTTGTTATGCAGTTTGAAGGCATTCTTCATGCTGACATTGAAGTCATCATCTCTCCCATCTTCTATATCCACCACTTCATATTTATCCATGTCTATGCGCCCTTTGTAATACAGGATATCCCTTCGGATCAGATCCTGCAGAGGGAAAAGGAGACAGGGATCATGGTGAGATCTCATGGGAGCCTGAGCTCACCAGGGAATTCCTGGGAGAGCTGAGGAACAGAAAGAAGTGATGGTGAAACCTGGTCAGATCCTTCCAGCCTCACCTCTGTGAACACATCTCTTGCTGGCCAAACAGGGCAGACCATAGGCAGAGAGGAACAAAACACACATCCTTGAGCTAAAAAATTCAGTTTGCAGGCACAAGGAAATGCCTCTGAGCAGGTGACACGTTCCAGCATTTCCATATGGGAGGTTCTGCTCCATAGGGTGAGAAATGTGAGGCCCAGGTCCCCAGGCTGTGCACACACACCAGTCTGGAGCCACCACTGCTCTGGCAGCACAGCCTGCCCAGTCCAGATCTGTTTTCCACACACATTCCCACACCCAGGGGGGACTGGGCTCTGCGCTTTCTCCTCGGGGGCCACTTCTCGTTCACACACAGCTCACTGGTGAGAAAGCACCCTGATTCTCAGCTCAAAGCACTCCTAACCTGCCTCTGGTCTCATCCCACCCTGGATTTAACCTCTTGATCCAGCTTAGTTTTTTTTCTTTTTCTCTCCTTGATAATTATAACCTTTTCAACCAAACCTGTTCACACTTATCTCCTTTCTCAGTTGGTTATTCCCTGTTTTTCAGCAACAGCTCATATCTCTGCATTGGGAAGGGAAAAGTAAATTCCCCATTGGCCCCACATCTGTGTGCCTTTTATCTCAGATAACAGAAGATGATCATCAGAAAACAGAATGTTAATTGTGTAGTCATGGCCTCACAAGGTGATTCAATTTATTTAAAACCAAATTCAGAAACACACAATTAAGATTTCTTTCCTCTAACCACTCTCAAAAGTCTCTTAATATTTAGGTATGTTAAATCAATTTAACTTAAATACCTTTGGATTTTTTAGAGTGCCCTAAAGATAAATGCTATGTCAAAGGATTCATTTGAGAGGAAAAATGAAGGCAATATACACCATTTTTGATTGAAATAATATTTAGCAGTGAGGCTTTTTCAAGATAAGCAGTAGGTATTATTTTAAACAAATTAATCTTGGAAAATAAACTCTACATCATAATGATTTAGCAAACTTGCTCATGAATCTGCCAGACAGTATTAACTATCACAAGACTAGCCAGAAGCTCCCAGGCTTTAAATCTTGACTCCTTCCTCTGGAATGCTCTGGGCAGGGGGGGAATTCCATTAACAAATATCTTGTACAAAAACCTTCCTCTGGTGTAGGCCTCAAATACTGATAGTCCAAAACATCAGAAAAAGGTATTTCAGGCTGAATAGGCAACAGAAAATCTTTTCAGTCTCGTCCTAACTCAGGAAATTGTTTCTTTCTGTCAGTGCTGTGGAAAGGCTGCAAGAGCCCCACGGAGCCTGATCAATCAGCCAATACCACACAGGGTGTTTAATGGGAGGCTGGGGCTTGTTCTTAGAGACAACATTTATCTGCACCATGTTCTAAAAACACCTGATACCAAATCTCACAGCAACAAGGATGTGCTCCTTACATCAGCTGCACAGCAGCTGTTCCCCTTCCCACTGCTGCTGAGAACTTCCAGAACCAGCCCCAAGAGACCATGCTCCTGTGAGGATGGATCCAGTGCACCTTTCCAGGCAATTTTCATTACTGTGGAGAGATTTGTTCATAAATGTACTCAAGAATCAACAATCACAAGCTCCAAAAATCCCAGGCTCTGTGCACTGCTTCTTTCCTTACACACGCTAAACACATTTTCCCCCTCTTATCTCCCCAGTTTTGACTCAGAAAACATTATAAGCTATTTTTAATAGCAACTGCCAAGTGAATGCTTTACCAGCGTTGTGCTTCCAGAGGACAATCCATGGGTTTGGACATGTCTGACTGAGCTGCTCCACACATTTCCCCTCCTAGGATGCAGCAGGAGCTGTCCCTGTCTCCAGTGCGGCTCCGAGGCTCCTGAGCTGCTGAGTACTGCATGTGAAGATAGAAGTGTTGCCCAGGAGCTCCTGAAGGAGCAGTGAGGAGATAATGGAATCCTACAAGTGCCTCTGGAGATCCAATGGCCCCACAGGTTATTGCTGGTGAAATGCAGGAGTGGGGAAGCAGCAGCTCAGCTGCAGAGGAGGAAATGCTGTGGTTTGGCCTTGAGCTGAGCAAGGGAAAGACAACAGGACAAAGGTCCTGTCTGCCACTTCCACTGTCATTTGGAGAAGGAAATTCAATAATTATTCCAGAAGAAATGGATCATCTTTTCTCCTAATGCTTTCCTTCAAAAGAAGGACCATTCCTCACTTGTTGGCCATGAACTCCACACTGGTACCCTGAATTTTTAAGAGACACTTTATTCCCCACACAAACCTCTCATGAGCAGCACGTGCCTGGACATGGAGGACTTTGTCCACAGCTGGTTCCAGAAATCTCAGTCCACAGATTAACAACTGTAACTGTATAATTTCATTTTTAATAGGCTCAGCATTTCCTATTATCATTCTCCCTTCTTCTTGCCAACACACAGTGAATGGATATTATTTCCCAACTGACTAAATTTTAACACCCATAATATGGGAAGCACAATAATTATTTGATCTGTGGCTGTTTTATCACAGCTTTTAAACAATAAAAGACACTACTCAGCTCCTTAGTGAAGCACAGCCCTCTTCAAACGCCTTGCAGTGTAATTGAGCTCAGGAAAATGCAGGTACTCCTCTGGCCTACAGCAGACAGCAAACAAGGCCAAATCCTTGTTTCAAGGAGCTTTTTTATGCCCGTGGACATAGGATAGAAATTGAGAGAGCACAGAGGCCATGAAGGGATGCTGCCTGTGTGCTCTCTGCCAGGTGCAGCAGCAGTGCTCAGACAGGAACCTGCTGTTCCTCACACCACTTTGTCCAGCACAGTTCTGTCCTTTTCCCAGCATATCCATGGAGTCAAAGAAAACATGAGATTAAGGAAAGCAGCTGTGAGGCTGAGGAGGGAAATGGATTGTTCCAGCAGCCTGGTGTAAGTTCTGCATGGCAGGAGGTCAAAGCAGATCTGTGCACAGAAATGGAGATTTATCTTCTACAGAAACTGAGAAGAGCTCTGGCTTTGTGAGGACAGGAATGCTGCTCCTGCTCCTAGTTATTCAGGGATAAATGAGAGAATTAGAATGAGAGAAATGAAGAAATTATTACTCTCTAGGATCTAGCTTTGTTCCCAGGCTGGCTCTGTTCATTTGGTCGTGTTTATTATCCTGCCTGTAGCTCAGCCAGGGTGACCATGGGCTGCTCTGCACTGGCCAGTTCTGAATGTCACACAAGATTATTTCTTGTACTTAAATCAGGCAAGAGCAAGAAAATATAAAAAACCCCAAAAAAGACTCTCAAAACCTTATCAGTGGGCCAAAGAAATGGAGCTGTTTAATCTAGAAAGGCCATAACTAAAAGGAATGTGCTGCTGGTATTCCAGTATGTGAAAGCTGCTCTTCTTTTAAGGAGTCTGGTGATCAATTAATCTCCATTTTTACTGTGGCTTGGCTTAATTTACCACAAGGGAGAACAGGATTAGAAACTTGGAAAAAAATGTTTCTATCTAGAAGAGTAGTTAAACCCTAGAACAGACAAAGCAGAGAAGTCTTGGGACGGCATTCCTGGGGGATTTTCAAAAGAAGGTTAGACAAACATCCACCAGAGATGATCTGAGTGTGCTTAATCCTGCAAAGGGAATAGCTGCTCTCCTGGGGTCCTTCCCATCTCTGCAGCTGGGTGGTGTGTGAGAGGAGGTGCCAGATGCAGCAGGGCTGGGAGCAGGTAGGATGAGCAGGACCTGAGGCAGCGTGGGGATGGCAGCAGGAGCAGCAGTGGCACAGACCTGCAACTTCTGCAGAGCATCCAGCCTGCCTGCCTGCCTCTAAAGGAAATTGATGCATCTGGGTCATTTGCACTTATTTGTCTAAATATCATCTTTTTTTACCCTACAGCTTCTCTGATTTCCTTTTCTCCCCCTCGCTGAGGTTAATTAAGCTCTTCTGAATAATGCTCTGCAGTCTGTTCACGTAATCTGTACTAAGGATTCACAAGGAAAAGATGAAGCCAAAGAAAGTGGTTTGACGGGAGCACAAAATGAAGTTCTGACATGTTACATAAGCCCTCCACAGCTCTGCTCCCCGGGTGCTGGGCTGGGCTTTGCAGCCATGCTCGGGGCTGGCCCTGCTTCGGGACCTCCCTGGGCCACCCCCTCTGCTCCCATTCCCCATCACTGTCCTCTCCTGGAAGGGGGAAGGTGACCTTATGTAACTGTGTTTGGAAGGAAAGGAATCTCCTTTGTGGCTATCATAAGAAAAACAAGGCTGAGCTTTATTGGAAAACCTGGACACTGGGATGGGCTCCCACAATGAATTATGCTCCTGTTGCAGTGGATTTAGACACCTGCAGGAAGGACTGCACCTGTAAATCACTGTCCAGTAGCTCTTTGAGTCCTACTTGTCTTTTGTGCTGCTTCTCCTGCTCTCTGGTTTTCATCTGTAACTTTTTTTTTTTGCCTCACTAGTCCAGAGCACAGCTCCTTGTGCTCCTTGCTCCTTGTGTGTCCCATTGCCTGTGGGAGAGGAAAGGTCAAACCACCCCAGGGTACTCCAGGGGAAAAAGAACACTAATGACAAGGAGGGCAATCTGCAGAAACCAGTGCAAAATGGCATCACAACCAAAAGCCATTCAGGGGTTTCAGCAGCACAGGGTACCCAAGGAGGAAACGAGCTCCTGAGAGGACCTGGCCTGGTCCCCGACCTTCGTCCCATGTGTGCAGCATTCCAGGAGTTTCATATTCCTCCTATTAACTCCTGAGTGTGTGGTGTACAGGGGTGGATGGGGAGGCCTCAAGCAAGGGTTTGGATTTAGGATGGTGCCTTTTCTCAGGAGCTGTGCTTTACTTGGTGCTAGGTCACACTCGACTTCTCATGCGTAAAACCAATCATCCGTGAAACACAAATGGAGCAAGAGCCATTTCCAGCCCTGAGTCATGAGATCCCTCTTAGGAGCTGACAGCACAGGAGATGCCAGCCACAGAATAATCCATTACAAGTTCCTCACTGCATATGTAGGTTATTGGTGCTCCCGTTTATCAAACTCTGCATATTCCAGTGGCAAAGGAGCTTCAAAATGACTCGGGGAGGAATTATGTGCTCTGAGGGCACGGATGCAGCCAGGCCCTGTGAGGGCAGCTCCTGGGGCTCCAGGTGAAATGACATTTCTCCCTCAGCCCTTCCCCATCTCTACCATGGGATAATGACATTTATTTATTGTACAGATCAGTGGGGAGCTCTAAGTAATCAGTGATACACACACTGGAGGGCTCTGATGGTGGTTCTCTAACAGCTCAAAGCTGTATGGGAACAGCTCAGCATTTCCCATGCCCTGGGATCAGAGCTGACAGAGCCAAGGGAAGCAGAGAAGGCCTGTGGGCAGCACAGCACAACCCCTCCAGCCCTGAGAGGCATAGGGAGGAGGAGGAACAGGCAACACTCTGACTCTTCCAACGGGGATCATCACTCCATCCCCACCAGCTTTACAGAACATCAGCAGTGCCCTGGAGCCATGAGGGACATCCCTGTCCTGGGGCCAGGGAGGGCATTGTCCTGCTCTGCCCTGGCCTGGGGTGGCCTCACCTCCAAGTGCTGGGGCAGTTTTGGGCACAACAATATAAAAAAGACATTTAGCCATTGGAGAGCATCCAAAGGAGGCCACAAGGATGGGGAAGGCTCTGCAGGGGCCTGGAGGAGCAGCTGAGGGAACTTGGTTTGTTCAGCTGGAGGAGACTGAGGGGAGACCTCAGTGAGGTCTTTGACATCCTCCCAAGGGACAGCAGAGGGGCAGCTCTGATCTCCTCACTTGTGACCATGGGAATGGCACCCAGGGAATGGCCTGGAGCTGGGCCAGAGCAGGTTTAGCTGGGAGATCAGGAAAGGTTCTTCCCCCAGAGGGCTCTGGGCACTGCCCAGGCCCCCCAGGGAATGGGCACAGCCCTGAGGCTGCCAGAGCTCCAGGAGTTTGGACAGCACTGCCAGGGATGCCCGGGGGCATTGCTGGGAGGTCTGGGCAGGGATGGAAAGCAGCAATCCCTGCAGATCAGCTCAGCAGAGATGAGGTGTTGCCAGTGTCCAGAGGAGAACAGCCAGCCAAGGATGAGGCTGGACACAGCCCCAGCCCAGGCCAGCCCCCTGGGAACGGGTGATGACCACTGAACAGCTGGTGCTGGAATTAGGCAAAGACTAAACCAGGGCTCACAGTAACCACACCCAAACACCAGCTCATGGTTTGGGAAAGGCAGAGGTTTGGAAGAGGCTGAGCTGCTGTTTGCACTGAGCTGTGGGTGGGTCTCAGACCCCTCTCTGTGATTTCCCCTGGCCTGGGCACTGACTGCAGAGCAGAAGAGCAGAGTTTTCCAATGCATCCTGAAATTTGTCCTGATTTTCCTGCTTGCCTGCTCTCTCTCTTCCCTCTGCCCAGCCTGCCAAGAGCAATGAGAGCATGGCACGCTGCCACTTTGCCATGTCTCTGGGTATCTTTAGTCATGAAGGCTTTCAATGTTCTTTGACTTTTTAAAAAAAGATTCCAGGCCTACATTTTTAAAGTCTAATTTACCTTACAGAGACCCTTTGACGAAAGCAGCCCGGCCTGCTTTTCATGAACACCAAGGGGACACTTTTCTGTAGCATTTGTACATTTAATTTAACCCTACAGTGGGTGGAGTGTTCAGATGGGACAGCAGCAGTGACACACGGTGGAGCTCAGTGCAGCACCACACTGGGCCTCTCCTCGGTCCAAATGAGACCCTAGAGCTCAGTGAACCCTTTGCACTGTTTTTGTCCTAAATATTCTTGGTATCAGAAAATAAATCCAAGCCTTGCTAAGAGTTTGGAAGCCAGAGCCTGCGAGCTTTGCTCTGAGCCCTCAGACACAGCAGCTGGGGCTGAGGGAAACGGGGTCTGCTCAGCCCAGCCAGGCATGAACTAAAGGATGGATCCTGTCAGGGACAGGGGGATGTCACCGCCACCTCCCCAAAACCCTCTCAGCCACTCGCTTCCCAGCCCAAACTCGCCAGGAGTGTCCCCGGGGGAGCCGAGATGCCGGCGCTCTGGGTTTAGGGAACTCCTCCCACACAAGGACAGCCGTGCCGGCAGGTGGGCACAGCCCTGCCCAGTCATCCAGCACTGTCTGTCTGTCCTTTGAGACCTTTGATTCCTCCTCAGGACCTTCTTTGATTCCTCCTTGGCAGCTCCTTTGATTCCTCCTCGGCAGCTCCTTTGATTCCTCCTCGGCAGCTGCACGGAGCTGCACGGTGGGGTCCGAGAGGGGAGGGCCGGAGCCGGGGACGTTCGTGTGGCAATGCTGTTCTCATTCTGTGCATCCTGTGGAGCAGCACTGGCATTTTGATGCCATCTGCCACCCCGAGCCCAACCCCTTTGGCTGCACAGCAGCCAGGCCAGGGCGAGTGCCTCTCCAAAGGACTGAGAGCAGGAGGAGATGGGAAGCCTTGTGCAGCCACCTCACTGCTCTACCAGCCTCCCCAGCTGCTCCCAGGGGCTCCACAGGGTGCTGATGAAAGGCCACAGCAGCAGGGGAAGTTTTCAGCTCTGGAGGTTTGCCTGTGGGCCAAATTGATGCCCACTGCAATTCCAGGAGAGGTAAGTGAGGCACAGAGCGTCTTGCAGAGCATCCTGCAAATCTGTATGGTCACAGGAGGCTAAACCTGATCCCTGCCCAGACAACCACACAGATGGTGGAGGACTCCAAATTCAGCCCTTTCTGGATTTTAGCACTCCTCCTGCTGGCTCCTCCAGTCCCTCTGGATCCTGCTCTTCCCTCTCCGCTCCCCCCAGGCACTGGAAGGGCAGCAGGTTCCAGGTCAGCACGAGCCCCCTGTGGCCCTGTGACATGAGGCCCTGTGACACTGTGTCATGGGCCCCTATGACACTGCTCAGGGCATGTCACCTGCACAGCCCTGCAAAGGCTCACCAAACATTCCAGCCCGTGGGACCATTCACAGGAATGTTTCCTTCCCTGGAGTACCCCTGCCTGAAAGCTGGAGTGCTGTTTCATAATTGGTTTTAATCTACACCCTGTTAATTGCTGGACTTGCCTTCCTTGGCTATCTGCTGGCCAAGGGACTGATGGAGCACTCAAATTCCCTCCCATGCCCTGTGGTCCCACAGAAACCTCTTGCCTGCAGACAGCACCAGCTGGGCAAGAGCACAGGGGTCTGTCAGCGGGGCTGGGGGAACACTGCTCTCTAAAAACTTCATTTCGCACTTTGTGACCAAGCCACTGTGTTCTCCTTGGTTGTCTCCATGCCCACCTCACAGAATCATGGAATATCCTGAGTTGGAAGGGACCCACAAGCATCTTCAGAGCCCAACTCCTGGCCCTGCACAGGACACTCCAGGAATCACCCCGCTCCACAGCAGACTATGCCTGTCAAGGCAGCACTGAGTCTCTCCTGAGCTGCTGAAACCCAGCCTGACCCACTTCCCCACCCCGCTGCAGGCTGGGCCCGGGCCTGACCCAAAACGTGGCACTTTGTGGAGATCTGTATTACTGGGAGAAAAAGAGAAGAGCTGGGAGGTGCTGATGAAGTCGAAAATCCACTTAAAGTAATAAGAACTGTCCCAGGGCTGCTGTGTGTTTGCAAATAAGATTTTTGGCTGCTCCCACAGGCCCTCTTCAGCCTGTAGTAAAAGCCGGGCTGTTGTTTTGGTGCAAAGATCACCTCGGTGTTTCCAACAGAAGCTACATGAGAGCTAAACCTTCTTCCACTGAAAGGACTCAGAAATGTCTTTTATCTTCCCATTTGGAAACCTGGACTGCAACGGAGTCTGACAGGATTGTTTTATTTACTCCATCTCCTGTAGCACCACTATTTCTGGCTGGCTGTCTGGCTACTGCTATTAAACCAGTCTCATTTTGCTTCTCATCCAACCTGCTTTGCTTGGGCAGCTCAAGGGAAGACAGCAACAGCAATAAACCACAAGCTGGAGCTTGCATTGCCTCCTGATTACAAGAGACACATAAAAAGCACAAATGAAAACTAAATGTGTTTCATGCAGTCACTGATCTTTCTGCACTGTCAGAAAACACTAAACACGGGGCCCCATCAAGGACTGCTGGCTGTTGGTGAAAGAAAAGTGGAATTTAGAGCAGTAGCTCTGTTAACCCTTCCTACTTCACACTGTCATTCCCAGCCTCGTGCCACAGTGCCCTGGAGCCCGTTGGGGGAATTCAAATTATTACCCAGAACAGAAAAAAGAAGATCCTCATCTGCTAAGAACCTCGAGCATCCCCAAAGTGATCATAATTAATGCTGTGTGTCACAGGCCTGGATGTTAAGTACCGTGATTTGCAAATCTAAAGCATCTCTGTGTCACACTCTCTCAACTTCAGGGTGATAAGGAAAGTGGACCCTGTGCCTTTAAGGCAACATCTTTTAGTGTTACCATCATCCAGGATTGCCTTCATTTCTTGGTAATTACGGCCAGCATCCCAGAATAGGCATTTTTGTCCTGATTATACACATATGGCAAGGCACACTGCTTGTTTCCTGCCCAGCCTATTCCCTTCTGCCTTCCCCAAAGGCAGCTCTGAGTTAGGGTGTCCAACCAACTCTTTGGAAAAGGCACCACTTTGTCCCCATGCCCATGGCAGTGTCCCAGCCTGTGGTTCAGGAAACATGGGCAGAAATTCACTGGGAGAGTTTCACATTGATCCAGCAGCTGAAAGTTGCCTGGCTTTGCAAGGAAAACCTGGATCCTGAGCTCTCCCAGTGGCTCTGGATCAGGAACTGTTGCATCCAAACTGTGTTTCAGCATTCAGTTTTGTTGAACCCTGAATAGCTGACAAGGCCATTTCATCTGATCAAACTCCTCACTGCCTGGCACCATGAAAGCATTCAGTGGTGATGTTAGGAAGTGACCAGTACTGTCCTTGGTGGCAAAATCTAAGCCAAAGAGACTTATCTGTAAAGCTTGGAAACTATTTTTGGGAAAATTATCCCACACGAGTTGCTCTGCAAGGTGTTTTCCAGCAGGGAGAGGTGCCTGCCACAGCGTCAGCTTCTCCACTTGCTGCAGCCCTTGGAAACCTTAGCGCAGCTTTCCTGCTTGGAAGAAGGACTTCAGTACACCCACAGTGGTGGAAATAACATCTGCCAAGTACATTGGAGTGCAGCCCTGGGTAATTACTCATTTCCCAACCCTGGTCTCTGTCTGAAGGCGTGGTGCTCATGGAAATGTGTTCAGGAATTCCTAGTCCTGCAGCGGGTGTAAAAAGCAGGCAACAACCAGAGATAATGTCAGGAACATCACCCTGAGAGTTGTTCCCCCTCGCAGAAATGCCTTGGCCAGGTGTCCAAAAGGCCCTGAAACCTTGAAACGTTTTCAGACACCAAGAGAAAGGGGTGGCAAAGCCTCTGGAGAGCAGGGCACGAGCCGAGCAGATGGGCTTTGTCTGGACATGTGTCACCTGCTGCCAGCTGGATGCTGGAAATACCTGCACAGCCAACAGCAATCCTTACCCAGGGAACACTGGATGGGCCAGCAGGAAAACCCTCATCCCCCACTGCAGGAACTGTGAGCAGGAACTGCAGGGTGAGCCCACGGGGGAACAAGGTTTTGAGATGATGGAGCTCACAGGGAGTGCCAGCAGCACAATTGTCACAGAGCTCTGTGACAGTTTGATGTCAAACTCTGTCCCACCAGGAACTCCTGTAGCACCTCCCCAACCACAGCATCCATCTGAACTACCAGGGCATGCAAACACCTTCACAGGTCAGGAAGGAGAGGAGGATGTGCAGGTAACTGCAGTGAAGATGTGGAGGAGTGAGGGATCCTGTCTGAAATACGTGTTTGCCTGCTAAAGCCACTCAGGATATCTCCCATGCCTTCATCAAACTGAAGCATCCGTGGCATATTCAAATAAGGATTTAGCTCCTTATTTCTATTAAAAATCTCTTTGGACCAACAAAGAGATAAAAATCAACCATAATAATTTTTTTAAAAAGTATTTTCATACAGATGTGTCATGATGAGGGATGTGTCATACCTATTAATTTATTACACCTGAAGAAAACCCAAAAATGCAGATTTTCTGAAGATTCACTGAGATCCTAAGTGGTTTCAAAGCTGCTCCCAGGGTTGTGTGGATCATATCCCATCCCTCAATATCAGAGCACGGGGTAAGGAAGGCTGGCCCCAGCTCCCCAAACCTCGAGGTAAATGGTGCCTCCCTGAGGGGCCCCAGCTCCGAAGCAGAGCTGATCTTGCCTCTTGGGATCTGTCAGGGGGGTCTGAACAGCACAGACTACAAACCACTCACATTTCTTTTATATATGGGATGCGTGGTCCCAAAACGGAGCTAAAACTCCTCTGAATTCCAGACTTGGACACTCGTTCTGCCTAAAGAAAAGCGTGATCAGGATGGGAGAGTCCAGCTGGAACCTCATCTCTGCTCCCACCCCAACGCTGAAAAGCAGCAGCTGCAGTTTGATGCTGGAAACAGAGACACAGAAGGAGAACCTGCAGTGGGGTCTGAGCTCCGTGCCCACGGGGTCACCAGAGGGACTGCCACCCTCTGCCTGTCACCCCAGAGCTGGGTGGGCACACACTGCCACCAGGCCTTGGCACATCCTGACACGGAGCCAGGAAGGCCCAGAGCCCACACACAGCCCACAGGGGGCTTTCCATGCAGCACCTCCACACCTCCCAAAATGCCTTTTTCACGCAGAAGGGAGGAGGATAGCGAAACACTGACACTGGCTGAACTCTGATGGAGCCCTGCAGGCCCCGGCAGCCCGCTGTGGATTGCTGACCACTCTCCACTTGTGCTGCTGACCACGGAAACCCCAGCCCTGATTTTCCCAGAGTTAAGGGAATCCTCAGTATCTCTCTGGACCAGACCCAGTGCAAGCCAGACTGGATGCTGCCTTCTGAATTGGAAATTCAGGGTCACAATCAAAGAGCAGGAGGTCAGCACTAAGAAGGAAAGCAGCTGTGCACCTCCAGGCTCATTGCAGCTCCCACTGCTGCTCCGTGGCTGTTTCTGTACAGGGCTGGGCATGGAGGGAAAGGCACAGCCACGAGGGGGGAAAACAAGCACAGGCATTCCAGAAGGCAGAATTTCAGTCAGCCATGACTCAGGAGAAGAAAGTGCCACCCACTGCAGTGCCCGGGCCGCCGAGGGGGCAGTGATGCCGCGCTGAGTCAGGAGCCACCCACGGCCCCACCCACGGTGCCAGGGCCTCCTCGGAGGGTGCCAGGCTCAGCCTGTCCTGAGCCCAGGAGCTGTGACAGGAACACAGCCCTGTGCTGTCCCAGGGACACCCTCCTGCACAGTTCTGTGTGGCTGCAGGGAGTGACAGCAAATCCTGACCTGTCACAGCCAGGACTGAGGAGCTCTGTCCCTTTGTGTCACACAGGTGTGGTGGTAGTGAGCTGGGGTCACCTCAGTGGGACACATGGGTACCAGAGCTGCTGCTGGACACAGTTTCTGTGGATCACAGCTCACCTGCTGCTATTAACATCACAGCACACCAGCACCAGGACCCTGCATTGCCCTTCCTCCTTCTCCATGGGTTCCTCCAGGGAGGGTCCCTGTAAAACCCAGCACAGCAGAGACAGGAGGAAGAGGCTTGAAAAGCCTCTCCCCAAGTGCCAGCACAGACACCCAGCACAGCCTGGTGCTGCTCATCACCATCTCAATGCAGCAGTTGGGCTGTCAGCCCCAGTGCCAGGTTCTGTAGTTCATACAGGAATTGCAGGGCTATCTAATCCCAGATCATACACTGCAGCCAAAACCTAAAACGAGAAGGGAGGCAACGAGCCAAACCAGGGGCACATGAGATAAAGGCATGAAAAGAGCAAGTGGAGGCTGGATTTGCTACGAGCACAAAAATCCCTCTATCACAGCGTGCTCCCCACCCCGAGCATGTGGATTGTCCTTCCTCAGGGCTCTCCACATCCTCTTCTGCACGTGCAGCCAACAGCCACTGTGCCCTGAAAACCACTTTGGACTGGCAAGCCTGCACACAGCATGCCCTTAGCTGTGTCCTTACCTTCTTGCAGAGAACCATCTGGTGATCAAAGAGAAAGAAAACTCGCTGCTGGTTCCGTCCATAAGGCTGGTAAATCCAGGACATCTCTCCCGTGTAGATCAGCTCCGAGCTGCGGTCCAAGATATCGTCTCCCTGGAGGGCACAGGGAACCAGGCTGAGTCAACTGCACTGACAAGTTTGTCTTTGCACAATGAGGAGAAGCAGCAATTTCAGCCCTTCTGCAGCTCTCAAAGCCACCCCATCTGATTTCAGACCAGAAACTGGGACTGGGGGATAATTCTGAAGGAAGGAGAATAAATGAAGGAGGGGTCACTACATGGTCACTACAGCCACACTGCAATGGGGAAAGAGCTGGCCCAGACACTGCTCCCACTCCCCTCTCCAGGTACCCCAGACCCTTGGATCTTGCTACAGGTGCTGGTGGCATCAGGGAAACAAAGCACCTTCCTCCTGCCCACCCCCGAGGCACTTTGAATTCAGGGCACCAAATTTCCTGTATGCCCTCCCTTTAGAAGGGCATCCCAAAGCACTTCCCCTCCTGAAATCTCCGGCCAGCTACAAAAACCTGGGACACACTGGGGCAGCAGTTCCCCACCTCTGAGGCCAGAACTCAGCCCTCTGGGTTGCTGCCTCTCTTCTGATTCATCCAGGCACTGCCAGTCCCTTCTCCCATAGCTCATTAGAGCTCCCCTCCTCCAAAATCCTGTCAGGACCACCCTGGCTCGTGTGGCAGCCTTGGGCCCCCCCGACTGGCCAGGCCTCCCTGCTGGCTGCCAGAGTGCCCTCACCCTTCCCTGCCCCTGGCAAATGCTTGTTTTCCTTCCCGAGTTTTTTTTAAGGATTCATGAGCAGATGGTCTTGAAAACACAGTGCTCTCTCTCCCACTCTCTGAGAGAACAAATGCAGTCACCCTCCACTAACTGGAATGAGCTGGACTTTTTAAAAAGTTAATTAAAATCTATTTATTAAAAATGGGTGAATTCACCACCACCTGCCCTGTGGGCATCTTGGCAGAGCACCACGGAAGGAGGCAGGATGGCTCCAGCTGAAAGGTAAGGAGCAGCATGCAGGAGCAGCACTCAGGAGCAGCATGCAGGAGTAGGATTCAGGAACAGGATTCAGGAGCAAGACAGAGAAGAGCTTTTTTTTCCTTTCTGGCTGTGAACTACTGCAGTTCTGGCTTTGATGCCAAGCTGGAACCAATTTCTGGGACGAGAGCATCCCAAAAATCCCAGCAAACAGCTTGTCAAGGTTCAGCCAGCTATGGGGGGTATCTAGCTAGACACACACTTCTGGTGCTGCTCACACTTGCAGGTGCCAAGGCAGCCAGGAGTCCCCCCGAGTCGTGATTCCGTGGTGAGGATTTCAAAGTGCTGCTCAGGTAAATGTGTAATTAACCTCTCAGCATTGATTGGGAGCGACCGCCTGTGTCCCCGGGCCCTGTGACAGCAGCAGCTTCATTAAGTCACTGCATCACCAAGCTGCAGCACAGACTTCCAAATCGCCTTAGCCAGGGCTTTATCCACCTCCCTGCCTCACTCCTGTGCCTGTGCTGTCCCAGGGGCTAATGAGGGATGACTTCCCAGGGACACAGAGGGTCAGTGCCCAAAGGGATGGGCTGTGATCACCCAGTGCCTCAGCAGGATCCCACTTCAGCCTGGCCAGAGCCCAGGGACCGAGTGCTGCTGCCACAGCCCAGGGGGACATGAGCCCCAGAACGAGAAGCCTTTGAAGAAAACACACCAGCTCCAGAAACTGTAAGATTTCCTGGCTACACATGAGCTTACATGAAGAAGATTCCCACAAGCCTATGGATGGGAGCTTTAGGAGAGGGGGCAAGCTTAGGAGAGGACGGCTGCTAAAAATAGAAAGCCAGCTTTGTCTTTTACTCCTGTGGTAGCATCTGAAGCCTGAGGACACACAGAGAGCTCTGTAAACACTTCTACTTGATTAGCTGAATCCAAACTGTGTAGTCCCTGCAAGCAACATAACCCAAAAACATCCAGATCTGAAATGATGAGATTTGTATTGCATTTCTTACGTGGGGAAAACAATTTCTATATCCAGTCTATAGGCCAGAAATAGCTGATTTCCCACTTGGGGTGAGCAAACTGGGAAATACAGATTGCCAAGAGTTTGGGACTGGCACGTGGCTGTCAAGAGCAGCATGTCCATGGTCCTGCCCTGCTCCTCCAGCCTGGGCTGCTGTGCCAGTTCCCACGGCGGAGCCTCAGGGCACAACCTCTGAACCTACAAAGGTTTTTCTTGTCCTGACACAGTTGTACCTCTCTGAAGAGCACAAATTGTCTTCTCCTGATCCCCACTGAGGGGCTCAGGGGGCAGTTGCAGGGTGGGGGGCAAAGAGGGACAGTGGCTTTTCAGCTCCACTGCCGCT
The DNA here is from genome assembly GCA_013397155.1 of Irena cyanogastra. Lineage (NCBI taxonomy): Eukaryota > Metazoa > Chordata > Aves > Passeriformes > Irenidae > Irena > Irena cyanogastra. Next base: position 239,659 of record VWZV01009139.1, on the reverse strand, counting down.
CCAGTACCCCTCAATCCCTGCTCCAGGCAGACTTCCCCAGATGTCCGTCCCAGTCCCACGCCTCCAAATCTGTACAGAACCAGGAAAAAAAATTCCTTTTCCTTCTCCATTTCTTTCCATCTCCCACAGAGGCTGGATCATCCGTATCCTTCTGTAAGTTAAGATAAACCCTGCTGAAAAAGCAAGAGGCTGAACTTTTAGCTGCTCAGAACTGGCACATGTTCAGCAGAGCACAGCAGCAGAGGGGCTAAGAGAAGCCCTGACTCCTGACGCCTTTTCCAACCTGAGGTTTGGCCCATAAGGCTCCAAAAGACCCTCAGCCATCCCCAGATGCATGCAGGGTTCTCAGTGCACGTTCTGCAGCATTCAGAGGGCAGCCCAAGGAAAGCTGACTCCTCTCTTCCCGCCATGCCAGACAGGGCCCCAGTCCCTGTGTGCAGTGACAGGAGCAGAAGGACCCAGATCTGGGCTGGATGTCAGCTCCCTCGAGCCCTGCAGTGACACACTGAGTCCCCAGGCCACTCCTGCCTGTGACAGCTCAGGGTCAGCTCTGCTGCTGCTGCCTGAAGGATGTGAATCCCCAGCTCCCAGTGCTGCTGCAGTGACCACCATGCTCTGTACTGGCAGCTGGCAGGAACCACAGAGGTTGAAGAGTGTCATGAAATAAACGCTGTTGGGAGCACCAGGATACCAAGGAAGAGCTGGCACTGAGAGCTGCTCCCCCTGCCTGGAGCCAGACACTTCCCTGGGCTCGGCAATGCCCAGGGCCCACCGGAGCTGCTCCCCTGCCCCCCAGCCCACCCCGACACGGCCCTTTGCTGTCCCTGCTGGGCACCAGGAGGGGATTTGTGCCCTTTCCAGCTCCCAGGGAGCCAGCAGGGCTCTCTCGTGCCTGACACCGCTGTTCTGCAATTAGAGACTGACAGGCTGATTAGCACCCGGGGCTACACTGAGATCACAGAAAGGAACGCCAGTGAAATGCTGTCCTTTTCAACAGGCTCAGTTCTGATACCTTCTGTTGCTGGGGG
>VWZV01009139.1:54398-238614 GCA_013397155.1 Irena cyanogastra | reverse complement strand
GGGGGGGGGGGGGGGAAGAAGAAGGAGAAAAAAAGAAGGCTCCATTTCAGTCTCTGCTGTGGATTTTTTCCCAGGAGGATTTCTCATCAGGCTGTCCTCACTTTGGTGGTTACAGGCAGCTTCCTTTCCTGGCACTCTTGGATTCACTAACGCAGTATCGGGCCGAGGCCAGTGATTATAGATTACATAATTAAGGGCAGCAAGTCTTGATTTAAAGGACCCGTAAATAACAGGAATGAGAAGAAATTTAAAAGGACAATGCTCATTACATTTCTCAAATATATATTTCTCCCTTCATGGAAATTTAATACTCTTGGAAGCTGCCATAAGGGCAACCCATGGGAATCTTTGGTGGAAATATCTAAATTTCTACACAAACCAAAGTAATCTGTTTAAATAGCAAGTTCAAACCCATTCAGGCTGATGAGCAAGGCTCTGGCCTCTGCCAAACCTGGTTAGCTGTCCCCTGTTGGATCAGGGACCTCCACAGATCTCCTCCCAGGGAATGGGAGCCACATCACCTCCCTCGTGTGAGAAAAACTGGGCTGAAAGGGAGGAAAGAGTTGCTGGGGAGCTGGAGAGGGAGCCTGAACTGCTGCAGCGATTGCCGCTTCATTTTGTTTTGATGTGGTTCAAGAGCTGTGTGAAAAGGCATGAAATTGAGCAATTCCAGGTGTGCTGAGGCACAGACCTGTTTTCCATCTCCACATCATCCATACAGGGCACTCGGGGAGGCTGTGCTGAGTCCTGCCCATGGGAACAGAGCCCAGATCCTGCCTAGGAGCAGAGCCCAGTGAGCTAGGCACAGGTGGCACAGGGCTCCAGGGGCTCACAGGATCTGCATAGGGGGCAGGACAGGGGGACCAGGAGCAGAGGGGAAGGCAAGGATGCGCCTCTGAGCAGTGTAAATACAGCCCTGGGGCTGGCAAGGACTTGGAAATGATGATGGGCTTTGTGGAAATCTCTTTTAATCCTGCTGTGTGTGTGTGTGTGGAGTTATTCCCACCAAGCTTTGAGGGCTGGAGCTCCCTCAGAGGGCAGGAACTGGGAAGGGAGAGAGCAGCAAAGGCTGCCCAGGATGCTCTGGCTGCCCCCTTTGAAGCCAGCTCTGTGTGGTGGCTTGCCTTGCTGCCTTTAAATGTCACTGCTCTGATCTGAGGGTGTTCCACTCCGAGCAAGGGGACGATGCTGAGCGGGGGGAAATGGAGCTGGAACATCAGGGAACACTTCAGAACTGAAAGAGCTCGGTGGGAGATGGTGGAAGCCCCAAATTCTGAGCTCAAAGGATGAAGGGCACTGGAGGACCGGTGTGGGCAGCACCTCTCTGGGTCTGTTTATACGCTGGGAGTTCAGGTTACAAAATAAATAAGTGAGTCACACGTGGCAGCAGACCAAGCCAGGCTTCTCAGTCAAGCCCACATTGCCACAAATTACACAGGAACTCATCTCAGAGTGACTGGGATTATTCCTGATTTACAGCAGCCAGTGAGATCAGAATCTTCCCTTACAATTCTGCTCAGTCATTACTTGTCTAAAGATGCCAATAATTCACTAAGACTTCAGGCCTGGCTGTCCCTGGTGCCAGACCACCCTTTCCTGGTTCCACTGGCAATTTAAACAATCAGATCCTGCTTGCGGGATTTCTTGGGGAAAACCTCTGGCTTTGGTTAACTCAAGGATATTTGCAGTTTTCAAATACCCTGAAATTCACCACCATGGGGCCACACATGTGATAAATTTTTATCCCATGGAGGGATAAAAATGATTCCTAAAAAATGGGATTCAGTAAAACTCCTCTGTTTAAAGCAGCTGGACACACCCTTACTTTTCCTATTTGTTTGAGGATCAGCATTCCCAACACCACCTCTCCTTGCAAGAAAATGTGCACACATTTTATATATGAGAACATTTCAGATATTCCCTCACTATTTTTTGTTTGGTTGGGAATTTTTCCTTCTTCTTTAAAAAATCTTTTTCCACCATCTCCTCACAAAACATGGGTAAATTTAGAAACGAAAACACAACTTCAGAGCAGAGAATCAGCATCATCAGTCTCAAGATGCTGAGGAAAAACAGACATTCCTCCAACTGAAGTATTTCCACGTGCTGAAACATTCAGCCACTGAAATCATTCGTGAAGTGCCAATGCCATGGGAATTTGGGATTAGCTCTATCTTAGCCTGGATTTCTGGTGGAAAAAGACTGAACTGGTAATTTTTTTACAGCTGATTCCTGTTTTCTTGCGGTCAGTGCTGTTTTCAGGGGGTCTCAGGAAGGCTGTGCTGTGCCTGTGCTCTGGAGCCACTGGGATGGACAGGACAGGTACAGAAAGGTCTGATTAGAGCAGGAGCAGGGCCAGGAAAGCTGGGAATTACAGCTGTGGGTTCCTCTCTCTGCCCAGGGAACTTCACACAGACTGGACAGGCCTTGTGGCAGCACAGCACTGACCAAACACCAACTGGGAGCTGTGGTCTTCTCCTCAGACCAGAAATGTCCCTTCCCCACAGCCTGGAGAGGCTGGGGACACGCACCAAGAGGTCCCTCCCATACCCCAAAACTGCACAGGAGACAAAGCTCTGAGCCTTCAGGGGCTGGGTGAGGAGCCAACCCTAATGCTCCATGTCCTGGGGACATTCCTGCAGCCTCTGAGTGGGATTTGGGGTCTGCAGTGCCTAAGGAACACCTGCACACATCTCAGCACATCCAAGCACTTCCCAAAGATCCAATCTTTTCATTTCTCCCACTCTCTTCCTGCATTACACTGTGCCTCACTTCTGGGTATTTTGGGTTTCTGTGCATCCTTCTGGCTGTTCCATGGACAGCTGTGGAGTGGGGGCTGGATCTGGTGATTCAGAATTGCTTTAGAGGAAAGAATCAAGCATTGAAATCCTCTGCTGGGTCCAGCCCTCATCCTCTACTTTCTCATCAAAACTCAGTGACTCTTCTTGATCCAAAATCCAGAATGAAAAGGGCAAGGAAGGTGTTTTCCTTTGAGCAGGAGCTGTTCTCCCATCAGATTTCTGAGCATACCAGCAGCAGGCTTTGCTATGTTATGAGAAGCTGAAGGATGTTGCTGCAATAATGTGCTCAAAATCTGGAATAGCTGAAAAAAGCCTGGAAGAATAATTTGGCAAGTGCCTGAGGATGGGATGGAGATAAAGAATGAGTACTGCTAAGCAGGAATGAATTATCAAGGACAGGGCTAAATAAAAATGAATTATCAACTGAGCTAATGGAAGAGGAAAAGCAACTGCTATTCCATAGATCCTGTGTGGAGGTCACCTTGGCTTCCCTCTCACACATGAATATTCACTGGCTTGGAATGGATCTGTCCTTAATCGAGATTTATTTACAGTGAGGGGCTTGGAGCTCCTCACAAATGACCCCCATTAGCTCATCCCACGGCACACTCCAGGGCTGAGCATGGAGCTGATGGTTCTGTGCCTCCTGCAGAGCAGTTTCCTCATTCTGGAAATGAGTCTGCGTGGCAGTGAGAGATGTTCCTGAGCAGTAAAACAATCAGACACATTGTCTGTGCTCTCTGCTCTCCCAGCCAGCCACAATCCCAGCTCTGATTGCTGCATTTATGTGTTTTATTGTGTGTTTTATTGCCAGATCCAGGGTGATAAACCTCCAGCCTCCATCACAGCAATAAAACTAATTCAGCCAAGGAGGACACAGGTGATGCACCTGTATTTCTCTCCCTCTCCTCCCAGCCTTCACAGATCTTTGCCAGAAATAAAATAATTAAAGGATGAACGCCTCTTTCCCATACACTCATTTACACAGTATGATCCCCATGACTGGAATGTGCAGTTATTTCAGACTTCCCAAGTGAGGAAGCAGAAAGGCTGCTCCATCACTCTGATTATCTCCTTGCTGAACACATGGGCTGATGACAACAGTGAGAGGATTTACAAAAACGTTTGTCCTCAATCTGCTGCAAAACCCTATTTATGGATTACTTCCATACAATGATTTTTAAAAATTAGGGACGACAAGAAAGGGAGAACATAATTTTAGTATGGATTTTCTTCCAAACACATGGCACAAATGTAGAGACTGAAGGCCTGCTGGTGAGGAATCCTTCTGCTGACTCTGCCTTCCCTGTGCCTCTCAGCTCCTTAATTACACCATCACTACACACAGGGCTGGTTCAGAAATATCTTTAAGTGGGATGTCATTTATAAAATGCAAATAGGATCTCTAACTCCAATTTAACAGTTTGGCTTCCAGTCATAAAACAACCACCAGAAGGATTTTCTTCATTTTCTTAACCTCTTGCAATTTCTAGGGCTTTTTGCTATATCTTTCCCTCCTTCCTCCCCAGTGACACAGCACAGAGGCAGAATGCACCTGGCATTTGCTCCAAGTCTCACCTACTACCAGCACTGCAATCACAGAAGTCACGCCAGGCTGCTAGTGATGAAATTGGCACTAGATTTTCTTTAGGGCACCATTAACATTTAACCCTGAAGTCACGACTGTGCCTGCTCCACCCCAGGCTTAATCCCAAACGGTGGGAAAAAAATCTACAGGGTCTTAGATAATTCAAGAACAGCCTGGAATTTGCCCTTGCCAGGCTGCCAGGCCAGGTTTACTGTACCTCCCAGTCCAGGACAGAGGCCTGCCACTGAGCTATCTTGTCGATGTTCTCCAGCCTCCGCTTGCGCTCGTTGATCTGGAGGGTCACGTTCCTCATGACGGCGAGGGCAGCGGCCACGTACCTGTAGTCACTGGACACAGAGGGAAAGGCCATTAAAGGCAGCAGGACACACCCAGGAGTCTGTCACAACCTCACCAGCCCAAAGGGACACGGGAAGGGGTGACCCCTCAGTGCTGTGATGGGATTTTTCCATCTGGATTGTCAAAACGGAGCAGCTCGATGGAAACTGGAATTGGGAGCCCAGTCTGTCCTCTACCAACCCAGCACTGGTGAGTCCTTTACAGCCTCAAGGAGCTCAGCTGAAGAGCATTCTAAAGACAGGCTGAACACTTTTACAGTCTCTGTCTTTGGGCCTGGATTCTTCTGGTCTTAAAATGAACATTTAGTAAAGTGTTCATTTAGACAAAGACCAGAGCATCTTCCAAGCCACTCCCAGAGCAGTATCCCCATGGAATTCACTCTCACTGCAGATTTCAGGTGAGCAAATCAAGCAACTCTTTTTTTTTTACCCTGCATGGCCCTGTGAGTGCAGTAACACAGAGTGAGAACAGGCTCCTGCCAGGGCCACTGAGGATGATGATCAGTCTTTTCAAAAAGTGATGCTGAAATCAATGCCATTGATTCCTGCCCTGTGCCTGCTTCTCCATTCCAAGGAGCTGTAACGTTCATTTCCATTGGGAAGACAGGCAAGGCCAGCTGCCACAACACCACCACAATGTGTTATTAACTTAAGGGCTGCTATTGATTGCTGACTAATGAGAAAAACTGCCATGTTGGGCAGCTGCAGGGGGAATGGCTTTATTGATTATTGCTAAGGATTGTGCTGGTGACAGCTAAAAGAGGGGTGAATACTGGGAATTAGATCCCCTCTCCATGTGTTCCCAAGAGGATAAATACCAAGAAACAAACACACTGTGATATACAAAAAATATTATTTGCTCTTTTGGCATCCTTGCTCGGACGAAATCTTGAGCTGAGTTTTCATTTTTTCTTAAATTCTTATGTCAAAATTCTAGGTGTGGTTAAAAATAATCCCACAAATTCCAAGACAGCAGGACTGGGCCTTCAGCAAAATAAAGGAAAACAGAGGATGGGCTGCCTGACATATCCATCACAGAGAGGTCTGGGTGGGGAGGGACCTTAAAGCCCATCCAGCTCCACCCCCTGCCATGGGCAGGGACATCTTCCACTATCCCAGGGTGCTCCAAGTCCTATCCAACCCAGCCTTGGACACCTCCAGGGATGGAAGGGATCGTGCTACAGCATGAAGAACTTCTTGTGCCTCCCTTTGTGCAAGCATCTGTGTGAAGGGCGTGTTGGTCGTGGAAGACAGGAAAGGACCTGTGCCAGGGGGACATCAGGGTGGCCTGGAGAACATCCATGAGTTCTTTAGGGAAACAGGGAAGTCTCTATGGCCAGGAAGGACCTGGAGAGGCAGTGAGAGGTGCAGGGTTTGCAGAGAGTCATCAATGATCTCCCAGCAGTGATGCTCATGCTCAGAAGGGAGGGCACTCTCTGGCAGAGTCTCCTCACGTCATGTGTTCCTACATTCCCAACTCCAGCTCCCTTCTGCTCTGGGAATGCTCAGGATTCCAGCACTTAGGACCTTCTTATATTTAATTAATATTAAGCTGGAGTAGATCTTTAAGAGGTGAACAGATGTGGCTTTGTGAAAAATTCAAAGGAACCAGGCTGCAGACAGGCAGCAGCTGGAGGGAGGCAGGCTCTGAGCTCACCCCCATCCTGCCTCCATGCAGAGTGGGATGGTGCCAGCCATTTATCTTGGGAATGCTAATTCCCTAATTCCACTGAGAAAACCCCAGCAATGTTTTGCTGTCATGCTGTAATGAAGAAAAGGCTCAGGACTGAACTTTTTGGGCTCCCAGCCCATGTCTGTGGCAGAGCTGGCAAAAACTTAGAAGAAAAAAACAACAGAAGCAGAGCATTTGGCCATGAGGCAATAATAGGATCCCATTAACCATGAGATGAAGGTAAATAAATGGTTTGTCAATTCTATTGGGGCTGCAGTGGCCACTTCCCAGTGCTCCATCAGAATCCAAGTCTAGATCCTTGCCAAGCATCACATGCTACCTCTGGAGAGCGTGGTCTGGATGCTGGTTTCAGCATTGTCCTAACCTGGTGCAGGGAAAATCCACAGCTCTGCAGGTGTGGTGGCAGTGACAAGGAAGGAAAAAAAGACAAAGAGGATCATATTCCTCTGTTAGATGATGCTCACATCCCTGCTTTCCCTGGGAATCCTGTGTTTGTCCATGTTTTGCCCCACTCCAGGGCTAGGAAATGGCACTGGCTCTGTGTAGCCACAGGTTTCCTCCCTGTGCTGTTAGAGCTTCAGGGGTGACTCCTCCTAATGCAAGGTGAGCAAACCTCACCCTGCCTCTCCTTCCCAGAGCACGGAGGAACAGGAGAAATGGAGTGTCCATGGCAATCCAGTGCCATAGAGCTCTCAGGCTGAGTCACCACCTGCTGCTGAACCACGGGAGAGCTCCCAGGGCTCCTCAGAACACGACTCTGTGTGATTACTTAACAACATGGTGAGTTTAAAACATCCCAAAGGGAACAGGAACGTACTCCAAAATAACCCAACCCTGGTGTTATCACACTGCCCACATCCCCTTTGCTATGGCTCCCAAACAACTCACAGAGGGTCATTTTAAACACCCTCCTGTTGGGAAGCCACATCTGAGCTCCCAGGCAGTGCTGTGGGTCCTCACGTGGCTGCTGAAGGGAAAACCCACAACCTGTGGCATCCTAGAGCTGCTTTCTGATACCCTGAGGTTCCCATGAGTCCATCCTGAGTTTGATTTGGTCTCTGGAAAAGCAGGAATTGGATCTGAAGCCAAAGGCTCGTCCAAGTAAGTGATTTTGGGCATTTGTCTACCCTGAGTCACTCACACTTGTGGGTCAGGTCGAAGCAAATCAATGCATCTCTGCTCACACCACACTTCTGCTCTGGGCTTGGGAAAAACAAGCCATCAAACACTTGCAGAAGTTTCTGAAACATTTCTGGTCTTTTTTGTTCTCACTTGCTTTTAAATGAGTTTTGGAAAAAGTAAGAAAATTGGCAGGGCAGGAGCAAATCTGTTCTTACAGGGCCTGATTTTTCTTTCACTTTATTTTCACAGCTGTAAATCCCAAGTGGTATCACAGGCACTGCTCCTGATTCCCACTGTCAGGCAGCCAGGCTGATTGTCCTCAGCAGCAGCAAAAGAGATCCCGGAAATTTTGAGAAGCAATCAAACTGCAGGCACTCCTCTGAACCTGAACTCCATGGCAAAACCAGAGATGGGACTGGGCTGAAAAGCTGAGCAGGTTTAGAGCTCTCCCCACATCAGGCTCCAGTTGCAGATCCTGGCCCTGGACTCACTGTGTGCCCAGGTTCTCCTGGGGAGCACGGAAGGAGCCTCTCAGACCACTGAATGCTAATTAGGTAATTTTTCCAATGTAACTGGTAGCATCAGAAAGTACATCCAAGGGTAATTAGTTCACATGTCTGATTAGAACAGAGCTGAGTGTGTCTCCACTGAGAATTGCTGCTTTGAGAAGACTGATCTGTCTGCTAACCCTTTGTCCTGCTCCTGTTTATCCAGGATGTCGCAGGGACAAGAGCTGGACAGAAAATCCCAAGCCCTGGGGGGAAAGAGCAGTGGACAGAAAATCCCAACCCCTGTGTGGGAAGGAGCACTGGGGAGAAAACCCCAAGCCCTGTAGGGAAGGAGGACTAGGCAGAAAACCTTGGGTGGGAAGGAACACCGGGCAGAAAATCCCAAGCCCTTGGGTGGGAAGGAGCCCTGGACAGAAAACCACAGGCCCTGTGTAGGGAAGAAGCACTGGGCAGAAAACCCCAAGCCCTGTAGGGAAGGAGCACTGGGCAGAAAACCCCAAGCCCTTCTGGGAAGGAGTGCTGGACAGGAAACTCCAAGCCCTTTTGGGAAGGAGCACCGGGCAGAAAACCCCAGGCCCTGTGTAGGGAAGGAGCACCGGACAGAAAACCCCAGGCCCTGTGTAGGGAAAGAGCACCGGACAGAAAACCCCAGGCCCTGCTGGGAAGGAGCCCTTGTCCCGTGGCTGCTGAGGTACCTGTGCTCCTGGGCCGTGTACTTGAGCAGCTCTGCCAGCTGCAGGGGGTACTTGCAGATCTTCTGCACGGGCGTCAGCAGGAAGCCGTCGATGGCGATGTCGATCATCTGCTGCAGCAGGCGGCACGCCTCGAAGAAGTGCTGGTACCTGCTGTCCTTCATCAGCTTGGAGAGCTCCATGCACGCGTCCAGGTGGTTGTTACAGTACTCGGAATAGATCCAGAAGCCGTCTTGCTGTGAGGGCACAGGGAGGAGGACGCGTCAGGCAGAGCCACACCAGGGCTGGGGAGGGCAGGGTTTGACAGGATTTCTGGAGGCCCATAGGCCAACAGGGACAGAAGCCACAACCCTGCCCTGGAGGGAGAACCCTTCAGGCAACAGCCTCTTTTTAGCATGAGAAAAAGGCTTCTCCTAGCATGCCTTGCTGTGACACGCAGATCCCATGTACCCACTGGCCCTGGTGCTCTGCTCCGCCCCTCATGATCCCTACATAAACCCCTGCTTTCGCAGCCAGAATGGCTCCTTTGTCAATGGACCCTTCGGGGAAGAAGCCCAATAGAAGGCTCTCCTTGGAACCCCACACGAAGACCCCATCTCTCTTTCACACGTGCCTGTGCCCCCGAGGTGGCTTTTCAAGACACTTCTTCAGGAAGGTGGTGGCACTCTGAACAACACCCACCACAACAGGGATCCTGGGAGGGATTCCTCCTGGGAGGGTGGGGAGGCCCTGGGATGGAATTCCCAGAGAAGCTCTGGCTGCCCCATCCCTGGAAGTGTCCAAGGATGAGCTTGGAGCATCCCAGTCTGTAAGTATCCTGACCGCAGCAAGGTCTGGAACAAAATGATCTTCCCAACCCAAACCAGCCTGGATTTCTGAGAAAGCACAGCCCAAGGAGGAGGAAACACAGATCCTACAGTGCTCCTCCTGTTTGGAAGAGGTGCTGGGAAAGGAAGGACTGCAGAGAGAGACCTGCACTCTGACACACAGCCGAGATGTCTGCAGGTACAGATGTGTTAATGTGAGCCCTGCACAGAGCTGTGCTTGTTCTCAGCTTCAAATTGTGCAGGGAGGGTTTGAAAGGCACAACCCAGCAGAGCTCTGGCTTTTGCTAAGACAAGAGGACAATGTTGCTGCTTCTGGAACTCTTTCCCTGAAAGATCCTGAAGCACCTGGTAAGTGTTTGGGGGCTGGGTATGTTTGAAATTCCCTTTACCAACGGAGAACCCAAGGCTCTGCATGCATTTCCCCAGAGACAGAGCCCCAGAAAACACTAAAAACAAACAAAACCCCCACTCACACATGTGCCCCTCAACCTCTTGGACTGGTCTAACAAGTTTTCTGGTGTCTGAAATGTCCTTTTTCTGCCTTCACTGACCACAGACTGTCACCTTTAACTTGGGCTTGATTCATCTGGGCCACGTAGACAAGGCAATGAAAGGGCAGAGAAAGATTTCACTGGGAAGGAGTTGGGCACAGCCCAGCACCACAAATTAACTCTGAGACAGCCCAGGTAAAAGTCAGGTGTTGCAAACCAGCCAGTTCCACTGAGCTGTTGGTCAATGCCTTCCAAAAAAAGGATCAGATTCTATTTAGCCAAGACACGCCTGCCCAGCAATTACTTCTCAATCCCTCCAAACAAGCTGCTTCTCTGGGAACAGGGATCCAGTGTCCTTCCCATCTCCACAGCTGACCCAGCCACACACTGACAGCTCTCTCTTCCTGAAGAAAATGAGGAACAAGATGCTTTGGAGATCCCTGAACAGGATCTAGACATCCTCACCCCTCGGTTTCCCAAATGGCTAAGCAGGGACAATTTATCAGGAGTTTATCAGCCAGCTCTCAGCCCCTGTCTGCTGACAGGCAAGTGTCAGATCTTCCTCTGAATCGCAGCAGCAATTCCTGCTATTGTCACTATCAATGAATTGACAGCACAGCCTCAAGTCATGACATTTGAGTTACTGATTCTCAGCAAGATTTCGTACATCTTCCCAGTACAGAGGTGGAATGTGATGCTGCTTTTTGCAGGCTCTGATACCAACCAGCCATGTTAACACCTCATGCACCTTCTCAGAGGAAACCCCAATGAGAAGCCCAGGGATGTTTAAAAGATGCTGTGAAACTCTTCAGGGATGTCCTGCTGAATTTTCAGGATTGTTTATCAGGAGTTTCCCTGGTAAGCAGTGAACTGTTGCCTTGACACAGCACAGGAGCTGCAGCACCTGTGAGCTCTGATACCCTGCTCCCCTCTCCCTGCAGGAAAGCCTCTAGCTCCAGAACTGGCATTTGTTTGACATTTCCTGACATATTTACAACATTGGCCAGTTTATCAGCTCCTGCAGGAGGTGGTTTATGGAACACTAGGATGGGCTAGGCAAAGTCCTCCAGTACCTTCTCATCCAGGTGATTCAGATGTACTGGGGGTTATCCAACTGCATATCCAAGTTCTCCCTCCTCTGTGTCTCACAAAGTACATGGAGAACCACGGAGCAGTCCCTGATATGTTACTAGAAGAGGTTCTAGAGTTTTCCTCCTCCTTCCCCAGCCCAAGCTCTACAGGGCCAATGCCCAGGGAACTCACGTGTTCCAGGAAGCACGGCCCAATCTCACTGAGGTGGGGGTCCTCGTTGTTGTACTGCTTCTCCAGGTCCCGTACAAATCCCATCTGAAATCTGTAGATGTCTTCGATGTTCCCAAAGATGATTTTCAGCTGCTCGTCACTGAACATGTCCCTCCTCTTCCGGCACTGCTTTAAGTAACCCTGTGAGAGTGAGAGAGAAGGATTTGCAGAGAGCAGTGAAAGGCAGGGACAGCCCCAAGGAGGAGTGCTCAGTGCTGGGTGCCTGCTCCTGCAAACCCCACTGCCTCCAACACCTCCTACCCACTGCTGCTTCCCTGTCCTTCCAGTGGCACAGCTTCCACAGAAAGCTGCGAGGAGCTGTTTGAGCCTGGTCTGATTTCTCCTTTCAGCCCAGCAATCAGGACAAGGAAGCAGTTTAATACCATCATCGAGTTCTGTTTAGTATCTTTATCAACAACCTGGATGAGGGGATGGAGTGCACCCCCAACAAGTGTGCAGCTGACATGCTGGAGGGTGGGAAGGTTCTGAGCAAATCCCCTCATCCTCCCACACTTCACCTGTCAGCATGATCATCACCAAATCACAGAATTGTTAACGATGGAAGAGACTTTTAGGATCATCAAGTCCAACCAGAATGATTTAGACTAGAAACTCTGCAAGGCCAAATCTCAGATGCTGCAACTGGCCTGGTCCATTCTGCAGCATCCTGACTGGAAAGAAACAACACAGGGGTCATCAGGAGATGACTGCTTACTTTGCTTGCCTTTATTATATAGGAAGGGGAAAAAATAAAGGGAAGAAAATGCCAGCAGCTCCAGTGGAATGGCTAAATTTAGGAACTCAGGATGCTTAGTCACACTGCCAGCTGGTGACATGCAGCTGCTGGGCCACAATGAACATTGGAACCCTGCAATGAACTGTCCTTCAGCCTCACCATGTGGTTCCTGGCAGGGAGAACTTCAAACATGAATGAGAAATGCAACTCTGGCCGACCTGGCCTGGACCCAACCTCTGCCACGTGCAGCTCAGTTCGGAGGATGCCGTCACCCTGAATTTCCTGGCTTTTTCAGCTGAGAAGTTTGGGTTATGGAACACCTTCTACACTTCCTAATCTAGGTGTCTCTTCCCCCAGGAGCTCCTTGATGACTCATTTCCCTGGGTTTCCCCCTCTGCTTTTCCAAGGCGACGAGGAATGGGAGCAGGCTGCTTCCCACGCTGCAGGATGGTCACAGGGCAAACCAAAATCCGAAGTGGGGAGAAATGACACAGAGCATCTCTCCACGCAGATTTTCATGTTTACCTGCTGATCTCAGAACAGCCTGGAGAAAAACCAAGGAAAAAGCCAAGGAAAAAGCCAGGAAAAAGCCCTCCCTGTGCCCATGGGGCAGTGTCCCCTCACTCTGCTCCGTGACGTCCCTCCCTTCCTGAACACGGGAACGTCTCCCAGCCCCGGGGCTGCCATTGGCTGTGATTCCCATCCTCACTATTCCCACCCTCCCTGTGCTGCTTCATCATTTCTCAGGAATCACGTGTCTGCAGGAGCTGAAGCAGCACATTTCTGTGCAGGCACCTCTGAAAGCACAGGGAGAATAAAGGAATGCGAGGAGTTCCCAAGCCTCATCCTCTCTGTGCATTTGAAAGTGGTTTCCAGCACAAGAGAGGGAAAGGAGGCTGAAGATTCATCCATAGCACGCAGCAGAGGAGGCTGCTGCAGAGTTTTTCCAGTAAATTTACTTCTGTTACATAAAACAATGTCATCTTCCTTCTGCTCACCCCGTCAAGTTTGCTCAGAGAAGGGATAGCTGACTGATGAGCAGATGTTGGAGAGTGTTTTGCTCAACGAATACCTAAAAATAGCTGCCAAACTGTCCATCTTTAAAGTACTTTTCCATGTAGTCCCTGAAGTATAGGCCAAAGTTGGGCAGGATTTGCAGGAGGGTAAGTGCTAAGTTTTCTTCACCCCACAGTGGGCTTAGAGACAGCCAGGAGAGGTGGTCAGTCCATCCATCATCCATCCATTCTTCTTGTCTGGCTGAGAGCAGGGTGAAGGAGAGAAGAAGGAGGCTGCAGGCTGTAACTTCAGAGGGAGCTGTGATGAAATTCCTATTTTTTCCTCTCTGAAGCAGTTTGGGGCTGTTTACACAGCCCTGGAACCATCCCCAAGGCAGGTCCAGCACCACTTGGGCTGTAACCCAGTGCTGTCTGTGCAGGGCTCCCAGCACACAGGTGAGGGCGGTGCTGAAGGGCACACAAGCAGAATCAGCACAAGAGCAAAGCTCAGACTGTCTGAACTGAAGAGGCAAACCAGAGCCAGAGCAGGTCCCAGGCAGCCAGGACTTCGATAGTGGCCCACAGCAAGCCATGGGAGCAGTGGGGCTTTGTTGTGGTGAGGAATTCCCTCCAATCCAGCTGCTTCCCACAGGCCTTGGCTGGCACAGGGGATTTTCATCCTGGTGCTGGCCACCTCCTGAGCTCCTTGCCTGGCCAGACTCGTGCCATGAGTGTTGGGAGTAGTAACAGGGCATGCAGTGACACAGGAGCAGGGAGTGGAAATGCATCCTGGAGCAGAGGGGAGCAATGGGAGAGCTCTTCATCACCACCCTCCAGTAACGACCTCCCATCCTCAGGTGCCTCACTGGTATCAGGATTTGTTATTCACTGCAGCTCAGAAAACGAGAACAACCACACTGCTAAACTCAGCACTAAACCAGGCTCAGCCCAGCCAGAGCTGCTCTGCCATCCCCTCTCACACCTCACATCCTTCATCCTTCCTGGCACCCCAAAACAAAGAGCCCCGGGAAGAAAGGAATGTTCCACTGTCAGAGCAGCTCATCAGGGGCTGGCTGTGCTGTGGCACAAACAACAGCCCTGCCTGCCCCACCAAGGGCACGGGGAGCCTGCTCCAGCCCAGTTCTCCCAGTCCAGCCCGGCTCTCCCAGTCCAGCCCAGCTCTCCCAGTCCAGCCCAGCTTCCCCAGCCCAGCCCGGCTCTCCCAGTCCTGGCTCTCCCAGCCCAGCCCAGCTCCTCCAGTCCAGCCCAGCTCTCCCAGTCCAGCCCAGCTTCCCCAGCCCAGCCCGGCTCTCCCAGTCCTGGCTCTCCCAGCCCAGCCCAGCTCCTCCAGTCCAGCCCAGCTCTCCCAGTCCAGCCCAGCTTCCCCAGCCCAGCCCGGCTCTCCCAGTCCTGGCTCTCCCAGCCCAGCCCAGCTCCTCCAGTCCAGCCCAGCTCTCCCAGTCCAGCCCAGCTTCCCCAGCCCAGCCCGGCTCTCCCAGTCCTGGCTCTCCCAGCCCAGCCCAGCTCCTCCAGTCCAGCCCAGCTCTCCCAGTCCAGCCCCGCTCACACCCCGCTGTGTCAGTGCCCTGCTGACAGAGCCCTCGGAGCCCTCCCCAGGCAAAGGGCTTGCTGGGATTAAACTGAGCATAATCAGCCTCTCTCCAGCAAGGCACAGCCCATCATCCCCCAGACGAGAACGCCCGTTTCAGTCCTCCTCCCTGCTTAGCTGAATCATTTCCTGGTGCTCTACCTGCCGTAAAATTTACGCCCTCAATCCCACTCTGCATCACACAGAGCAAAGAAAGAGCTTTCTGGATCTCTCCTGTCTGAAATATGTCATCAGGGGCAGTAAATCAGTGTCCCCTCACTGCAGCTGAACCTGGTCTGCACCTCCTGAGAATCTCAATTGGCAGAAACTTGGTGACATGGCTGGGGATGAAAGTTAAGGTTTATTTTCGTTTCCAACAGAGAAGTGCAAATGCAGGAAAAGAAACAATACGTGGAGAAGTGTCTGCAGTCTGCCCTTCTCCAGTGCAAAGCTCTCTGATCAAAATAGCACATTGAAATTAAGTTCATTTGTTTCCAAATTGAAATCCCAAGGCTCTTTCATATTTGAAAAGTGTCATAGATACTTTTAGGATGGCTGCTCTGCCTTACCAGGAGAAAAGCAGCAAGGATGAAGGGAGGAAGACATTCCTTAAGCACAATTCCCAAGGGGTTTCACCACACTGACTGGGCACAGGCTCACTAAATCCTAAACATTGCCAAGGATGAGCTGAAAGCCACCCCCAGACTTTGATTTCAGTGCTAACAAACTCCTGCCTCTCAGTGATAAGGACATCTCTAAACACAGTGCCCTAACTCTCTGGCACAGCCCCGTGTTACCCTTCCCAAACACCCAGCACCACAGGCTCTGCACTTTGGGCTCAGCTCAGGGCACTAATCCTGAACTTAAGGGGTTGTAGAAATTAATTGTAACCTAATGAACAAGAACCAAGTTGGGGATTTGTGGGGTCAGTCACTGAAGTCCATTGCTAGCTGGTTCCCTTCTTCATTTCCCATGGTGGAAACATTTTGCCCTCAGTTTCACCATAAAAAAGGCAAATGGGGGCCATCTTGAGCCAGGGGAAACTGTGAACCCGACATGAAAGGCACAGATGACATGGGTAACTGATTGGTTTAATTACAACCTAATTTCCTCAATCACAAGTTCAAAAGTAGATGGCATTGGGTTTTAATTAAGAGGACTGCTTGAAGGGTCTCAGCCTCATCATGTTTTAGTCAAAGAGCTATGGAATAAAGGTCAGGAAATTGCACTTTTGGTTAATATAAACTAAAGGAATTATCAGATCCAGCAGGAAATTCTCAGAACCATCAATACATATTGACAGATGCTGCTCCTCCATTAGACACAGTCCTCAGACACTTCAGCTTGTTCCCAAATCACCCAGGGACAAACCCAGGCTCAGCCCTTACCAACTCCCCACCATCGGCAGGTGTGCCAGCCTCAGGTACCTCACAGATGTCCTTGAGGTGTTTGGTGTAGTGAGGACAGAGCCAGGCCAGCCCCCATGTCCTGTTCCCAGCCCCAGATACCTCACAGATGTCCTTGAGGTGTTTGATGTAGTGGGGACAGTGCCAGGCCAGCCCCCAGGTGTGCCCTAGCCCCAGGTACCTCACAGATGTCCTTGAGGTGTTTGATGTAGTGGGGACAGTGCCAGGCCAGCCCCCAGGTGTGCCCTAGCCCCAGGTACCTCACAGATGTCCTTGAGGTGTTTGATGTAGTGGCGCTCGGTGCTCATGATCTCGTTGATGACGTTGGCTCTCATCTGGTCGCGGTTCTGCACGGTCCTGCCCAGGCACAGGCAGTCGGCGCTGGGGTCCAGGTGGCCGTTCTGCACCTCGCTGGTTCCCTCCTCCACGCCATCCTCCTGGTTCACCCATAGCTGCAGGACAGAGGGGACAGCAAGGGGATTATGCTGGCTCAGGGCTGCAGGGCTCTGGGAGGTGCTGGATCCAGCCCTCCTCGCCCCAGCGGGGTGTGCAGAGCTCCCAGCCCACACTGCCCACTCCCACACTGGTGCAACCAGCCCCAAACGTTCCCCACACACTCCCCAGCTCTTGGAGATTGCCAGTGCTGGCTGCTGTGACCCCAAAGATAAAATCATCCTGTGACAGGGTGAAAGAATGAATGAATGCTGCCAAGAGCTCCCGACTGAGATGGACACGAGGAAAGCAGAGCAGTCTGAGGAAAACTGCAGCACTGGTGGCAAGCGCTGCTGTCCCAGCTCCTGCCACCTCCAGCTGGGGTCTCTCTGAACACAAGATCAGCCCTTCCCACGGGTTGACTGGAGGTGGAGATGTGGCTGGTTCAGAGATCTGAAGTGCTCATCAGCTCTGGGTTGTGTTTCTGGAGCTCTGTAACCTCCCGGGCCAGAGGCTGTGAAGGAGCCCTGATTCCATTTCTCAGCAGCTTTCCTCATCAGCTCACAGGGACAGCCTTCCTGGCTCAGGCAAATCCCACATCTCAGCATCCCAGGATTGGGATCCCCAAAGCACACTGAATGGACACCCGTGAGCAAATCTCCTAAAACCTGGGGGCTGAGAGCAGCCTGGGACAAGTGCACTGGGCACTGAAAATTACAAAAAGCAGTGAAAAAGGATCTGTGTGTTCTCAGCACACTGAAGCTTCCTTCCAATATCAAATAAAAAACATCGACAGAAATTGCAAATTCCAACTCTCTCCTCTGTGTCTGAACCAGCCTGTGCTCTGCACACACCATACGGATCAAGGGCTCCTTCTGTTACCTTTTCCCACAAAACCTGCTTAAAATAACTCTGATTGACTCAAATTGGGCTCGGGGTAGTTTGTAAACAAACAAATAAAGCTTAGAGCTGACAGAAATACTCCTGTCTTTCACAGACCACCTCAGCTGTGATGGGAATGAAGCAACTTCTCTCCTCAGTGTTTGAAGTCCACAAATCCTGGGGACTTGCAAACCTAAAAATACATTTTCCTGTGAGCAGTGGAACTGTCCACACACAGAGTACAAGGAAAGCAGGCAGCATCATTAACCTGATCTTCAGGCTTCCTTTCAATGTTAATAGTGTTTCCTGCTTTCCCATTATTCAGTTTAAACTGGGCTTTGCACAGATTGTAAAGGGCAGTGTTCCTGTAAATTAGGAAAGTAAAAACCTCCAAACCTGCCCCTGCTCCTTCCCTGTATTCCCAACCAGCAGCTGTTCTGCTAAACTACCTCTTGCAGCTCCCACGTTCTGCCCTCCCACAGGGAGTTGTGAAGGCCAAAAAAAAAAACAAACCACAAAACCCACAAAGCAAAACAAAACAAAACACCACCAAAAAACCCAAACTCATCTCTTCTTTAGCAGGATGTTAATGATGCCTCAAATCTGGGGCATAAAAAAGAGGTTTTGTAGGATTTCCATCAGCACTGGGAGGCCTGGATGAGCCCTGGGTCACTGTGAGGAAAGCAGGGAGCTGGTGATCCAATCCCTCCAAACAGAGTGGAATCCAGCATGGAAAACCTCTCCTGGCACACTGAAACAAGTGTCTCTTGTTCAGGAAAACAACCCAAGAGCTGGCTAGAAAAGTGGCTCTTTCAGCAAACCCACCCTCCTCTGGAAGAGGTTTGGGGTCCACTGAGGCAGAGCAACATATTGTAATTTGTTGCACAATAAGTAACAAAACTGAAGAAATGTTTAATAAATATTGTACTTCTTGGAAGTAATATCAAACTGTATGGTGATAAATATTGTCTTAACTTGTATGGCTAGGGGGAAATGATACCTTGGGGTTTAGTTTTTATTTTTTCCTTTTTTTGATGTTGTGCTGCTTTGGTTTGTGGGTCTGGGTTTCATAGAAGGGGATGGTGAGCTCTCTGCACAGAGGAGGCAGACACAACAATTCCTCCTCTAGCTGGGGACACAAGGACAGCCAATCTGGATCTCAGGCCCAAGAGCACAAACAGCATGGGCTGAAGAGAGAGACACAAGAAGGATGGGACTTTATGGGCTGGGGCTGTAACTGGACAATTAGCTCCAATATGCTAATTGACCAAAACTTATAAAAATGTGAGATCTTACGACCAAGCCCTCTTCTGCTTCCTTCTTGGAGCCATCGGGGCAGAGCCAGGGCTGTGGCTCTGGTACTGCCAGGGTGTGGCCTGTGAAAGTTCTTTAATAAATCCTTTTATTCCCCTTAACTTTGTCTGGCCTCTGTTCTGCTGCTTAAGGCATCCCCATGAACATGAGCAGTGGTCTATGCTGAAAAATAAATAAAACATAAATAAAAATTAAATAAATAAATAAATAAAACAAGTGCTGCTGCTGAGCAATGTCCCTGCTGGGCTAAGTGACCTCAGGGGCCAACTACTGACATCAGTGCCACCAATTTCAGTGCTGGGAAAACCTAGGGCATCCTGAGAAGGAAAAATGGGTCCTGGGAAGGACAGAATGGCACAGGGAGTCCTCCAAGGGATATGTCCTGGTGACAGCTTCATTGGCATTCTGAACCAAACAGATGTGGAAAATCCAGCAGGACCAGTCTGGAGATTAAACCCTGTTGGCTGAAGTTTAAAATAACTTCCCACCCTGCTGTTCTGCTCCTACAGAAAGGGATTTTACAGTCTTCCCAAACCCAATGGGAACAGCTTGCTACCAAGTCTGATGATATTCCTGCCAGTTTGGCAGTAGAGCATATTTTTAAAGCTCTACCTCCTGGAGTCAGGTGATCATGAGAAAAAATTTGATTTTCACTTTAAAAAAAAGTCAGAAAGATCTAATCATTACAAGGGATGCATGTGCAAGCCTGAGTCATGAATCCTAAAGGCTTCAAAACTCCAAGGCAGATAGCAAACTCACAAATTTTCATGATTCCTCAAATTCAGGCTGCCTTTTGTGCACAGCAGGAACACTCCCTCCTTCCTCATCTGCAAATCTCAGGAGTCCTGCTTTCCTGCTAAATGAAATTTTTGCTCTTTCCTGCTAGGATCCATGTTTCCAAAGGGAAAAAAAAAAAGTACAGTTCTAGTCTGGATGACTTCTGCCTTAGATTAAAAATAAATGCAACAATTTTATCAGCTCCAGAGGAAGCTGAAGGTGTTTCCACCCTGCGCTCTCCAGCCTCTGCTGCTGGAAGGATGAATCCCACTGTGTTGTTCAAACACTCCTGTTTCCATCTAAATCTCTGAATTCTCTGAAATTCCAGCAAGGATTCTTCTTCCAGGGCATCATTTGAAGTTGGGACCACGACTAAGAAAAGTTGAGGAGCAGTGGCAGCTCTGGCACTGACCTTGGGCCAGTCCCTGCAGCTGGAGGAAGTTTCCCCACCCAAATCCAGGGATAATCCCAGAAAAACTGATGGAGCTGTTGAAACACAGACTGAAATGCATCACCAGGCTCTTGTTCTCACCCATGAGCAGCACTCTGGTGAGACACACCTGGGGCTGGGTTTGCCCCTCCAGCTCTCAGCACTGGGGAGGAGCCGGGCCGTGCTGGGCCAAGGCAAGGTGGCACTTCAAGTGTTAACTGTGCCCTCTGTCCCAGTGCCACCACGCCAGGCTGGACCCTCTGTGCCTCACTGACAGTGATGGAGCTGCAGGTGACAGCGAGGTGGCACAGCCACACTGGGGAGATGCTGGCCTTGCCCAAAAACTTGTGAAATGTCAGATTGAGCTGATTTGGACAAAGCTGCAAATGCTCCTGTTTTAGCCCAGCACCCCTAACAGGGCGATCCCTCTGTTTCACACACATGGGGCTCCCAAAGATGCCTGAAATGCCTGAATTTCCCTCCTTCCTGTGGGGAACAGCTGAGATCACACTCCTGGAAAAAGGTCTGTCTGCTCTCCATCTTTCCAAATGGACACAAAGACACAGCTGCTTCTCCCCTCTCTCCATTCTTAAAAAAGAAACTTCAAAACTCCTGTTTTCTCCCAGTTTCATCCCATCTCTCAAGCACTCACAGCTCAGGATGGGTTGCTGCCATCCCTGTGGGAATTTCCAGGGAACTCTACAATAATAAATCCAGGGTCTCTTTAAACACCTCTGCAATGGAAAACATCAGGGGCTGTAAAATAAAACAGCACTGGGAGGGCTTCCCCCAGGCCATCAAAAACACCCAGGAGCCAAACCACCAAGCCCTGAGAGCCATTTTGAGCACTCTGTATCAAGAATTAATTAAAAGAAATCAGTGAAAACTACAGAAAAAAATCAAGTTGCATAATGCTGCTCCTGTGTGATGTTTCCCACTGAAAGGCCCCTCCATGTGGAGAGGAACAAGCTTATCGTGAGGCTCCCAGTCCTATTCCAAAATTCAACCCTAACTGGGAAGTCATGACCAGCTCTTGCGTAATGCAAGAACTTGCAGAGGCAGATAAAAGTAAAATAATCAAATAAAAAAGGCCCTTTTCCCTAAGGACCAGGTCTGGGAGCCAGGGAGAGCTGATGGCTGCATTGTGCTAATTCATGTTCTCTCTGACTGATACCCTTTGAGAAAAGGAAAAGAGGAAGACCCAGGGAACCACAGGCCAGGCAGGCTCACCTCAGTGCCCAGCAAGAGCACGAAGCAGATTCCTGGAAAATATGTTCAGGCACGTGGAAGACAAGGAGGTGACTGGGGAGAGCCACCACAGCTTCACGGAGGGCAGAGCGTGCCTGGCACATTCAGTGACCTGTGACAAGGTGCTTACAGAGCTCAGAGCCCCTGCCAGGGCCCAAAGGGGCTCCAGGAGAGCTGGACAGGGACTGGGGACAAGGATGGAGGGACAGGACACAGGGAATGGCTCCCACGGCCAGGGGGCAGGGCGGGATGGGAGATTGGGAATTAGGGATTGTTCCCTGGGAGGGTGGGCAGGCCCTGGCACAGGTGCCCAGAGCAGCTGGGGCTGCCCCTGGATCCCTGGCAGTGCCCAAGGCCAGGTTGGACACTGGGGCTGGGAGCAGCCTGGGGCAGTGGAAGGTGTCCCTGCCCATGGCAGGGGTGGCACTGGGTGGGCTTTGAGGTCCCTCCCAGCCCAAACCAGTCTGTGATTTTGATATAAAACTTCTATAAATACAATTCATCAGCTTGCAGCTTCACCCAAATGGTGCACGAAATCACCCAATGGCACTGGGCCAGCACCACTGACCTGCAGTTATTGCAGATTTACCCTGCTCAGTGCAGGCACTGGATGGAGAGGACTTTTTCCTTCAACAGGCACCGAGGCCTGATCACCTCATAATGATCAGAAACCACAATAAAGCAAACATTTTACCAGGCAGCTGGATTATTAACCTGCTTCCACTGGCTATTCACAAGGACAAAACCAGCAGATAATGTGCCATTCTGGATTCTCACTCACAATTAACTAACGTGGCAAATTAACGATACACATGCACCTTTCAGAGAGCTGCTGCCATCCCAGGGAATCTGGATTGTACAGGACAAGTGTGGGCACTGGGTTACAGTGCCAGAGACTCCAATAGCCTGCAGAAATCCATGGAAAAAGCCTCAGGACTCTCCCACCCATCCGCACTGCCCTGCTCGGCAGAGCAGCTCCATTCCCACAGGATCTGCTCCCTTTCCTGCCTCCCTGAGCTGCTTCCAGGGCTGTGTCCTTGTTGGCAGCTCTGTGCAGTGTCACATCCCCACCCTGTGCAATGTCACACCCCTGTGCAGTGTCACATCCCTGTGCAGTGTCACATCCCCACCCTGTGCAGTGTCACACCCCTGTGCAGTGTCACATCCCTGTGCAGTGTCACATCCCTGTGCAGTGTCACACCCCCTGAGCAGTGTCACATCCCTGTGCAGTGTCACACCCCTGTGCAGTGTCACATCCCCCGTGCAGTGTCACACCCCCCGTGCAGTGTCGCGTTCCGCCCCGTTCCCTCCAGGCTGGATGAGGAGCTCGCTCGCCCACCGCAGCCCAGCAGGGCCCGTGGTGCCGAGCTCGAGTAAGTGAAGCTGCAGCAGCCCCAGGCTCAGCCTCCCGCAGCCCTCAGGAGGAGCACAGCCTGTCCCGGGCTCTGCCGAGCTGTTCCCCCTTGGCAGCCTCCAGGAGGAGCGAGGAGCTGCCGGGAGATGCCGTGTGTCCCCCGGAGCTGCCAGGACATGCTGTGTGTCCCCGGGAGCTGCCCCGAGATGCTGTGTGTCCCCCGGAGCTGCCAGGACATGCAGTGTGTCCCCCGGAGCTGCCCCGAGATGCCATGTGTCCCCCGGAGCTGCCAGGACATGACGTGTGTCCCCGAGAGCTGCCAGAGGATGCCGTGTGTCCCCCGGAGCTGCCCCAGCCAGCCCCGGCCTCTGCCCAGCGTGGGAGGGCCGGGAATGTGGCTGGGACGCCGTTTGCTGGGAAGCACAGAGCGTCTCCCCTTCCAGGATGAGGAACAGGACATTTGGCAGCGGAAGGAAAGACAGCTGAAGCGAGTTGTTTTCCCCTCTGTGGTCCTACCACTCTTTTCTTCCACAGCTTGAATTTCTCCCTCAGTAATCTGGCTCCAGCCTCAGCATCCTTCACATCTTCCAGCCCACAGGCTCTTTGATACCTTCTCTCTCTTCCCTTCAACTCCCCACAGCTTTAGCAAAGCCTCTTCAGCCCTTCCTCTCCTTTCTAAAACTCTCCATTCCCATCCTCAGAAAGTCCCTTTACCCGAGGTAACAAACACCCTTTACTCATTTCTGCAAAAGGAGGAATGCAGGGGATTCTGCAGGCACAGCTTCAGGCTCTGTATCCCCGAGAGGTGACCAAGAACAGCTCCAGAGAACAGGCCCTGTGCTCCCCCCCTGCTCCCTGCAGCCCAAATGCAGATTCCCAGGGCTGCAGCTCCAGCAGGGACCAAAAGCTGCTTGGACACTGCAGCAAACTCCATGTGCTCCACTATATCCATCAAACCTGGGACTCAGGGCTCAGCCCTCCCATTTCCCATTTCCAATTTCCCAGCTGCGTGCTGGCACCTGGGACACACGGGGGGAAGAGCAGAAGCTCAGAGCTCATTGCAGAGCCCTGCCAGGCTGAGGAAGGGCAGGGCCAGGGCAGGGCTCTGCAGGTTTGTGCTTGGAAGGGGCTGGAGATGGGTGCCTGGTTTGCCTGACCCAAAGAAAGGCCTCAAAGCTCTGTTCCTGCTCCTCCAAACCAGCCTGTCCAGAGAAGGGCACGGTGCCAGTGTGTGACCCTCTGGGGACCTGTCTGAGCTGCAGGTGGCACAGGGAGCCCTGGGTGCTGAAATGCTCCTTGCCTTTAGGAAACCCCAAACTCTGCAGCTCAGCCTGTGCCCAGCAGTGCTGCCCCTGCTGGGCCCTACCTCCAGCACAGCTATTTGTAAGCTGGATTTGCCATAGCAATCAAATCTCCTTTAGAAGGCTCTGACTGCAGCAGGCACTGCAGCACACCCCTGCTGTCTGTCCAGCAGGTGAGGACACCTCAGCTCCAGCCTCTTTCCTTTGGGAAATCTCACCTTGATGCCCTGGCTCTGAGAGAATTGCAGCTGGAGAAAAGCAGGTGAGTGACGAGCTCAACAAGATATAATCAGATTTTACAGGCAAAAAGAAGCAGATGGGGCAGCAAAATGGGGAATTACACCTGCAGTACAGAGCAGGCACAGCTAAAAGCTAAACCCACCTGCCCAGTAAAGGCACAAGCTGCCAGGCACTGGAACCAGGCTCTGAGTTCAGAGTCTCCTCCACAGCGCCTTAAAAGCTCACTCCAATTTATCCAGCACTTCTCCTTTAGCAGCAGAAAATAAAGTGGGTCAAAGGCAGCTTTTCAGCAGCAAAATCGATCTAAAATTACAACACTTGGGGAAACCAAGGCAGTGGTGAGAGAGAACATGGAGCACTGCCACCCCTGCACTTCTCCACCCCTGCAACTTCTCCTGGAAGAGGAGCCCATGAAGATTTTATACCCTCTCCTTGCTCCTTGGCAGGACCATTTCTTCCCTTCTTCAGTCACCAGGCACAACAAGAAGCTGCAGTAAAAGCTCCTCAGCCCCAGTTTTGCTCTTTACCTTGGCTTAGTAACATAAGGAAGGGAGACTCAGCATTGCTGAGGTAAGAAGAAATATATTCTGCAAGCTCAGTCTGGTATCCAAAGAGACTAAGGAGAGCTTTACACAGGAATAAATCCCTCTCTCTGCCCAGGACAGGGGCACTCTACCATGTCTCTGAGGAAAGATTCCATTGCACAGCATCCATAAGCTTTACTGTTTTTATTTCTCTTGCAGTGGAAATATGTCAGAGCCCAAACACAAAGCCGTTTGATTTCCTGAGTTTGGAGTGTCTCACCTGGGCTGTTTTGGAGCCTTGATGAGGAGCTCTGCAATCAAAACTTTGTTCTCAGGCTTGCTGTGCTTTCTAAAGGAGACCTCAAGGTACAACAATGGATCCATGGGCAGCCCTGGACTGTTGTTCTCTGCTGTAAATCCCTCCCTACCAACACTGAGCCTGTTTTTCTCAGCCAGTGTCAATGTGCTGGTTATGCAAAAACTCACCTGTAGCCCATGATGTACAGACAGCCCAAGGCTCTGCCATCCACAGAGGAGAAAAAAGTGGCATTACCACCACAAGAATGTGAAATCTTGTTTGAAATTCCTGCTGGTTTTTTTCAGCAGTGCCTCCCAACCTGTCAGACCACTGGAAGTTGACAGGATGCTCAAAGACACCGTGCAGCCACCACGGCTGCACCCTGTGGGTGTCCAGTGTGCTCAGAACAGGCACTAAAATACACCACAGACACCTTCATCTGTCTCACACCAGCTCATTGCTGGGTCTTAAATTTAGTTCTGGAGTTCTTATCCACCTTTCTGACTTTGGGGTTTTCATAACCTTCTCCCTGAGTGCAGCAGCTCCCTGCACAAATCATTCACCGTTCCCTGCTGCCTCCAAATTTTACTTCTACTATGCTGTGCTTTCTCCCCCCCCGCCCCAAACAACATTGCTTTATCCAGCCAGTTTCTCCTTAAAAGTTCCTGAGCTCCCAAACCTCCGTGGTTTCCTCTCCCCACCTTCCTTTTATCCAAGTCCCAAGCTGCTAAGAGGATTAGTGCAGGTGTGAGCAGGGAGACAACAATTGCTGTGTGTGCAGGGAATTCAGGAGCGTTTCTGTTTGCCACCCCTGGCTGCCATGTAAAGGAGGCCAAGGGAATCAGCAGGTTCCTGTTTTCCTCTCCACTTGCAAATGTGAAGTTCCCTGCTATGAGATTTTTTGAGTGCCAAATGCTTTGCCAAAGGTTTTCAGATGATCTGGCTGGAGAGCAAGAAGCGTCAGACATCTCATTGCAAACTGGGTTCCCAGCCCAGTTTTGTCCTCAGAAGTGATTCAAAGGACTCTGAGAGGAACCCAACTGTGCAGTGATCTTCTCCTGCACTCCTGTCAGTACTTACAAGAGGCCTGAAGTCTAAAATATCCTGAAATTAATCCTATTTGGCTTTATACCTGTCTGGTCTGTCTGACATCCCTCACTTGAATACTATTCATATTCTATGCAACATATTGTTCCCTTTTCCTTCTGTGCTTGCAGAAGAGAAATACAGATATAAAGAAAGGCAATTATTTTGCAAGTAAAACTAGAACCACCCAGGCTAATTCAGGCAGTTTTCTGGCATCATCTTAAAAAAGCAGGGCTCAAAGTACAACAGAGAAAAATGCAGCCTGCTCATGATGTGAGTGATCATCTGCTCTTCTCAGTTCTTTCATTCCTAATTCAGCTGCTTTGGAAATCTGAGGGGCAAATCTTTCCCTCCAGCATCCTTCATGACCTGCAGACAAAATGGGCCAGAACTGTTGTTTTTAAATATTATTTCTCACTAAGGCAGCACAGCCAGTTGTTCTCCCCTCTGGGAGGGGAAAGGGCAGATGTGGTCCCTGCCTGCCCTCAACAAGTGATTCCCAGATGGAATAGCCAAGCCAGCTCTTGCAGAGCTGATGGAAGGATTGCTCTCACTGGGATACTGGACAGAACAGGCAAGAAACCTGCCTGGTCAGGCTGTTGTGACCCTCAGCACCAAGGATAAGGATCCAGGATTTGTTCCAGACATTTGTCTGAGATTCACTGATTCCCCTCTCCTTTGTTCCCCACAGTTTCTAAAACTATCCTCCCAGCCTTTGGAAAGTGTAGGGAGAGATGGGGCATTCAGCCAAGACAAGTGATCCATGGGTTGGAGCCCTAAAGACACTGGTTCATTTGGTTTTTTGGTGTGTTTTTAAAAAAAACAGGACATTGTTTTCCAGACTGTTCTTAGTTTGTGACACTACACCAAAAGGCAGTTAAATATTTTCCCCAGAATCACAAAGAAATCAGCACTGGTCAGTGCACTGAAAGGTTAAACTGGCCCAGAATATTTCAGTGTTTAAATTAAGCAAACAAAATGAGATTGTTCTTGTTCAGCCTTTCCAGCTACAGCACAGAGGAGATGCGTTTAGTGACACAGGTGAGAGTGTTTCTGCAAGAAGGTTTTCACCTCAATCACACCTGACACAAAACCATTTTCCAGACTTGTTGCCACCACCAGCTGCAGGGTCAGACTCAAAATACCAAACACAATTTGTTATCCCAGGCCAGAGTGACAGCATTAACTTTTTTGGCCAGCCCAGATCCAGTTCCAGTCACGGATCTCTGACTCTTGGCACTGGCCAGACTCGAGAGGGGAAAAAATTGTGTGCTGGGGAGGCAGCAGCAAGCAGAAACCTTCTCTGCTCCTCATTGTTTGGACAGAAAACAGTCAAAGAAGTGGGAATCAGCATCAGTGAGAACAAACACAGCAAAAACTGAGGAAGAGCTCAGTTCCTGATGTCCTGAGCAGCGGCAGTGATTCCTTAGAGCAGTAAAAAGCAGAAAATCACTCACCCTCACGAAGCTGGCGGGAAACCATCCTTCCTCATCGTCGATCTGACCCCACCACCAGTCCTTGTTGGAAGCATCCAGGACCTTGATGACGTCTCCTGCTTTAAACGCCAACTCCCGGTTGGCCATGGTGACGTGATCCCATACTGCCTCAGCACTGACAATGGAGCCACCACTGATCAGCTTGGGGAGAGAAAAGCACAGTCAGGGAGGGCCCACAGCCCCAGCCCCACACATGCACAGCAGCACACGCAGCACAGCTCGCAGCCAACGACAGTCCATGGCAACTGCATCTGCCATTCCCCCTGCCCTCATCCCGCTCTCAACCACGCCAGGCAAGCTCCAGGGGCCGTGTCCGGTGTCCCCCAGGGCCTGGCACGTCCCCTTCCACCTCCATACACGCACATCTGTCAGGGACAATTCCACTGACACAATGCACGCTTCCCAAAACCAGCAATAACAAGCAATGGTGTCCCGCAGAGGAATTTTCACTTTGCTTAAAATATCAGAGGCTTGGGGAGGCTTTCCATGCAGATCCAAGCAAAGTTAGTGCACATATTTATTTAGAAGGCTATTTTTGAAACTGGAGGCTGCCTGTTTTAGTGCTGGTGATGTACTGACACCCCTCACTTGTGACACACCCCAGGCCTGGCCTGCAGCACAGCCCAGCCCGAGCTCTGCCCACAGCAATCCTGCTGCTCCTGCCTGTGGGGACAGTCTGCACAGAGCAGGTCGTGGACACTGGGTGAGGCCAGCCTGCTGTCTGACAGGACCTTGGGAACATCTTGGAGCTCATGGAGCCTCAGAACTGCACCAGCACAGCCCAGGATTCCTTTGTGACAGCCATGGAACTCCTGCTCCATGCTGACAGGAGGGAGCATCCCAACACTGGTGGCGTCCACACCACCAGCCACCCATCCATGCCCAGGACACCCCCTGCTCCTCTGACTGACAGCTGTGTCTTTATTATTTAAGTAATAAATTGTGTTTATGTTTTGCCTACTGCAGGCCTTCTGTGCTGAGCACTGAGGCTGCCCCAGCAAATACAGATTTTCCCCATATGCTAATCAGCCTGTCAGAGCCATCCTGGGCCTCGTTCATTGGTCCTGCCACTGAGACACCCTGACCATGGACTTGGGCTCCCTCCAAGTCTCAGTTTGAGCTCAAAGGGACAGAGCTCAACCCTGTGACCATTCCAGATCTTGTTGTGGCGAGGCTCTGAGAGCCACAGTGTCCCCTCAGCTGGGAGAGGAACACAAAGCACACAGACAATAACACCTTGCTGTGGGTGTGCAAGTGCAGAAGCTCCTGATGGAAGTCTGGCATCCCCAAAGCCCTGTTAATCACTGCCTGCACAGTGAGAACTTGAAGGACACCTTCTAGCACAGCTTCAGGTTCTCAGCATCAACAGAGAACACTGAAGTTGTCCAGCCAATCCAGTCAGCAGATTAAAGGGCCTGATTTACCATTTGCTTTGGACTGGCTTTCCTTTACAAATCTGATCTCCTTGGGTTGGGACAATCAGAGCTGCAGTTCCAGCCCTGCAGTTGTAGAGTCAGTCACACAAAGCAGCAAGACTTACAAGGCTTAACCTGGCAGTGCCTTTCATCCTCAAAACCCAGACAGATCCAGTCAGCGGGCAGCAAAGTAAAGCTGTGCTCCTCCCACTTTCACTTTGACAAATTGTCCCTTCTAATTCAAAACCAGCTGTAGAAGAAACCTGTCCCCTTTGTTTGTCAGACAGGAGACTTGTCCACATGAGCCTCACAAGGTCCTGGGATACCAGGCAGAAAACCAAGGCACGGAACAAGCCTCAGGTGATAGCTGAACTCGTGGTAGAGGGCACCTCCTGCTTCACTGAGGGGTCATCCCACATCTGGGCTTTTCAGACAGAGCTGGAGGGAGCTGGGCACCAGAGGGTCCCACCCAAACCAGCAGCAGCTGCAGTCAGACAGTGGTGGGCCCCCAGCTCACCCCAGAGCTGGGCTCAGCAAAGCAGGGGAGCCACATCTGGAGAAGTAACAGTCATAGAGACTGATTTCTGACCCCAGTGCAACAGCTGGATGCTCAGAGGTGTTTCAGTGCCTCCTCACAACCCCTTGCTCTGCTCCCAGTCAAGGTTCCTGGATGCTCTCATAAATAGGGATCAGTTTAAAGCACAGAGACCCCCAGGACAGACCTGAAAGGGATGAGACTTCAGAGTTGAAGAAACCCCACAATACATTTGAGACCATTTATCTGTTCTTCTGCCAGGACTGAGCTCTTCTCCTCCACCAGTGCTTCCCCTCTGCCATATTTATGGATGCTGTCCAGGTGTGGTTTCTCAGGCAATGAAGTTCTGCCCCTCCAGCCCCTAGCTTTTCCCTCCCCCAGGCACTTCACCAGCCCTTTCAGGCTTCCACATACCTTGCCTGCATTTTTCTGGAACACAGATGACCAGAATTGCAAATACTGTTCCCAAAGGGACCTTACCAGAGATTTGTGGAACAGCATGAAATATTTATTCCAGTGTCACAGAGATCTCCCAGTAATACCTCACATGTCCCCCTTTCTCCGTGGCCTCCTCCCACCCGTGGCTCACAGTGATCCTGCATTCAGCTCCTCTCAGTAAATGCAGTAGAGTACATTCTCTTTGGCTTGAAAATCAGTTTTCTTGTCAAAAAATGAATCGGGTTGGCCTGACACTTGTTCCTTTTGTTAATGCCATTGGGTATTTTAGTCCCTTTTGCACTGAGGAGGAACCAGGAACAGAGCTATTACGCAGGAGCCGTGTTCCTGCTGCTTCTGCTTCAGCTGACAGAGACTCTGCTGTCACTTCACACACAGCCAGTTCTGGGCACAAACCGCCACAGAAACGTCACTGAGCCCAAACTTCAGAGGGACTGTGCTTCAAATCCTCCCAGCCTACTTTGCAAAAATCCATTCCCGAGCCCAAGGCACTAATCCCAGCTCCGAGGAGCAGGGCTTGGCCAGCGGCGAGGGCTGCCAGGGACTGCAGAGGGACACAAAGGGACAGGGGGTCACACTCCAGCCTTTTTGTGCTCTGAACACACAGGCCTGGAAGGTGCTTTCAGGGATGTCAGGAGCTGGGGTGGCTTTGCAAGGAGCTTCTTGATCTCAAGGAGAAAGGCTCCAAGTCCTTGGTTCTCATTGATCAGTGCCAGCAGGGCACTGCCCAGGCCCTGGCCCTTGCTCTCAGCTCAAGGAAGGGATGCACATCCCAGGAATCCTGCAAGCAAGCCTTGGCCTTTTGGAACACAAATCCAGCTCAGCCTGTACCAAAAGGACGGCAAGAACTGGAGCTCCAGCCATCCCACGTGCTGAGTCCATTGAGAGAATGTCAGGGCCTAAGATGAAAAGATCCAGTTTAATTTATCTTGCAAGACATCTTGCTGCACCCGTGGAGCCGTCCGGCTCTCTCAGGGCAGGGTTATGGAGAAAGAACCTGACATCTGCAGCAGCAGGAGATGACAAACTGGAGAAAGGTCAGCACGAAATATTATTTTCTCAGAGAATTCAACACAGGAGCTCTTCACTCCGGAAAGTTCACATCTCTCGGCTTCAAAGCTGGGCTTAGTGCTGTGGTCAGAAATACTCAGTCAAAGACCTTGAAAAGAACTTCTCTGCCATGAAGTCAGATTCTCCCACACTGCAGCTGAGGGAGGCATCTGGACTCCCTGATAGCCAGTGAAGGGAAAGAGACACATCTGGAGCGTGATTCATCCCAGCTATTTCAGCAATCTACCTTCCAGCCAGGTGAATCATGCCCTAGAATTCACTCTGTGTTTAACTGGCTGAGGCGAAGTTTACATTTCCCATACCTTAATGTTCATCCCAGCTACGATTTGGCCATTGCCAAAGCCAAAGAATGGAATTTAAGAATAATAATCCCAGTGCTGGGAAAGAATAATAATAATTTAAGAATAATTCACTATAGGAATAGTGAAATATTAAAGCACACTCTCCCAGACACAGCAGTTTTCTGTAGGGTGATAGGCGATGGAAATAATGTTACGTCCTCTGTGCCCACCAGAGGAATCCACAAAATCTTAGCCTTGTAAATTTACAAAAATTAGCACTTAGATATTTGGGGAAGTATCCTACCCATAGGAAAAGAGAAGCAGCGAGAAGAAATGCAGCAGGTGACAAGGACATTCAGTCTGACATCCCCAGAACACTGCCTGTCTGCCAAGTGGAAGCCCTACTTCCCATTAAAATCAATTATTCTTGTCAGTTGCTTGTTCAAAGTAAAGAGCCCAAAGAGAAAATTCCTCAATGCTTTCACCTTTTAACATCAGTGCAGAAAAGCCCAGGAGCATTTGGGAACTACAGACCTGAGAATAATGATTCCTGCTTTACAGGAGCCTGCAGAGCACTTTCTGGGGTGGAGGAAAAACTTTCTTAGTGGGCAGAAGAGAAGATTAACTCTTGGGATGTTGTGTGGGCTGGGCACCAGGCACTGGTCCAACAAACACCTGGCCATGGGCAAAGGGAAATTCCAATTCCAGGGCACAGAGAGGAGGGGCCACTTCCACATCCCAGCACCACAAACAAAGGAATTTAATGAGGATAAGAAAGAGGGCAAAAAGACAAGGCTCTCTCTAATTCCATGCACAGCTTAAGCACACTAAGAACAGGTTGAATCATCCCTGAAACACCAGGACCACAGCCTCAGCCTTCCCAGGGATTCTCCCCACAGGTCTCCACAGCAAACCTCCAGCAACTCAGGCACAAACCCTCCCTCTAGAGATGCTCCTTCAAGACACTCCCAACACTCCAGCACAACAGGTGAGTGCTTTATAACAGTGAGCAAAGCCAGAGGAAAGGATTGAAACCATTCCTGCTGAAGGGCTGGGAGGATTTTGCTTTCTCCTCCCATCTGGTGTCATTTCCAGGATGGAACGTGGCCACTGGAAATACAGAATTACACTGGAGGTGCTGCCAAAATAAAATGACAACAACAACAAACAGCAAAAAAAGGGTTTCAGGGGACTCTGCAAGGCCCCACCTCTGACAGCAGGTGCCAGGGATGCTGAACTCTGTCCTCACCAGTGCTGGGAAAGCTCAGAAGGGTCCATCTGGCCAAAGACCTCCACTGTCTCCCTCTTCCCTTGCACTTCCCAAAGCCAGAGGGCTTTAATGTGTCATTAATGCCACACGGGAGCTTCCAAGGAATAAAAGGGAGGTGCTCAAAAGTGGGAGTTTGACTCCAGATTTTACAACTTCCTTTTCCGGCCATGCCTTTGTGGCACCTTTACCAAGATCAAATAAATTTCCCCATCAAAGTAAGCAGGAAAATAAAGAATGAAAGGAATAACAGGAACAGCTCCCTACTACAGGAGCTGGTGGAATCTGTCTGACTCTGTTACTGGAGCAGGTCTGGAGCAAACCCACACCAGCCAAAGGAGTGGAAGGGAAGGGGAATGCCTCTCAGTCTGTATCCACAGCACATCCTCATGAAAAAAGCCCAGGAACACCACCCAGGATGGCTTCCCAAAGCACATTTACAGAGTGACTCTGAGCCAGGGGTTACAGCTTCTCCCAGGCCACTGCAGGGTTTACATCTCTGAGCCATGACCCAGCCGAGCCCCTGCAGAGGGACTTTGCTCCAGCTCCACGACAGGAATAACTGGAAAACTATTCTGGGGAATGGGTGAGCCTCTGCCTCCAATCTGGTGCATTTTCCCTGGCTCTGCTCACTTCCCAAGCCAGGATGCACAATTGGACAAGAACATCTGCTCCACCTCAGCCCCTGCCTGCAGTGAGGCAGTCGAGGATTAAACATCTTTGAGTGAAATCAGCCACTACTGCAACATTTTGCTAAATATTCCCAACTCATCAACACTTACTGGCTTCTTACGGGCCAACTTGAAGAAGAAATCAGAGGCTCAGTGGCCCATGGAGGCTGAAATGCACACAAAAGGGCCATTCAAACCACTCTCACTTGTCCATACCTCTTTCAGGGAAAAATAATCACTGCAAGCCCACAAGATTGCAAGATCCTTTTCAGCACAGAGCTTCTCACTAATCCAAAATGCATTTCATGAAGAGCCACTTTCGCAAAAAAATCCTAAATAAATCTATCATCATTCACTATCTCCTTAGAAAACTTCAAAGTTTCCAGGATCATGATCTCTGGGAATATGAATAATCTTAAGGCAGGAAAGTGTTTCTCTATTAGATCATTTATTACTGCATCAGTAGAGTTGTAACAGCAAAAAATGAGAGCTCTGGGTAGTTCCCTTTCAAATCTGTGTTACATAAACTGTGTCCTCCTCCACAGGAGCAGGATGCAGGAATAGGAGCAGGCTGTGGGGGGAAGAGGGAGAAATGCAGTGAGTGGATGCCATTTGCTCAAATTGTTCTTGTACAGAGATGCTCTTTGTTCAGACAAGGTAAAAGCCCTGTAAAATCACAACAGCATCTCCCACACTGGGTTCACTGGCCCTTGCACAATGGAGGCAGCCAAAACAGCTTCAAAGAAGGATACACAGAGCTGGTGTTCAAAGAAATCACTGCTGGGGGAAGGACAGGACCCAGCAGAGCTCCCAGAGCCCCAGCCAAGGGACAGCACAGCCCTGCTCCCCGTGATCTGGGGGGAAGGCACCTCACACTGCCTCAGTGCCAGCAACACAGCCCAGCCTGCTGGGAGCTCCCAGGTGCCCCCACAGCTCTGCTGGGATTCACTCCCATGAATTCCCAGCACAGCCACGCTCATGGAGGGAGGAGGGCAGCAGTGCATCCCATGCTTCAGTCCCACATCCTGCTGCTCCTCCCAGCCAGGACAGGGTCACTCAGCTGATGGAGCAGACAAAGGGAAGAGCACAGGAGAACATCACCCCAGCCCATCCCCAGAGCTGCACTCTGCTCTTGCATAATCTCCCCAGATCCCTTTGATGGTGTGTTTATTTTTAAACCTCTCATCAGGAATTATACCAAGTGAATAATGCCCAATCTCAGTGAATGGCCCCACGGCTCATTCACCAAACACAGGGGAGGGCAGCTCCACTTGATTTGCTCATTCTCTCAAGAGGTGCAATCACCCAAAGGTTAAGCACAAGTCAAAGAATTTCCCTTTCTGCTTTCAAGCCCTTTGATGAATTTAACTAATGACTGGATTTCAGCTGAAAGAGGCTGATTGGAGTGAGAGTCTCCCATATCCCATATTCTGGGAAGGCTGCCGCACTCGGTTGGAAGCTTCATCTATCTTTTATTTATCTATATGTTATGTGGAGAGTCAGTACAGACAGAAAGGTTCCTTAGGATTGGGTTGTTCTGCTTTTCATTGATTTACACTTTCTTGAGAAGATCCCACCTGGCAGATAGGAAATCACTTGGCCTCAGCCAGGCTGCAGCAGCAGAGCCCAGGGGATGGCATTAGTCTCATTTTCCACCTTATTTTGATTATTGCCCGTGTCATTCCTATCAATAACAGCAGCCACAAGGCAGGGCCATGGATGGAGACCTGAGTAAACCCCTGCCAGCAGTGAGGAGGAGAATGGAACGTGTAAGGAGGCAGAGGGACCCCACTGGAGCACAGCCCATGCAGGTGTGAGCTCTCTGCATGGAGCATATGTCACCCTAATCGCTCCCCAACCCTCCTGTGCATGGGGCACACTAAGCCTCCCCTTCCCTCCTGACAGATCTTCCATGTAGAGTAATTGCAAATAACCACTTGCCATCATCTCTTAACTCACATAAATGATGAGATTGGGGCTGGAAGTCCAAGTCTGAACTGCTCCAGGGCAAGCAGCACCTTCAGCAAGCAGAGCCAGGGCAGCTGCCAGGGCTGTGGACTCGGGGCCAGCAGGGGCTGTCAGCACGGATCCCTCACTGCAGCACTCAGCAACAAACAGTAAACACTCTCCAAGATCCAAACCTAAGATACTCACACAAATCCCAGCCTCCTGCCCCCAGAAGGGACCCCTGACATTCCCTAGCCAAGGCCACATCAGCGTCAAAGACCTGGAGTTGTACTGAAATCCCTCCTGAGCAGGGGGCTGGAGCTGGGCTTTGATTTACACCCAGCCTAGCCTCACTGGCTGAGGCTGCAGGGTGCTGGCTGGGTGGGGAACAGTCAGGATTCCCAAGGTGTGCTCCCAGTTCCACAAAGTCCCAGCCCAGCAAGCACTGGGTCCAGCAAGATCGAGGCACCGTGAACAGCCCACGGCAGCACCAGGAGGGATCTGGTTCTCTCTCAGACACCCAAGGGGCAGAGCAAGGCAGATAAGCAAACAGAATATTGCTAAATAAATATAAATATTACTGAATAGCTATAAATTCTGCTCTGGGAATGTACACAGAAGGACAAGATGCTGCTGGGGAATGCTGAGCCCAGGGCTAAGGGACCCAGCGTGGACAAACAGCATCAACACCATCCTGAGCATCCTATGCCTGTGGTGCAGCCAATCCACAGCCTCAAAACCCCTCCATAGATGACCAAGACTTGACTGGAAATGTAAGGAATAAAAAATCCAGGCTCATTTTACCCCAACAGCCTGTCCTTATTCAAACTGGAAAGCAAACAACTTCCCTGCCATGGAGTAGACTGTGGGAAAACTGAGTTCATCTGAGCGACCAAATGGTTTTTGCAAGGAGAAGAGATAAAACTGTCATTGCTCTGAGGAAGGCAAGAGTAACCATCCTTTTAAAGAATATTTATGTTAAAATGTACCTCACCTGTTACTCTGGGCATGGAAGTTTCCAAAGTAGAAAAGAATTAAGGAGAAAATCACACAATGACTCCCAACGGATTGAATTATTTAACTCAACTCCTTACAAAGGGAACAACACATGGATCTGCTCATCCCAGACGTGGGATCTGTATCCCTGCAGCTGCAGAAGTGCCACCAGCCAGCCCAAAGCTGGTGACACACAGCTAAGACATGCAGCTGCCCCCAGCAGGAGCGATGGCACAGAGACACACACCAGGAGCACCCAGTGCAGCCACTTCCCTAACCCAGAGCCAGGAATTCCCAGGGGAATGAAGAAAGTGGCAGGAGCAGAACTCACAAAACTCTGTGTGGATACTTTGTCCTCTAAAAGCTGACACAGTTGGCCAGGTTTAAAAATCATTGAACAGGGATGAATTCAAATGCAGGGCTATGAATACCCACCAGGAACATCACTCCTGGATGGGCAAGAACAGGGAAGCAGCAGCAAGAGCCCCTTCGTGACTGAGTC
The DNA here is from genome assembly GCA_013397155.1 of Irena cyanogastra. Lineage (NCBI taxonomy): Eukaryota > Metazoa > Chordata > Aves > Passeriformes > Irenidae > Irena > Irena cyanogastra. The sequence continues at coordinate 201,985 of VWZV01009139.1, read as the reverse complement.
ACTGCAATGTGTTCTAAAACCCCATTTAATAATGAAGCAGAGGCCTGGATTGTGTCATGTTGGACCACAATGTATTAAACACATCCCCAGGAATCCTCAATAATGCACAGCTCCCATATATTGGTATTGTAGTAAGAGGCTAACATGGTAATATTAAAAAAGGATATTTTTAGTACTGAGAACTTGGAACTTAAAAAGTGGTGGCTGTTATTAGTGCAAATCAATGCCCAGGCTGGATTAAAGTCCAGATGAATGTATTACACTGATTAAATTCACCACCTGGGCTCCTTATTTGCTGTTCTCATCTCCTGGTTTCTCAGGGCAAGTCCCTGCAGCTCCCAGCTAACAAAGTCCAGGAGGGGCTTGTTGGCAGAAGAGGGGAATGACATCTACAAACAGTTTCACAGACCCTGAGCTCACAGAAAATTTAATTAAAGGAAGCACAAAAGGAGCAAAGGCTGGAGAAGCAGGCCCCAGGAACCAGCCTGGGCTTTGGGTGACTGCAGGAGCAGTGAAAGCCTTTTCTCCCAAGCCAGGGGGAAGCAGAGCCCATCCAGCTGCTCCTGTGCAAACCAAGTGAAAAATCCCATTGATTCCACTTCCAGTAGCAAAAGGAAAAACCAGGATGAGCACCCAGAATAAGAAATGGCCAGACAAAGCTTTTTGCCACCACAATGATGATATTTGTGAGAATTATTCCAGCAAAACCACAAGTCTTCCTCATAGTTTCCAGGATTCCAGTACCTGGACCAAAAAACAGCCATGGGCATCCTGAGGGAGCACAGGGATGAGCAGTCCCTGCCATCCAGCACCCCCATGCTGGCAGCAAGAGCACAGCAAACCCAGCCAGGCACAGCTCAGGTCCTCACAGCTACCACGTCTCACACCCCCATCTCACCTTCCATCCCCCAGCTCCTGGGAGGGCAAACAGGCAGGACTTCAAAGAGATAAAGCCAGGAGATGAGAGCAAAGCAGCTTCTCCCCTTGAGACTCTTGTTGAGCCAAAGCCTGTGGTTTCCTCTGCCTCTCCCAGCTCTTGGACTGGCCCAAGAACATTCTGTCCCATGCCCTGCCTCACTCACAGAGCTGGAAAGCACTGACCATTCCCAGAGCAAACCCTGCCGTCCTGCTTGTTTTGGAAAGCAGCACCTGGGGTGATGGAGTGCACAGGGGGGCACTGCAGGGCTGTGCCACCCCCACCTTTGTCCCTGGGTTCCCGCAGTGACGCTCCAGGTAGGATCTGACATCGTGTTCTAATTCCCATCACTTCTGCCTCCTAAAAGCTGAGGGTTCAGTGCTGGCTGGGAAGGCTGTCTCGTCAGGAGGGCAATGACTCGGTGCTGGTTAGAGGCACAGGATTGTCCCTCAGACTGCCAAGGGATCCTGTAAGCCTATTACAGGGATTGGCCAGATCAGCACAGGGTATGCAGCCTTCCACCTCTAAGCTGCCTTGCTCAGTTCAGCCTAGGAATGAATGGAAGTCACTGGCTGATGGCTTCTCAGTTTTCATGGACAACTGCCACAGCCAAAATGTCCCTTTTCAACAGGAGTAACTCAAGGCAGCCACTGGCTACAACCCGCTACCTCACCTGGGCTTGGATGACACTTCCACGGGATGGAAAGGTAATATCAGGTGTTTTTCCATGCCATCACCACATTCTGACCCAGGAGTTCCCCCCCATCCCCCCGGGCTGCTCAGGGAGCCAGCAGCAATCCAGGCACAGTGAGAACAGCCATGAGCATTCACATCTTCCTGCCCCCATCTCCCAACCTCACGGCTGCCTGCACAGCTCCACACCTTGTGAGCTCAGAGCTCTGACAGGAGCCCTGAAAGCCCTGACAGAGGGCTGGGATGGGCAAGGACTCCACCAGGACGCATCAGTGTCACCTCATCCATCGTGTAATTGTCCCTTTCCCGTCTCTCCAGGTCACGCTGCACAGGACACGAGCAAGTGCTGTCCCTTCCCTGTCCCACTTCCCCCTGTCATGAGGCCAAATTTGCTGCCTGGTGCAAGGAAATGAGCACCTGGATGGTGCTGGAGCGATAGCTCTGTACCAAGATAATTCTATTCAAAGTCTGGAGGGCAAAGCTGTCACAGATGAAGTATGTCTGTGTATTATCTGTTGGCAAACACGGGATGTAATGGCAGCCACTCAACTTAATGGCTCGAATTCCAGCTCCTCCAAACGAGCCCATCGCCCTGCATGTAATCACAGAATGTATTTAAAAGTATAATTTCCATGCAAAAGGACCAGAGCTGGAGCAATATGACTCATGCAGCTCCCTGTGCATCAGAAAACATGTCAGGAAGCCTGGGAATTTGTGAGCCCATTGCCATCTGTGTAAAAACTGGGCCGTGGACACTATTCCTCAAACCATTCCTCTGGCATCCACGGGAGCCTGGAGGCTGCTGAGCCCTCAAAGTCAGGCCCTTGCTCTGCACCCATGGGAGCAGAAACACTCTGTGAAGCTGCATGTGAAGCACAGGGATACAAGTACTAAAGAGAAAGGCGATGGAATTAAAAGGCATTTCTCCCTGTGTACCTATTCCAGCCTCCAGAGCTCCACAGTTACAGCTGCAGACTCAGCTCCTTTTCTGCCATAACAAAATCATCTCCACAGCATAATTAGTGTGCTCGTGTTAAAATGGGTACAAATTCAGGGAAAGAGGCATCCAAATATGATTTGTTTTTCAAGACAACGTAATGTTTTCCCTGGCTAATAGATTCGATTCATTAAGGAGTAACAAGAGCCAAGCACCACTTGCAGCAAACCTTGCTGCTTTTAGCAGTGAATTATCCATCCCCAGCCTGGTTTGCACACTATTCTTTTTTACCTGCTATGACTTGACAACCTTTTTTAGTGTAACTTGCCTACACACGGCTTACAAAATATCTCTTCTGTAACTACTGCTTAAGATCCTGCTTATTCCTAATTTCCTTAATGGCTCAGTTAAGTCCCCTGGCACTGTTCTGCTCTGGGACTGGATGACTTCCATATTCACATGCAATTTTCAAGACAGTTGGGTAGTTTGTTCGAGCAGGTATTTGCACTAGGATTTGCAACACTCTCTCAGGGCAAACATCTGAGTTGTCTGAAGGGGTTTTGAATGAATAATTTCCTGTGTTATCCACCTTCCTCTAGAAATAACACTCCATCTGTTCATGGAACAGTTCCCTTCTCTTACCGAGGCAGGATGAAGGTCACGCAAGGGAAAGAGAAATTTGCACATCCCCAACGCCCTCCAACAAAACACAAGGCACGTACCTGGCCAAGGTCATTAAGCAGTCAGGGGAAGAAATACAGCTGTCAGGTTAAGGGGAGTGAGTAATCACCCAGTGCATCATTGCTGCAACAAGCACCCCAGGACACGGGCTGGAGTCACAACACGTCCTGTGCAATTAATCACTAATCACAACGTGCTACAGAGGAGTCAAATGGCAACTCCAAAGGTGAACCAAAATGTTACCTTCAAAACACCTAAGCTTTAAAAAAAGCTCAAACATGAAAAAACCTCAACTGCCCAAGCTGAGGGGAAAGGCAAATGGAGTGTGTATAAAATCCCTAGCAGCCTATGGGTGGGAAGCAGCTCCTCTGGGACGTGATTCACCCCAGAAGAACTGGCAGCAGCAGAGCCCATGTGAAGCTAATCCATGGCTGTGCTGATATGGAGGATCTGTCCTTTCCCTGGCCTGTCCTCCTGCCTGATCTACAGAACCCTGCAGTGGTTTCCATGAGAACAGCAGGGCTCTGCTCATGTGGCTCCCTGTGCAGAGCTCCTGCCTGGGCTGGGCTCTCTCCTCCTGCATGTTTGGGATAACCACAGACAGTAAATTGGTCACTCATAGCAGCTGGATAGCCCTCGACCCAGGAGCACTCACAGGCCCAGAGTTACCAAATCATTAAGGTTGGAAAACAACTCCAAGGTCATCAAATCCAACCTCTGACCAAATGCCACCACACTGCTGAGTGCCAGGAAGGAGCAAGTTAAATGAAAGTCCTGCTCTGGCTTCAGGTCAGAAACGATCCAGGAGCCTCACAGACAGCTGGGCTCCTATTCTGAAGAAAGGCAACCAACCTCCCCCTCAGTCTGACCTCCAAAGCATCTCGACTTTGCCTCTGGTGGAAAGGTGCCTCCAGCAGCAGCACTGGATGGGCAGCAGCAGCTCTTGGATGGAGGTGATGCATTCCTGGGCTGGAGCAGCGGGCATCTGATCCATCCCCCAGACTGCCCAAATTGCAAGAGGTTCTTGCTGTTCCCTGCTTGGACAGGACTGGGAGAGGCTGAAATTTCCCTGCAATCCTCCTGCACCCAACCGAGCATAGCCAGCCTTGTGTGAGGCTTTGTCCTTAGTGAGGAGTGACACCAAAGTCCAGGGGAACACCTGGGAGCCCACATTCATCAAACACCTCGGGTTCTTCCTTCAAGGAACACACAACCCTGGTGGCTGATGGACAATTCCAGTGCTTTCCATTTTTAGAGCAAAACTGGAGCAAAGCATGAATGGCAGTCCAGGAGGTTGGCACACACAGGTACAGAGAGATTTAAGAGCACACAGAGCTTGGGTCTGGACTGAAACATGCCCAAATGGAGCTGTCAAGGCTGAGTCCAAGGAATTCTCATCCAAGGATCCACTCAGGCTCAGCCTCAGCTATTCCATATATTATCTGCCTGGCAAGCAGTCTACACTCAATTATATCCAGTATATAATTATTATTCCTTTCAGACATAGGTTTTCCCAATGCAGAACATGGCAAGGATGCCTTAAAGGATTGGTACTTCTAGGACAGGAATATCCAGAAAGGAGACCAAATAACAGAGGTGGGAGATTCTGACCCAATGGGAAATCTACAGATCTTCTCAATGTGGGGGGTTTTTTTCAGCTAAAAGCAGAAGTTGAGTGTGTGAGCTTCCCTCAGATGTTCCATGTGGTGGGCAGGTCATACCAACCACACTATGCATGCGACAAGCATGGCGAAGGGATCCACCCAGGGAATTCACAGGGATTTTGCAATGCAGTACCACAGGAGATTACATTAACTGATAGTGAAATACACCCAGATCTCTGAAACAGAACTTTAGCTGGAGTTATTTTGACTAATAGCTGAAAATCAGAGCATGTATCCTCACTGCTCTGCATTTCATTCCTCTCTCTATCACTGGAGCAACTTCCAAATATTCCCAAGGCTATGCTCCACTATCAAATGTACCATCATTAAGAACTGATTCTGCTCTTTGAAGGTGTCCAAGATGTTCTCTTCAGGAAAGTGCTTGCTAAGTACCCTCCTGAAGACATCTGTAAGGAATTTTTACTACTGGCCTAGATATTTACTCCACCTGGAAGAATTAAGTGGCTCTAAGGAGCTTTTAGTTGAAGTAAATCCCCATTTAAACAAGCTCCAGGAAAATGGACAGGGAGTTCCAATTGCCTCATTTGCTTTTGTTTTATGACCCACTCAGAAGACAAGAAACAGGAGATGGAATGTGATCTGTGTCTCCCAGGTTTCTGTTGCTATTCCGGACCTCACTCCTCAGTGCTCTTCTCTCCTCCAGCACTGCCATGGAAACGATGAATTATCCTACTCTCACAAATTTGCACAATCATTTTTATGGTCAGTGTTGCTCAAGAAAGGAGCTGCCTCCCTGGAACTGCACAGCTGGGGCAGCCAGGGTGTGCATCCAAAAGGAAACACTGTGGAAAAGAGCTGCCAGTGGAGAAATGTGCCCACGGCAACAGACATGGCCAAGGGGTGGGATGAGCAACTGGGCCAGTGCCTCCATGGTCAGGCATGATGGAACAAACCCCCTTCTCCTTCCCATTTCATCGGTAATGGCTGGAGTCAGGGAGAGCCTGGACGTCTCAAAAGCATGCAGAGATCCTTCCTTGGGTTTATGTTTGCTGGGTTGGTTTCCTGGCTCAGATCCTGTGTTTCCCAGAGCTGACACAGGTGGGAGAGGCTGTCCCAAGTCTGCTGTTACCCCACAGGAGATGCCATCATTTCCAACATGATGGAAAAAGGGTGATTTCCTCTCCAGTTCAGCTGCAGTCTTTGATAACCTGAGTCACAGTCTGAGTCTGCTGTCACACAGGTTTAGGATCCTGTGATGCAGCACAAAGCAATAAAAAACAAGTACAAAAAACCAAAGCCAACATTTGTTGTGGTCTTTGATACCTTTCCATCTCCACCGCAGTGTGAAAGAGGTGATGCTCTTCCCTGACATTCATCTGCTGATATCAAACAGGCAAACCTCAGGAATGCATCTGAGAACTCAGAAACAGCTGATCAACAGGAAGCAAACTCATTCCAACCCCATATTCAATGGGAGAGATGCTCCCAGGGCAAGGAATCACAGGAGCAGCAGGCAGGGAGTCAGAGAGGAGTCGGGAATGCACTGAAATGAGAGCAACATCCATGGGAGGCTGTAACATTCCCTCCTCCATGGCTTGTTCTGCACCAAGCAACTCATTCCAGACAGATATCGACGGCGTGGGAGGCATTCAGAGAAAAAGCAACAAATTTTATCAGAGGTTCTGGAAGGATTAATACCCAGGAAAAGATTAAACCCGTTAAAAGCTCAGCTAAACTCCCATTTCAGAGCCTGCTAACACAGCTTCTATAGTTCCAGAGAGGTATTAGTTATGTATAATGGGGAGAGCTGGGAGTCTGAAATGGAGAAAGGCTCCATTTTAACCATCTGAAAGGAAAACACCAACAAAGGATTTCAAACAGAGGATCAACAAGGTGAGAAATATAAAATAAATTAAGGAATTTTCCCAAGGCAGTCCAGGAAGGCTGGAGGGAGCAGAGCCAGGGGAGAGCCCCTGACTGCACCAGGAACCAGAACTCTCCAAACCACGAGAGCTTTGGATCCACCCACCCCCAGCAGCCCCAGCCTCCTTGCTGCAAGGAACACAGTGCTGCCAAAAACTTGAGGCAGTTCCTTCAAATTCTTCCACGCTTTTGTGCCAACAGCCTGTGGCTGTTTGGGTGTTCAGCCTCACCCTTTCCACCCTTCTGGGAATTCACTTGTCCCCAAAAGGCATCTAAGTACTTGTACACATCCTCTTTCTCTCCTGAAAAAGGCAAAAGAATCCCACCTCTGTTATTTGTTACACTCATTGGAAATGCAGCTCCTCAAACAAATTTTAACAACTCAAATCACCAGCCAGTAAATCCAGAGGACATTTTTCAATGTCTCAAAACATTTTAGTGCCCAAAATAGCCTTAATTAAGTAAGAATATATATATAAATACCACAGAATATTGCAATAAAGGTGTCTGCACTATCACTAGTGCCAGCTTAGAGCACTGCTGCACAGGACAAAGCCCCTGGGGTCACTCAGAGGAAGAACTGGGAGTATTTTTTGCACTCAGAGAAGGAGGAATTAAAATCCAGATTAGGTGCTGTCATCAGGCTTTGGCACAGGTGTATTCAAGGAGCAGCAGCTATCCAGGGGAAAGGAAGATTTTCCTGGATGCAGCATTCCTGCCTGCAAATGTCTGACCCCCAAGTGCCAACAGCTGAGACTCCAGGACCTCAGGGTGCTGAAGGCAGCAGAGAGTTTGGAAATCTCATTAAGGAGCCCTGAAGCACAGTTATTATTTCCTAAGGCTCCTTTTGGCTGCAGGTAATTGCTGCAGGCACAACAGGACCGAGGCAAGCAGTTGTGGGATCACAAGTCTCCACAAAGTTTGTTAGGTTGTGGCCATCACCACAGTGGCTGGTGAGCCACAGCTCCAGCTAATTAAAACTGCAGGAGGGGAGCATTCAGCAAGTCTGAGGACAATTATCCAAGGAAGAATTTTGCCAGGACGCTGTGACTTAACCCAGTGCTTTGTGCACAAAGTGCTGAAGGAGTTTAATTGTCACCACTGATGGGAACCCACTCTGTGACTCATCCCCAGCACACAGGGGCTGCTTTTCCCACTCCTGACTTCCTTCCAAGGCTGCCACTCCACCACCAGGACCATGCTGGGAAGGGGCAATTTCCATGGCTGGATCCATGGTTTCCATTTGGGCCCACCTCTAACAGCTACAGCTACCAGGGCAGCTGGAGCGAGAGCCAGCAGAGAGGGCTGCAATCTGGGAGGAGTCCTCTGGAACTGGAGCTTTTGTCCTGACATAAAATAATGTAGTCTTTAAATGTGCATTTTCTGATTTTTTCAAGCATTTAACTTCTAAAATTGACTTGGGCTTCATTTAATATTTTAAACACCAAAAAAACCTGAGTTAAAATGTCATAACAAGAAAAAAAAAAGGAACAAAAAAGCATAACTGCTTGAGTTATGCTCTTAGACGTTTGTCAGGATAATTTTATTCCTTCCAAAACACAAACCCTTCCCAAATGGTGAGCAAGGTTTCAGTCTGAAAGCTGCAGGGTCACAGTAACACAAGTTTGTGTTACCTGAAGCAGCACGAGTCCCATCCCCGCGCACTCCCTCAGAGCGGCCATTCCCAACTCTCCTCCCGTACCAACCCTGTCAGATTAATTCATCAGGAAGGACAGATTTTTTTTCCCTGGCTACTGTGCGTTAATTAGCGCAAGGGTTGCCATGGAAACCCAGCAACGCTCGTTAGCACCACAGAATTCACCATGTTGGAAGGGAACGTGGGCAAGAGCCCCGCACCAGGCGCAACAACAGCGCCAGAGCTGGGGACGTGCTGCAGCCAGATTGGGTCCCTGATGGAGGCTTTGACGTGTCTCTGCTCAGTGTAAATTGGAAAAATTTCTAAAAACCTGGATATTGCAAGGATCTGTGGTGATGGGACAAGGGTGAATGGCTTTAAGCTGAAGGAGAATGGATTTAAAGGGAATATTGAGAAAAAATTCTCCTCTGTGAAGGTGGTGAGGCACAGGGTGCCCAGAGAAGCTGTGGCTGCCCCTGGATCCTTGGAAGTGTCCAAGGCCAGGTTGGACAGGGCTTGGAGCAGCCTGGGACAGTGGAAGGTGTCCCTGCCATGGCAGGGGTGGCACTGGATGGGCTTTAAGGTCCCTTCCAATCCAAATCTTTCTGGGATTCTGTGACACCAGGACCAGTTACTGTGAGGGTCAGTCTGAGCACAGGCTCCATTTTCCTGGTGTTTTAACAAATACAGTTCAGGAGCCTGGCAGGAATCAAAGTAAAGTAAAACCGGTTAAACTGAGACTGTATGAAAAAAGCTCAGGCATGTGCCCAGCCCCAGGCACTCACTGCAAATAATTACCAATAATTATCAATAAACCTATTCCAGCTTAAAGCCTGTGGCACAAATTGCTGTCAGCAGCAGGGTGAGCCATGGCAGTGACCAGGCTGCTCTGGAGGGGTCCCAAACACCCCCTGCCTGGAGAGATCTCCACTCCCAAGCCTCTGTCCTTTTGGATTTGCAGCCCTGTGACACTCCAAGGGAGGTTTGTCCATCATCACATTCCTGCCTGGTGATCAGACACTCCTCCTAAGAGCCTGGATTTTGCTGGGATCTTTCCCCTGAAGCAGTTCTGCTCAGCAGCTCTGTCCTCAGAGCATTCCCAGAGCAGCTCCTGCTCCAGCAGCACCCTGCCAGGCCAGCCAAGGCTCTCTGTGCTCACCTGCACAGACACATCATTCATTCCCTTGTCCTGTTCCAGCTCCAGCACTCTCCTGTGCAATGCTGGCCATCAGTCTGCCCGTCCGAGCCAGGCTGCACCACTGCCTGCTACAGGGCACTAATCTCTCCTGGAAATTCATTTTCTAATCCATCCTGGAATCACACCTTGCTTTTTCCTGGCCATGTCACACTGTCAGCTCCCCATCAGCCTTTGATTCCCTGATGGAGGCCAGGCTTTGTCCTGGGCACGGGCTGGAAGCTTATCTGGAACTCTGGGAATGTTCCACATCCTGCTCTGCAGGAACATTTAAGGCTTCAACCACCTCTCTAAATAGTCCACTCTCACTGTCTGGGTAAAATTAGACCCAAATCTCAGCACTGTAATAAAGAAGGTATTTCAGAAACAGAACAAGACCCCAGCTTCCTCCAGCCAACAAAACCTGAAACAAAGCAGGGAATTGCCTGAACTTTGCTGAGCCAGCTCCCAAGGAAGGCAAGGCCAGGTGCTCACCAGCAGGCCAAGGCAAATTCCCCTCTCCACTTACTGGAAGAGAAAGAATTTTGGCTTTTCCATCATGTAAAACAGCAGAGAACCCAGGCAGAGCCCACCCTGCTGAGGGCAACCACCTTCCCCCTGCACCTACAAATGCTTCCCTAGGAAGGAGGAGCCAGATATGACATTTTTAACCCTTTTCCCTTTCTTTCTCTGCAGAAAGATGCACATGGCTTGTGTCAAACCCTGAAGAAGGAACAGGGAACCAGCTCTGAACATGTCCCTGCAGAAGATGTAGTGGCTTCCCACACAATCCCATCTCCAAACACCTCCTCCTACTCCAGGACTGCTTCCCACCCAGCAGATCCTCCTCTCTCACACTGCAGCACCAGCCATGCCACAGCTCAGCACATCTGTGTAATGAGAACCAACCCACACACCTCTGGATTTCAAGGGAAAGAAAGCAATGTTCAGGTTCACCAGAGCAAGCTATGTGGGCAAGCTCAGCTTCTCCAGGAGCATCCACATTAAGAAAATTTAATTTCATCACGCCATTAAAGAAATCAAGCTGAAAAAGATCCCCATTGCCAAGTTTCTCCAGCCCTTCACATAATTTTCTAGCAATCCACCCGCAGGAGTTTTTCTCATCTTGAATAAATAGTCATTTTTGCACCTAAGGGAAGACAAAAACATTGTCTATACTTTCAAACCTTCTCTGGCATCTCCATCAAGCTCAAATCCCTCCTCAAATACCCTCCAAGCTCTGGGGAAAAAACATTTGTGCCTTGTGCTAAAAGCTCCAGAAACTTTCCTTCACAGGCTGATGTTTCTGCAGTGACTCGCTTTCCTCTTACATAATTCAAGGGCCCAAAAAAGACATAAACAGTAAGGAACAGAAATGCTAAACCAAGGTTGGTCTTCAAAGCCCAGCTGAACGGGAAACTTAAAACAAGAGAGACTCAGCTTCTGGAAAAACAACTTTTTGACAGCACAGAGCATCTCCCACGCCCCTGTGCCTGCTGCTGTACCTCAGGTCAGAGGGACTCAGAGCTTTCATGTCACACAGTCCAAGTGGAGAGAGCCCTCCTCAAACCAAGGGCACTAATTGTATTAATGAAGGTTTAAGGTCAGTACATCCCCATCAAGCCCAAAGTGCTGTTTCCTGAATTAACAGTTCTCCGTCCAGTTTCAAGCAGATGGGAATCCAGAAAGCACCAGAAGAGCTGGGAAATCTATGTCAATATGCTACATCCAGTAGATTTAATTTTTGGGGTTTAGGAGAGTGAATGAGATCAGCATTGGGTCTTCTTGTGCCAGGGTAGGATTGTGCTACCTACTCCTGCAGGATTCCTGGTAAAGAGAAGAATAACAAGGGAGATCAAGAATTAAGGGGAATTAAGAAAGTAGACATGTTATCCAAATTTGCAACCAGATATGACTATAGCTGGATAATTCCCAGGCATTTTTTGAGTATCCAAGCAAAAAAAAAAAATCCAGGAAAAAATAATAAACATGCACACAGCCCCAGGGGCCACAGCCATGCACTACCAACCCTGCACATGCAGAGGTGCAGGTACAGCCCACACACAATAGTGCCATGATCTGATTCCAGCTGCTTCAGGCCAAAATTCCTCATAAAAAGTGATGCTTATGGACTTTCTACGTCTTTATTACAGACAGAACCCAAAATCTCCTGTAAACTGCTCAGTGGATGTGGGTGTGCAGTTCTGCCTCTCAGAGCCAACCCTGGATGAACCCAGGGGCCAACAACGCCCTGCTCTGGACACACTGTCCTGCCACCCCCAGAGCCAGAGCTGTGTCTCACCCATGGAGCTCTCACCCCAGATGGAACTGCTGTGACGGAGGCCAGGACCTGCCTGAAGGAAGGGCAGGGGACAGGCAGGCAAAGGTTAAAGCAGAGGAACACAATGTGAGGAGCTGGAGGGGCCGTCAGTGGCGACTCACCAGCGTTCAGATCAAGTGACCTGACACAGCGCAGCTGCTCTGGGTCCTCAGCACAGATCCGAGGATCTGCCTCCCAAGAGAAGTCTCTTCCCTCCTGTAACCCACTGAACAGCTGAGGAGTGCTGCTGTGTCCAGGCTCCTGCAGCTCTGCAACACGTGGAAATGTGGGAAGCTCTAGGCCTGCCAATCTCCAGGAGTGATTCTTGCTCCGGTATCTAACCTGGAAACACTGAATGCCACCAGAACTAAGCAGCTCAAGGAGACAAGGGGCATGCTTGGGGAGGGAGCACCAAGAAGCAGCACAGCAAAACCAGCCACATGCCCACAACCCTTCCCTGCAGCTCCTCAGCTCTGCCTCAACCATTACTGCTGCTTCAGTGCCTCTCAGAGCTACTGAACTTGTCTGTCAGCCTCCACTGCAAACCTCCTGGATAAGAGATGAAACACCCCCTGACCCTTCCCTCCAGGAGTCAATGCCTTTTATCTGGCCAGACTGGATGCTCTGCCAGTCACTGTCCCCCTTCAAACCCACTGTGTTGGGCAGGCACAGCTGTAACCCCTGGAACTGGGGCTGCAGCTCCGTGTGTGCTGCCAGCTCAGGCTCTCCCCTCATCTTCCCTCTCCCCTCACTGCTTTTCCTACATCTTCTCTCCAGCAGCTTTCATCTGAGCATTGCCTTGCACTGGGAGCTACAGTGCTCTCGTTGTCAGAGCTTTCCTGGGCAAGGCAGATTTATCCTGATGCATGCAATGATGCCAGCGTGCAGGAACTTGCTTCAGACAGAGCCGGGAGTTTGCAGTGCGAGGCTGCTCTGGAAATGTCACTGTGCAGGATCCGAAGGGGCCTCCACCACCTCCTCATTCCCAAGGCCATCAAGGTGTGTGCCACGCTTCCTCCACCTGGGTGAAAACACTCACAGAGTCATCCATCCACCCATGATCCATCCACCTAATCCATCCATGATCCATCCCTCCATGGATCCATCCATCCATCCATCCATCCATCCATCCATCCATCCATCCATCCATCCATCCATCCCTCAGATCTTCCAGGCTCACACGGAGCATCCCAGCCACCAGGCAGCAGCACCATGCCTCTGTCTGGCCTCCCTCAGGGCCGCAAAGCATCACTTGGCATTATTTATCTATACTTTCAACCCCAAAATGCCCCAAATTTCTCCTACAAGGTGCTGCAGGTACACAGCTCAGCAGGTCACAGATATATGAGCTGCTGCCAACCCTGCATTTTCAGCTTCTGAGCACTTTACAGCATCTCATCCCAAATTCTTTGCTTCAACCAGCACAGAAAGTCCTTTTCTCCGGCACCTTGGATTTTTAACAGAAATTAAGCTCAACACTTAACAACCTTCTCCCACACCCTCCAAAACTTGTTTTTCCCCACTGCAAACCCAGTGCAGCAGGGCTGACAAGCACAGAGTGAGCCTAAGAATTCTAAAGAAAAATACAGAAACTGAAGAAAACCTAAAGAGAAATGAAACTGAAAACCAGGTTCCTCTAGCTGGACAACAAGGACAGCACCTGGTGTCCACGGGAAAAGCTGTCATGGCCCTGCAATTCCCTCCCTGCAGTGCTCCAGGCAGTACCAGGAGTTTTTAAATCACTGCTACCTCAACCATCCTCTTTGTATTTGGGCCTTGCAGAAGGGAGATTTCTCTGTTATTTTTAAACTGGAGACCTTACAGATGCCAACCTTTGCAGACCAGCTGGCAGCTGGGATGGAGCCCATGGGAAGGCACCAGAGCCATGCTTGGAGCCGTGGGGATGCTCAGCCTCCTGTGGCACAGCTCTGGATGAAAAGGAGCTTTCCTTGCTTTCCTCCACTCCCCATCCTCAGCGCTGGAAAGAATTCCAGACTCAGAGCGACCCAAGGGACATTCTGCAGAGAAAACTGGGGGCAGCTGATACATCAGGGTAATTCTGGAACTGAAAGCTGCAGGGACTTCCCTTTATTTTGGCTTTTTTTGAGTGTTTTTTGAGTGTCCTGTGTGAAATTCTCCTTCTTTCAGTGGTGCCTCTGGAAAATTAGCAACAGAGATTGGCTCTGAGCTTGTAAGCTTCTGTCTGCATTAATTTGCAAACACTGATGGAAGATTTTTTGTGTCTGTGTGTGCCTTGGTTCTGAAGGACCATGAGTGGGATGAAGGTCCCACAACAGCAATTCCTCACTCAGCTTCCATATACTGCTTGAGAGTTTGGCCCAGAATATACTGAGAGCCCAAAGAAAGGGTGCACACACCTCCAAAATCTTTGTGCCATCTAGATCTGCCCTCTCAGACCTGTGCTGCTGACGCAGAAGGGACATCGCCTCTCCCTGCAGCAGCCACAGACATCAGCCACAAGCCTGGCAAGGGGAGCAGAGCAGCCTCACAAATTATTAAACTCAGAGGAAACCGTGCTCAAACCCAGCTGGGAGACAGAAGGACAAGGAAATGTTGAGGTGGATGGCAAACCAGTCAAAAATGTTGGTGCTGTGGTGGTTGTGGTGAGCACCAGGCCAGGTTGAGAGGGCATATCCTCCACCAGGGAGGAACAGCAGCCTGGCCAGGGCTCCCTGCAATCTTGGATTGATCTGTCATCCATCCATTCAGCACAGGATCTCAGTGTGCAGCATTCCACACTGTGGAAGAGCAATTCACCTCAGGGCAGCTCACCTTGCTCAGTCCTCTCTCCCCCAAACAGCCTGGCCAGCAGGTTTTCCTTGGCTGATCAAGTTTTAACAAACTCATGTAATCCCTGCTTCCAAACCAAAGCTCAGCTCCCTGGGCCAAGCTGGGACTGTCCCCCAGACTCCTGAGCACGTGGATAAATCCCAGAGCCCATGCAGATGAGATAAGCCATTCAAAAGGAAGACACTGGGGTTTGCAGCAGCACCAGCATCCATCCATCCATCCATCCATCCATCCATCCATCCATCCATCCATCCATCCCTTCCCAGCCTGGCAGATCCACCTCTCCCAGGAAAGCATCTCTGCCCCAGCAGGCTTCAGCCCAAGCCACTCCTTTGATGCTGTCTTCCAAACCTTGACACTCAGGATGGTGGATGTCAGGAGAGGATGGTATCTTAACTGGGAGAAAAAGTGAGCAGTTTCTGCATTTCATTTCATTTTCCACTGCATTTCCTACCCATGTCCTTCTGTGGGCAGCCCTGTGGCATTCCTGGCAACAGCTCTGGGATAACCACAGCCAGACCTGAGTGCAATCACTCTCCCTTCTTACATACTCCTACTGATTTCTGTGTTCAAAACACACACCAGCCCTGAGCAGTCACTACTAGAGGGTGAAGGCTGCTCACTCTCTGCCTTTGCAAGGGACCAGCCTCAGGGATGGAGGGTTTGGAGGAAGAAAGTCTTGGAGCAATGAACTCTCAGCTCAGACTCCTCATTAGGCAATACTGAAAAAGGGGAGGTGCTATGGGATCCCTAAAAAAACTCACATCTGCATGGAACAGCAAGGAATTATTCATCAATTAGAGGAAGGCTAAAGACCAAAAGCTCCTGTGGCAGTGCCCTGCAGCCTCTGAGAGCTCATGTGAGCTCCCTGCAAGAGAAATGCAGCCACATGCTTATGTCACCTCAGGGAATACTGTGTGTGAAGGAAATACAGGAATATTTATTTTGCCTGCTCCTCCCACGTGCCAGGGACAGGTATATGGAAGGGGTGCTGCTCACCCTGTAAACACACAGAGATTTGGGAGCAGAATTCCAGGGAAGACTGCAGGACACATCCCACCTGCAGAGAGCACAGCACCACCATCCCCTGCCTGGTGCAGCAAACTGGGCGAAGTTCACTCAGGAATAAAGAGAAAACAAGATAAAAGACAAGCCTGGCATCCCAGAGGAGGAAATATCCCAGTGCCACAGAATCCTGATGTGCACCAGCTCTCGGTTGAAACCATTAGGGTCTTTGGATTTTCAGACACAGAGTAAAATTCCAGCTACAGAAAAACATCCCTGCTGCTGCATTTTGGGACTTCTCTCTAGGTCTGGTACAAACACTCTGCCATCCCCCAGACATCAGGAAACATCAGCTGTAAACAACTGCCAGGTCTCCTCTTTACCCACAGAGGCTGATATTCCCTCAAACTCCCAAATAATAGTATATTTTGTTACATTGGCCAAAAATAACCTTGAAAATATGCAAAGAGTTATGATTTTTGACCTTCAAAATATTGTACTTGTGACATTTCACTTTGTTATTCCAGCCACGGACAAATGGTTCTGCTAAAATATCTGTCACAAAGTAGTCCCCTATGCTCAGACCACAATAATCTTTTTATCAACTAAAAAGGTTCTGCTAAACCATTATGAACTTAACTCCAGGCAGGAAAGAAATGGAAGAGCTGGAGCACCAAGGCAGCAGCTATTCTTGTTAAATTGGTCTCAATTTTTCAAGGATCCTGTTGAACATTACAGAGGTCACAGCCTGCACCACTGTGAAAACCTAAGAAGTCTCTAAACCCCACGGAGTTTAATAAGGAATGCCATATTCCCAAATTGCCTCAAATGTTTTACAGGGTATTATGACTTCCAGTTTTATAGGTCCAAAACACTAACCAAATAAAAAGCCTATTTCCTCCAGATTTTCAAGGTTCAATTTTTAAAAGGCCAGAGGCACAAAGTGTTCCTGTGAGCCAGGGAAGCCTCAGCCATCAGCTTCGATCACGGATCCAGCCGTCCCTCCCAGCTCCCAGGGTTTGTCCTCCCAGTGCACAAGAGCTGGTTCCCATATTAACCTGGTGCCATTCACTTTTTCCAGCTTTCCTCATCAGGGAATCATGGAATGGTACCAGCTGGTCTGTCTGTGTCACCAAAGGAAGGAGGATTGCAGCAGAATGGTTTGGGTTGGAAGGGACCTCAAAGCTCATCTTGCTCAGGCCATGGCAGGGACACCTTCCACTATCCCAGGGTGCTCCCACCTGGCCTTGGACACTTCCAGAGATCCAGGGGCAGCCACAGCTTCTCTGGGCAACCATGTTCCAAATGCTCAAAGCTCTTTTTGCATTTTTGAGATAAAACTTCTCCTAAAAATCTGAAATCACCTGTCATGGGACCCTTCAGGCTGAACAGCATCAGGATCCCAGGGAATCATGGTGCCCACTTTCCTGGGCTGTACAATTTCCCTAAATCTCCTCCATGTAGATCCCTATTTCCCATAAGCATGGTCTGAATGGACTCAAGAGATTTCTCTTCCTCTCCCTCCTCGTGCCCTCATGGCCACGCTGCTCTCCCCTGGCAGCCTGAAGCCCTGCCCAAGGCTGTGCCACACCAGTTTGCTGATGGACACCACCGGCAATCCCTGGGCTCAAGGCAGCTCCACCCCTGGCCTTGACAAAGATCTGCAAACAGGGGCAGGAGTGATGGCAATGATGGTGCTGGTGGCTCCTGTCCAGCTGGACTGAAGCTGTGACATTCACTGGGGTCGACAGTGGCTTTCCAGGCACTACCAGAGGATTTATACTTTTCATCTACTCAGTGCTGGGGCTGTAAAATTTCATCTTTCTTTCTGTGCTGCCCTTCTCTCCCAGATTAATTTTATTAACAGAACTTTTATGGGCACTATAAAGCACCATTCCACATTTGGGCACTGTTAAAGAGGACAAATTTCTACAGGGACTTTCTGAGATCTGAGGGTGACTATTCAAGCACCTTCCTGGTTTTCCTCACTGGATCACATCCTCTTTGTCCCCTTCAAAGGAAGTCTGACCTATGACACACCCAGCCAGGTATGGAAATATTGCAGCTGCTTTCTCTAGGGTGTAGATATTGAACATTAACATCCCCAAAACACACACAAGGATGCTCAGGACCCGTGGCCTTCAGGTCCTTCAGGTCAGCTCAAATCAGCTGCTGGAAAACCTATGTAAATGCTGTTTCTTTGGGATTTCTACTTTACTTTCCCCCCTCACATTTCTCAAATAATGTCTTATTTCCCACTGACTGACAGCGCTGCAGTTCAGCAAATTAACAAACCCATGCACGACTGTGCCTTGATTACTCCCTCTCTTTTATTATGAAAGAGAATGTCAAATCCTTTCATTTGACTCTTTCAGGAGCTTTTGAGCAGTTTAGGAGCAGTTTCTCACCTCAGAAAGAACCGGCTCAGAGGGGCTGCTCCATGCACAGCCCCAGATGCCACTGCAGATCCCAGCAGAGCTGCAGTCCAAATCCTGCCAGGCTGACTCCCAGCACTGAGGCCAAATCTCTGCTGCCTGGGACTCAAATTCTTATCAGATATGGAGACTTTAGGCTGGATTTTCATCTTGATGCTGAGCTGGAAACAGCAGCTCTGGGTAAGCCGAGCTCTCCAGAGACACCCATCCAGCTCAGGGGCCATCGGTCACTGCCATCGTGCCACCTCAGATTAACATGTCAGCCCTCAGATTAACAGGCCAGCCCTAAGCACCTGCCTCCCCACTCATGTTACAGTCCCTACACATTTTTTGCTCTCTCTGATGTAGCCTGGTCCACCCTGTCCCAGTGCTAGTGCTCCCAGCAGGCTGCACGCAGCCGTGTGGCTCCAACTCAACATATTCATGAACTTCTGATGGAGCACTCGGCTCCTGCCAAGTCCCAGGGGATGTTTTCCAGGGAGCAAGTGAGCCCACGCTGGGGGCTGGGGGCAGGGGCAGCCCAGCCCTGGTGCTCAACCCTGCCAAGAAAGTAGAGCCAGCAGCACAGTCCTAGAGTGTCACTGCCTCCATCCATCCTTCTCACAGAGAAACATCCTCTGTGATCCTTGCAGAGGGATAAAATGCTGCTCTCCTCACTTTCCAGCACTGTTTGGAGTGCTGTAGGTTTGCTCCAACCACAGCCATGCTCGCTGCTAAATGTTGAGCGTCTCGCTCCCTCCTCCTCTCCCTCGGAGTTTTTCCTCCCCGTTCCAGCCATTCGTGCAGGGGAAAATTCCAGCCTGAGCTTCATTAGTATAAGATATAAAAATAGAAGTGCATTATCTTTTGTAGTTCTCTCACTTGATTCAGCGGCAGTGTGAAGGTAAAATAATTAAATGTTTGTCTGGTGATAAAAACAAGACCAACAGGAGAGACTGGGCTGGGCTTTTCTGGAAGATGAGCGTGCAGACCTGGGGGCTCTTGTGCTCCATAGACTCTGCCCTCCCCACTCTCCATAGCTACCAAAAGGATGATGATGCCTCCCTCCCTCCTTCCCTCCTCCTCAGCTCCAAAATAAACACAGGATGGAGGCTTCGGGAGAAGCTGGCAAATGCCTCTGCTGCAAAGCACAGACCTCCCGCAAGAACTTCTCCTGCCATCTCCCCAAACCCTGCCTGGCAATTCCCTCAGCATCTCCAGAAGCTCTCCCGGAGCCAGGAGAGCTGCAGGAGCGGGCGGGTGTCTGTGTGGACCAAGGTCAACGCAGGAGATGTTCAAAAAACATTAGTGAGTTGACTTGATCCTTCATCAAAATACTTTCTGCTCTTCCTTCCTAACACTTCACTGCCCACGACGTGGCAGGCTGAGCCGATGTGACAAACTGTCGAAACACATTTTTTTTAACAGAAAAAAAATTAAACCTAGACTTTAAAGGTAAAACTGGCCCCTTAGAGTCCCTCTATCATATGTGACATTCCTGCTGGAAAAAAAGGGCTCTGAGAGCAACTCGCTGGGAAAAGGCTCCAATGAACTGGTAAGAGCTTCAGTCTGCAGGGAGCTCCTGGGCTTCACCTTGTCTTTCAAGCTCCCATTAGTTAATAAAAGCAACCACAGAGGTGCAAAAGCACCTGAGCATTTGTCAATTCCCAGACACAAACCTAAGATAAGATGCTGTTCACTGATTCCAGAAAGTAACCAGCAAAAACTCCCTAAATCATTCTGCTGGCACCAGCAAAAATACCTGCTGCCAAAGGGAAAGGACCATCATTTCTCCCTCTCCAAATTCCCCCTCTGTGCTTTATTCCTGCTGTTGTGTTGGTAATGACCTATTTACCACCAGGCTGTGGAGGGTGGCAAATCCCACCCACCTCCGAGTTCCCTGCTGGAGCCTGAGATTGCTATTGATGAGCTCCGTGGTTTGATGGGAAGGAAATGAGTTGAGTTTAAGGGCTGCTGGCACTCTCTCTGGAGAAATGCCAGGGAATTTTTAGACAGTCTTCAACCCAACAATAAAATGCCATGGATGTGAGTCAGAGTGGATGTGAGCATCTCCGTGGGAATCTGGGAGCAGCCAGCTCCGTCTGGATGTGCAAGATCCCTGCCCAAAGGAGCCACCTGAGAGCCCAGGTGTCCAAATCCACTCATTTGGGTCTCTGGAGCTGCACAAAGCTCAACACTCCCTGCATGCACAGAGGGTCACTTTCACACTGCCCTGGGATCCACCAGCACCTGGGCAGGCCATGTCTGATGTGTGGGGCTGCAAACCAATGTACTGCTCCCACTGTGTGTGTTTGCAACATGTAACAGCCTATAGAATGTTTATATTCTTAGCTTATAAATACATCAAGTAGTAAAAGCCAGCCTTTCCTTGGGGTGGGTGGGTAGTGAGTGTGTGTAGAAAGCAGCTTACAAATGCCTGGCCATATTCATTAATATATACGGCAAAGAAACTAAACCTTTATGTTTGTCTCCACAAACTGGTTACATATTTACTTCTACTTCAAAAGGATTCTCCTGGAAGTGGAGTGGTTTAAATTATTGGTATCTTATGTCAATGCAGGACAGTGCACGACAAAAAAATTAAAAGCTGATAGCTGAAAAAATCTTCCTAACACATTGGAAAGCTCTGAAGTCTTAGCTAACCAAGCTTACCAAGAATCTGGTTCACGATTTTAAAGGTCTTGGGCTCATGGCCAAAATCTCAGAATCTCCCCTGTGTACTCCACTTTTCAGTCCATCAGGACGAGCAAGATGCCTCAAGTTCCAGCTCACAGCTTTAAAATGGCTGGAGCTACTGCAGGGAAAGAAAATGAGGGGAAAGTCTGTTCTGTATTTATGCACCAACATCAGGTGGGGAGAGGTTCTAAATAAGCAGCACAGGATCCAACAGAATTATCTAAGAATTAAGGCCTATTTTATGTTAGAAGAAGAACCCAGTGCTGTCGGTAATGAATACAGGAGCCTTTTAAAAATCAGACCTTGAAGCTGCTGGACACACATAAGGTTCTGTGGCCTTGTATCTGCAGCACCCCCAGCCCTGCCTGTGCTTCCTAAGGTCATCCATAAATCCAGAGCACTTCTGGCCACACCACGCACACCAAGAAGGATTGGGGCAGGCTGCTGAACTGCCAAGATAAATCCTGCTCCTGCAGCCAATCCACTTCTATCAATCTTCTCAAAAGCAATAATCAAAACAATGATTTGCAGGATCTCACTGACTTGTTTCACCCTCTTTAGGACCAGTGCCAAGCTTGAAGCTTATGTGCAGCTCCTGGCACCTCTAACCACAGTCTGTACCAAATCACCACCAAAGCAAACCCTGACCTTTCAGTCCAGCAGGTTCCCAAAGCACTGGTGGCCACAGGACACTGCAGCCAGGGATGGATGATGGATTGATGGATGGATGGATAGATAGATAGATAGATAGATAGATAGATGGATGGATGATGGATGGATGGATGGATGGATGGATGGATGGATGGATGATGGATGGATGGATGGATGGTGGATGAATGGATGGATGGATGGATGGATGATGGATGGATGGATGGATGAATGATGGAGGGATGGATGGATGGATGGATGAATGATGGAGGAATGGATGGACGAATGATGGAGGAATGGATGGATGGATGATGGATGGCTCCACTGCCCATCTTTCCAGCACAGCCAAACTGGCAAATCCTCCCATCTGTTAAAGGCTTGGATCCACTCCAGGTAATAACAATACAACGCTGCCTTCCCCTGCTCGAGCCTCACCCACGGCCCATTTCCAGAACCCTTCTACTCCAGACTCCATCTGTCCTGGGGAGGTTTGCTGCCCCTCTCTGCAGTTATCATCAGAATAAACTCTATTTTGAGCACAGCCTGCTGGTGCTGCCCCTCCATCAAGCTGTGGTGCCCAGAGGTGCCTGCAGGAAAAGCTGTACCTCTTGGAATTCGAGGGGCTCTGGGCTCCGGGCTCCAAAAATCAGATTTGAATCCTCTGTTCTGCTCTCAAGCCAAAGGAAGGCTGTCTCTTTGAGAACCTGTTCTGATATTTTCTCTAATCCCATGAGAACTGCCTCACGTGAAGATACTTCGGTTATTTTCCAGAAATACAAATCCATGGTCTAGTGGAGTACATTTTCTGTATGTTCTAATTTGTCCTGACCTCCAGCCCCAGATTTCCCTTTATAACACACTCCTCTATTCTTAGTTTTACCTCCTGCTTTGTATCCTTCCCCCTCTTCCAGCTGCACTCTCTTGATTTGGAAAAGCCTGAATCTTCCCTTTCTCTGCCTTCTTCCCAGACTGAGGATGCTTCCTTTGCATGCAACCCCAACAGATTCATCCCAACTCATCCTAACCTGCTGCTAACTTTGTTCCCATTTCTCTCTGCTGCTCCAAGCCAGTATTCTAAACACAAACACATTTAACACCCTGCAGTGACAGCCTGAGAGTGACACAGTGAGGGAAACACGCTTGGAAGCCAGGAGGGAGGTGAGGGGAGATATTCCATACCTGGAGTCCACTGCTTTTGGGCCACTCTGTTGGGAATGTGAGTGTCTGGCTGTCAGGAAGACCAGCTGTTCCTTGGATTGCTGTCTCAGAGCCTCACCCGGCTGTGAAGCTGCTATGGGACCTCTGAGGAGCCTGGCTGCCTCCTGGGGAACTCTGTCCTCGCCTCACTGCCTGACTCCATCTCAAGGCAGGACAAGAGGCAGGAGCAGAGCAAAGGGACACTCCAAAGGCCATGGCAGCACAGCCTCCCTCCCTCCAGGAGCTGAGGGATCCTCCTGCAGCCCCAGCTCCGCCCAGACACATCCCTGGGCAGTCTCCACACAACTCTTGCCAAAACTGGGTTCAAAGCAAGGCACCCTCAGCAGCCGCCAACGCTGAGGATGGACCAGAAACAAGGTAAAACCTTCCTCACAAATGCCACCAAATCCAAAAGAAATGTCATGCTGGCCTTTCAGGAGACTGCTGGGAATGATATGGATGACATCTGTGAAAGTCAGGACTTAATTCAGCCGAATTATCAGAAGCCCTGAGCATTGATGGACTTTCAGCAGTCTCTAAGCAGGGAATCCATTTGGCGGCAGGAACTTCCAGCTGATGAGGCAGCGATGTAGCCTGTGCTACACAACCTCATCCCATGGATTTAAAGGAGCTGATCAGAGAGAAGAGCACAGCATGGCCCCAGCTCCACCGCTCACACAGAATTCCTGCCCAGGGAAAACTCCCTGTGAGGGGACAACAGCCCGTCCTGACCCCTCAGCCACGCCTGGGAGATGTGGGCTGATCCTACAGAAACCTGTTCTGTACAGGTTTCTACAGAAACCTACAGAAACCTACGTTCCCACCACCAAAACCACTCCAGGGTGTTCCTCAAGACACAACAAGAGGCAAATTCAGAGCAGAAAGCTCCGGGACAGCCCTCACTGCCCACCTGCCACACATCAGGGGGACATCTTTCCCAGGCCACTGCGAGGAAGGAGGGACTCAAACTGTGGGAGGAAGCTGAAAATAACAATTCAGAAAGCTGCAAACATCTGGAAGGCCAATGCTTTGCTCTACAATTCTGCATTGATTTCTTGCCTCAAATAGATTTCTAGATGGATTGCAATTAAAATGAGTTACACAATGCTGGAAAAACATCACTCATTTCCGCTTCAGATTTTATTTTTGCATCTTTGCTTTCTAGATCCTTTAGTGCTTCAACAGCCACTCCTTGGATCTTAACTTTTTTTTTTTCTTTCCACTCTTCTTCTGGCCAAATTGCTCTGCATCCATTTTCACCTTTTATTCCAGCAAGGCTGGTGCTGATGGTGGCTCACACAGTCCTGGAACAATTCCCTGGGCAGTGGTAAAATTCCCCACTGTGAGCCCTGACTGCAGCTGCTGAGCAAACCCACAGAAACCTCTGAGCATTTATCAGAGGCAATTCTTTTGTGAGCTGCCCCGAGCCCTCAGGATCCCCTTGTCACATGCCTCCAGGACATCAATTTCCATCTCTTTTCCTGATTCCTGCTTAGAAGCCACAGGGAGGGAGGAAAATGGTGAGGAAGGCTGGGCTACAGGAAAAGAGATTTACTTTGCTGAAAACCTTGTAAAGCCAGGCCAGCTCCCCCTGAAAAGGGCAGTGCTGCCTCTGTCCCTGCTCCAGCCCTCTGCTGCCCATTCCTGCACTGGGATGGACATGAAAACAAGATGATAAAACATGGGATTTCCATCCAGCCAGCAGCAGCAATGTCAGACACCAAGCCCAGCTCTTCTGAGCACCAAGGCTGAGTTTTACAGAGTAGCTGGGACAGATTAACTAGAGACCAGTGAGAGAGAGCAGGTTTAGAGGGGATACTGTGAAGAAATCCTAAATCTTTCCCTGTGAGGGTGGGGACACCCTGGCCCTGGTGCCCAGAGAAGCTGTGGCTGCCCCTGGATCCCTGGAAATGCCCCCTGGACGGGGCTTGGAGCAACATGGGATAGTGGGAGGTGTTCCTGCCCAAGGCAGGGGTGGAATGGGATGAGCTTTAAGGTCCCTTCCAACCCAAACCATTCCATAACTCCATGACTGCACCATTATGAGCACAGCAGTCCCTCTGCACTTTGCCAATACAACCTCAGTCTCGAGCTGCTGTGAATAATACAGAAAACTGCTGGTATTCCCAAGCCTTTGATCTTCATTTGACTTTTGAGGGTTTTCAGACACCATTTTCATTTAAAAATAGAAGAAGTACTCAAGTATTTATACAGCACAAAGGCTTTAAAGGCTTCAAAACTTCAGAAAAGATTTTTAAGATGCCGGAATGAAGAATGTCAAGTATTATTATCGCTTCCATTTCAACCTGAGTTGGAAAAACCCTGCAAAGGTAAAACTGTCTGCAGGAGAAACAGAGAGGCAAAAAGGGCAGCAAAACCCACTGCAGTGATGGGGAGATGTTTCCAGCTGTGGGAGACCTGTTCAAAGGAGGAGCAGAAGTCTTCCCTGGCCAGCTGAGAAAACCACTACAGACAGTCCTGCCTGTCCTGACAGAACAGAAGGGAACGTGCCCCAAGAACAATCCTCCTTTTGGGGAGAGGATGGCCAAACACAGAAGCTCAGAAAGGAAAGATATGGGAATTAACATGTGAGCTAGTGTCAGTCAGTCAGAGACAGCACTTCCAGGCCATGCCAGCATCCAGAGCATGGCTGGGCTGCCTTGGGTGGCTTTCGTGCCATTCCTTTGTGCACCATGAGCCTCTTCTGGCTCTTTTTGCTGGCTCTGGGGTGGGAATTATGGATACCCCGAGTGGTTCTGCCCCAGAGCTTACACCACAAGAGGCTGAACAGCTACTCCAAAGCTCCTGGCTTTACTGAGGTATTTCTACTTAATGCAGATTAATTTCTCGACAGCACAAAAATACCACAAAAGGCTTAGAGAAACAAAAAAGCCTCATTCAGATGAATTAATAACAGAGAGCAAGTGTACCATTATTGAAGGCTCTAATGAGGTGCAGAGCCCTTCTCTAGCTGCAAAAACAGAAGGCAGAGCTCTGACGCTGCATATGCAAAATATTTGAGGCCAAATGAATCTTTGGAGGAGCCCTGCTGACATCACTGTTGGGATCTCGGGTGGAATTCGAGATGTTGCTTTAAATGAAAGCAGGGAGCTCCTGGGTGAGAGCTCTGCTCTGCCAGGGGCCCCCGCAAAGCCCCAGAGGGTGAGAGGCATTTTTCATCCATCTGCTCCAATCCCACCTGCCTCCAACACAGCACTTCTCATTCTCACTTGCCAAACCCTTGAACAGCAAAGGGCAATTTCCCTCTGTGCATTTATTTTACAGAAAAAGAAACAAAGACGTAGAAAGATGAAACAGCCCCTACAGCACCACCCTGCAAGAGGTGGGGAATGGGTGCAGTTCCCCAGATCCCAGCCCTTGGAGGGCCCCATCATTCCTCAGTTGCTCCAAACACTGGGCAGACACAGCTCAAGCCAGGCTTTTCAATAAAATATGGACAGTCCTGATGGATGGTGGACGGAAAAGCCCATCCCTTCTGCTGAGCTCATTCCAATTTCTGGTACTAACAGAGACTTCTGTGGTTTAAAAATATAGAAGATTTAAATTCTCTTCTCTCCAAACACCAGAAACCCAAGAGCTAATGGAGGTGAAGACAGTGTGCTCTGGATAAACAGGTTATTCTGTCACCACCAATTGTTGTGTCTCTCTCAATGTGCTCTGCAGCGAGTGGCTCAGACACTGTCCCAGCCAGGGCACGGAGCTGCCTGCACTCCTGCTCTCAGCCAGCCTGGCAATTTACAGCCTCCTTGGGAAAGCTTTGATATTGGAAAACCACAACCGAGCTTTCTCTTTGCTTGAAAGGCACCCACGAGCTCAGCCACTGCGAAACCGCTTGCACTGCCCTGAGAGATCAAAGTGGCTCAAAACCTTTCGCTTTTATTGGGCAAATTAAAAACAAACAAGGCCTTTCCTTCCTTTCCTTTCACTCTGCTAATGCCCATTCCCCTCCTAGGCTTTCCAGGCTTCCTGCAGGAACACAGGGATTCGACAAGCAGCCTGGAATTAAGCCTGGCATTAGAGCTGGAGGAGCAGAGATGCAGCACCGTGGAGAGCTGAGACCCACCCACCGTGCAGGGCTCCGTGCCTACTGCTCCCACCCCTGCCCGTGCCAGCTCTCTCATGGATGTGCCCAGGATGGAGGATTCAAACCCCTGACATTCCTGCTGTCTGACTGCCTTGGATTTTCGTTTGTGCTCCTCTGCGTGTCCATAATTCCTGCTGCTCCCCCCTCCCTGCCCCGCCAGCATGGGGCGAGCAGCGCATCCCCTCTCGTCCCTGATGCTCCAGCACAGATCCCCCGCGTGCCAACGGGACCAGACAAGTGCTCGTCCAGCTGCGGGAGCTTTAAAACGGCGGTGAAGCCCTTCTGAATCCTGTGTGGGCAGGGCACGCACGGCGAGGGAGAGGGGGAGAGCCGAGGAGCAGCAGCCCGGGGCTAAAAGTGGATGTTGACTTCACTCTTCCATTTGGGAGTAGGTGGAGGAGGTGGGTGGCCGTGAGCAGAGGGGAGGCGGAGGGGGCAGCAGCTATTTCCAGCTGCACTCATGTGCCATTTCTCTCAGTGATGAGATTTGAGAGAAAACAGCAGGAGGTGAGGAGTGGGGGGAACCGAAAAGGAAAATCACAGACTCTGTGCAGGAGAACACGTTAAGGAACGAGAGAGAAGTCGTTACCAACAGCGCAGCCCTGAAATTCTACCAGTATTGGGGGGTTTAAAAATATAACAAAACCCAAGGCTGCTGGGACTGCTTCCCTGCATTGGACACAAGAGGATAGGATGGAAATGAGGCCACCGACTGAGGGGCTCAGGCCAATGTGTGGCTCCAAAATGATGGTAAAAGCTGCTGCTTGCAG
Organism: Irena cyanogastra; assembly: GCA_013397155.1. Taxonomy (NCBI): domain Eukaryota; kingdom Metazoa; phylum Chordata; class Aves; order Passeriformes; family Irenidae; genus Irena; species Irena cyanogastra. The sequence goes on along the minus strand of VWZV01009139.1, from coordinate 174,433 downwards.
AAAGCCTCTCTCCTACTAAACTGCAAGGTTTTCTTGGCTCCCAGAGATTATGTAATATGTTCCTGCTTGCTGCTGCTGCTGCTGCTGCTGCTGACTCATATTTTCCAAAATATATCTGGGAAGGAAAACATATGCACATGTGTTTTAATCCATAGGTTTCCCTGCCCATGTCCAGAGTGACCCACAGGGAGGTGCAGCGCTGCCTGCACATGCATGTACACATGTGTGCCCTGACATGTGTTGGGAGGGAAGGGACAGCCTGGCAGCTGCTGGAAAACAGATTAAAGCAGCACTGCTTTCTGGGGCAAAGCACAGCAACTCTAACACAGTGCAGGAGGGACCAGGGAAGCCAGGGAAGGAGATAGCAAAGGGAAAAGCACCGAGCACACACTGCTGACAACCTCCAGCCAAACCTGGGCTCTGGGGACCAGACACAGACTCAGACTGAGCTTCAAATCCAGCTGGGAAAATGGGCTGTGTGGCAGCTGGGGCCACAGTGGCAATCTGCAAATGGCACTGGGCTGAGGGGACATCGGGGTGGCCTCAGCACGTGGCTCAGCAGCACCCACTCCTGCAGAGGGGTGCTGGGGGCAGCAGGGCCAGTGCTCCCTGAATTCCATAAATCTACAGTCTGGCTCCTGTTAATGCTGGGAACACACTCTCCAAGCTCTGGGTGCGCACCGAAGAAGCCGGGCTTCTCCTGGCTGAAGATTTCTAATTCTAAGGCAGCCCATTAGTCTTAAGGAAATTTGTTCCCAGCCTGCAGGTTTGGGAGGTTTAGCTCCTCTGCTCCATGCCTGGGTACACTTTTAATTCCTCAGGAAAGACTTTTTGACAATTCTGCAAAACCCTCAGTATCCAGGAGATTGGATCGATCTGCTGCTGGGCATTGGAACTGAAATCCATCTCCCTTGGACCAGAGGAGACTGAAAATCTATCCAGATGTCAAGCCCTGATCACCAAATCACGGCAGAAGCTCTGCACCGATGACAGCGCGGTTTCCCTGCACTGCCTGCTCCTCGTGCCTGTGTGCCAGGGCAAAACCAGGGGCAAATTCACCACACAGGGACAGGTGATAGTGCCCCTGTCCCTTCTCACCTGACACACACCTCTGGAGAGGGAACAGGCCCTCTCCTTCAGCCCTGCATCATCCTCATGCCCATAAAAGGGCACTGTTGATATTCCCTGCCTTAAGCATCCAGCACCAGAGTTAAGACAAGTCCATTTTAACACCTAAAACTTCATCAGAGCCAACTGCTCTTTCTTGTTATAGAGCAACTTTAATATGTTTCATCTGCATTCAAAACTGGTTCTGTAACTGTTACTTTTTTAACTTAATTCTCCTAGAACTTCACAAAAGAGCGAACATCCAACGTGCCTAAAAGGCTTTGGAATAAACCTTAAAAACAAACATTAAAGATTGATCACGCTTTTTCAAGATTATACTAAAACTGACTGAAGCTCAACTAGATAAGGAAAGAGAGTTGCATTAAATTAATCAGCACCTTATCAAGCCAGGAAGAAAGAACTGTAGATAACAAGCCTTCCCTAAATTTGGTATCAGAACAGAAACTTCAGTGCACGACGTACCGAGAGAACCTTGTCAGATTTACTGAACACAATACAGGGGAGTGGAGCAGCAGAAATAGCAGGAGAATGTGGTCCATAGAAATGCTTTGTAAAAAAACTGTTTTCTGGTAATGCTGATGCCTTTGTCAAATAGAACAATTTTATTTGACAAAACTTTTCCCCAGATACACCCAGCAAATTAACCACTCTTATTGGGGTAAAAGACGTTTGGGGGTTTGCTCTGCACTCCTGTTTGTGTAGCTGATTTGCTCGATGACAAGGGAACAGTTCTGTACACAATTCCGTCCCTTCTGCTTTCCAAGCCCCCGGAGCTGGGCTGATTCCTCTGCCGGCATCTCTCGGCATGAGCCACAGCCACTCTCACAGCTCTGAGCTCCCGTGCAGGGACTCAAAACCCCCAAAACTGGCACCAGCAGCAGCTTAACCCTTTGGAAACTTGGGGACAAACCCTGAGTAGTGGGAATGAACAAGCCCGGCCAGCAACATCCAGGGATTTTCCCGGATGCCTGGCAAGGCTGCGGGCTCTCTGCGGCACAGGGCAGGACATCCCTGAAAACCAGACAACTGTCCTCACCATTCCGGGCGGGACAGGAGGGGAGCAGGGCTGGGCACAGAGGCCCTGGCAGGCAAAGGGACAGCCAGGCACGCTGCTTTCCCAAGCAGGAGCAGCGGGAAGGGCATTCCAGCCTCAGTCCCCCCGGCAAGGCACAAAGCCCCGGGCACGCCGAGCAGCGACAGTCTCACTCCAGAAGGACAAGAGGACACTAGGCACACACGGCTCATCTCACCACAGTGACCAGCCTAGAAATCCACTCAGGGCTTTACGCAGGGACAAAAAGGGAAAACAAAGAGCCGGGCTGCTTTAACCGGGTGATGCTACTTACTGTCTGCCCTGCCTCCCCGGCACCCGGGGCAGGGCTGCCGGCTGTTCCCAGCACCCACAGGGGTCAGTGCCTGCCCTGCCCATCCAGGGCATGTCCTGGAGGACGGGAAGAGGCTGAGGAACAGCTCATCCCTGGAGACTGAGCCCAGCCCGGAGAGCAGGGCGGGCTCAGCTCAGCCCCGGCTCCGCCGAGGCGCAGATGCAGCCGAAAATAGCCCCACGCCGGCTGCCAGCAGCCCATACGTTGTGTTATATATGTCTCAGCTGATGCAAAGGAAGGGGCAGGCGCTGAGCCACATGGCCCTTCACATGGGCACGGCCACACTCGGCTGCTCCCGGCTCCAAAATCCCCCGAACGCATCCTCAGCCCACAACGCCCGGCACCAGCCTGGCTCCCTGACACCGCCCCACGGCAAGGTCTGCAGAAAAATGAACAAGCCAGACCTCAAACACGGTGCCAAAAACCCTCCTCCACTGATGGGCTCCATCCTGCTCCAGATCCCAGCCCCACTAACCCCCATCCCAAAACGTGCCACTCCGTAACCACCACGTGCCTCAGTTTCCCCAGCTCTGTGATAGCACAAGGGGTAGCTCCCCAAAGCAGCACATTTCTGTGAAATTATATCCCTGCGGATAAACTAGAGTCAGTTGAGATCCAGACCTAATTCTTTAAATCCTTGCATGCACGCACTCCCTTCATCCCCCAAATTTCTCTTTAATTCAGGTGGTAAAGCTTTCAGGCTGCCCGACACAGTCCCCACCAGCACAGCTCTGGGGGCTTCCTGCCCTTGTGAACACCCCATCAAGGTGGTGTTTCTGACTATGCCAGAGTAATTCCCAGGAAAACCAGGAATAAGGAGCAGAGACCACATGGCCCTTTGCTGGTGAGAGCCAACCCAGCTGTCTGTCGGTGCTTGTAGATTAAGACTCATTTCCACTCAGGAAGAAATTCAACCACAACTAATAAAATAAAGACAATAAATCATGGTTCCTCCAGCAGCTCTTCCTCCAGGAGCATCTATTTTTAGTGGGAAGCATCAATCACCACAGCTCCTGCTGTCTACAACAGCTCCAACAGGCAAAAGCCAGGTAGGCAGAGCTGGGCCAACATGGGCACACATACGTCCCCCACCTGCACAGCCAGAAAGGGGACACACAGGAGAACGTCAGGCATGGCTACACCTCAGTACTGCACGATATTCCTCTATCCCAGATGGAAAAGAGAAGCTACAAGGCAACAAAGGAACAAAGGAACCAAGGCCATACAGTAAATCAGTGGCAAAGCCTCAACTATCCCCTGCCAACCCTGGAACCCCTGCACAAGCACCCTCTTCAAACAGGACAATTCTTACACAATTATTAACATTTGGGAGTTTTCCTCAAGCTTCCTAACTTCTCCTCATTGGAGACTCCACAGCTCTGAGACAAATCCTTGCGTTTCACCAAAACAGCTCTCCCAGCATTTCACTGGGAGAGACACCCTGAGCACAACCATCACACCCAGCTGAGAAAATCCAGAGGAAATGTAACACACAGGAGCCTCCCCGGGAGAGATGATCATTGCAACACACAGCACACGGGCACGGCACGGCAGCACACGGACACACAAGCAGGCAGGCACGGCACTCCAGAGCTCCCTGAGCACAAACCAAGCTCCACAACAAAATGAAATGACAACACAGTAACACAGACAGGGGTTCTAGTAACGAATTGAAACTAAATCAACCAAAAAAAATCCCAACAAAACAAAACAACTAAAAAGCAAAAACAAAACCAAAAAAAAAAAACCAACCAAAAAACTTACATGGATTTTTGGCAATTTTCCTTCAGACATTATACACAGCAGCTGGGCTGTGTACTGAATACCTGATCCAAAAAGAAATATAACCACATTATGCAAACAGATGGGGGCAGGAGTCAGGTGAACATGCAGCTCTTAGTAACAGTCATCTACGGGCTGAGAAAGCACCTCTGCATTCGCACAGAAGGGCTCGCATCGGGGCACATCTTCACTCCCTACACAGCAAAAGCCGGGGCTGTGCTGCTGCCATCCCGGGGGAAAAGCCAAATGGCAGGACAGGGCAGAGCCACCGCGTCACTGACCCCGGAGCTGTCCCATCCCCTCCAACTTGTCATGTGAGGTTTTAAACAGAGGTGGGAAATAGCCGGGGTGGGGGAGGAAGCCTTTGGAAACCCGAAAGGAAAGCACTTTATCTGCCTTCAAGAAAGAGCATTAAAAGCGCCGTGCAGGCAGGACAAGCCGGGATCATCCCGACACTTAAGCTTTCTGGGAAGCACCCAGAGGGGCACATCGCCCTTTCCCCATGCCGAGGAGGGTGCCTGAATCTTTAAGACGGCGGATTGCTGCTCGGGAGGAATGGACTTTTTATGGACTGTGGGAAACGGGGTTGCTATGATACAGGCAGAGGCATTTTCATGAATCCTGTGGCAAATAACATTGAATCCTGCTTAAGCAGACAACAGCAAGGCAGGTCTCCCATCACCCAGCCTCAGCAAACACACAGCAGCAAGCCCTGAAAGAGATTATATGCATCACAAATACGCTTTTTGCAGACAAATTCGTATTTTTTTTCTTTGGGGACATATTTTCCAGAGGGTCAGCACTTCGATTCCTTTAAAGGAATGATCCCTCCATAAAGCCTCATCCTTGGGTTTGAGCATCCCCACAAAGGTGAAGAAAGCACCCCCAGGGACCCGAGCGTGACCCCGCTGGTCCCACGAAGCTCCAGGACACGGAAAACTCCAAGCCCAGGGAATTTCACAGCCTGCAAATGACACCCGGAATGCTGCAGGCACAGTCCCTTAGGGGCTCAGGGATCTAGTGGGGACTGGCAGTGCTGTCACCCCAGCGAGCTCGCAGTGCCCATGGTGGCTGAGGCGCTGTGCCCAGCTCGGCAGGACAGAGGGCTCCTGCACGCCTGGAAATGCCAGCTGCAGCTGCCAAACTCCAGAACTGGGGCTGGGGCAGGGGCTGGAGGGGTAGCCACCGAGGCCTGGGGTGGGAAACGGAGAGCAAGCTAAACAAGCAGCAAGGCCGGCTCACTCTTCCATTTCTCATTTCCTCTCTTTTCCCCCAAAATTCCAACAGGGGAATCTCGTTATCCTGCGATAACGACAACGGTGCTGCTACAATAACAAAGTTTGCTGCTGCCAACTTTCCTATTGCTCTGCATTAACTTTCCTTCTTTAACTCCACCAGCCTACAGGAGGATAAAAAGCAAAAAGTCGTAATAAAATCACATGAATTCTCCCAAGCACGTTCCGTGATGGGAAAAACTGGGCTCCCGGCGCTCACTCCCAGCAGCTGAGCGTGCACAGCCCTTCATCCTCCCCATGCAGCCCCAGCACAGCCCCCCCAGGGACCAGAGGGGCATTGCAGAACGAGCTGTGGGGCACGGCAGGAGCAAACACCACCAAACACGCACAATTCCCAAATATCTTCCCAGCAGTATGAGCTCGGGATCAAGGAATGCACCCAGGAAACTGCAGCAGGTACTGGGCATTCCTCATAGAAATCATATTGAAAGGTAAACCTTAGTGCCAGAGAGCCCTGAGAAAATAAACATTCAGGCACAGCCACAGTCCGTTGTAACTCGCTGGTCAGTTTTGAGGTTTGGTTTTTGCTCATTTTTCCACCCTTTCTCCTCCAAATCCCTTTGTCACTCAAGGCTGTTCCCCTGAAAGGATGATTTTGGCTGCTGTTTGATCAATTCCCTCTCCGTGGTGATCTCAGCTCATTTATTACCTTTCCAGGAGGTTCTGCAACCTATAAAACTAATGACACAGGATGGCCAACAGGCAAATAGAGCAAATTTGAGCTGTTTAACAACCCAAACCATCATCAGCATCAATTTTATTCACTAGGCTTTTTTTAGGGAAGAAGATTGACTCAGTCTCTTGTGAAGTGAGGCAGGTACCTCTTGCAGATAGCTACAAGTGAAGAGGGCAAACAGAGCCAGCAGGCACCGGAGCCTCTTCCTGGGCTTGGAACCCCAGCTCCTGACTTTCCTCCCCACTAAAACAGCCTACTGCCCCATAACACTTTTGGGGACAATTGTTCCCATCCTGGACTCAGGGACATTTTTTTTCTCTTTTATTTAGAGTTAAAAGCACTTTGAAAGTGCCACATTTGGCGGATTTAACTCCGTTTCCAATCATGCCACCATCGAAAAGCCATCGGCTCCCGAGCCCTGCTCGGCATTTAACTCCCAGCACACAAACCCTCACTGGGAAATAACTGCATGTCTCCATCTGTAACCTCCAGCTTTGTTGTTATCCATCAGTTACATGATTACTTTTTTTCAGAGGACATCAAATAAATAATAGACAGCTGGAATAAGCATGAACTAATGAAATTATCAAGGCAATAAAATTTCAGTGACCATCAGCAAAGACAAAAATATTTTCAAACTGATATTTTCATTTGTTTTAAGCCATTCTGATTTTTCTGGAGGGGAAAAAATGTATTTTTAAAAATCCCAAAGACCCCTAACAGAAGCAGAGAACAGAGACACATTTTCCAGAGTAATTACTCTTTCCAGACATTCCCTTCGTATTCTCTCCAAACTTCTCGTGCTGCCACTGGAGCCCTCAGCCAGCCCTGCTTCCAAGCTGTAAACATTGCAATTTCGGGCTAGAAGCACCTCTAACTGCTGGACACCTTTCCAGCAAGCCCATAATACACAACTTAGCACTTCATTTCCAGAAAATCAATGTAAATAAAGTCACGCGAAGCAACCCTTCTCAAAAGCTCGTTATCCTTGAGGTGGGCAAAGATTTTTCTTAGATACATGCCCCAAAATTTGATATATACACACACATATGAAAAAAAGAAAAGAAAACCAAAATCAGATCTCTAGAAAATCAAAGCAAAACCCAACCCCTCCATATCTGTTGCTTTAGCAAAGAAAAACAAAGCTTGCATTGCCCTTTCTCTCTTTGATCTTTCCTTCCCAATTTGCAGAGACAGAAACATGTACAACCAGAATAAAAACCCAGCAGTTTATGTTTTGCTCCTTCTCACATCTCTGAAAAAAGGAGCTGGGTTATATCAGTGTGGACATAGAATTTGGAGGCTTTGGGGCTGAATCTTGAGAAATCAAATCAGATCATCAAGGCAACACAGATAAATACAGTAAGTAGAATTTTTCTCTTTTTTTTTTTTTTGTGGCTGAATGTTATTTTAGCAAAGATTTAATCCTTTAATAGGATTTCTCAAACACCACCCTCCCCCCTAAAAAATGCCCATAGCTCGATTCCATTGCACACACCAGCCCCTCTCACCTGGCACCTACATGGTTACTCTCAACAGACATTGCACATTAACTGCTTGCTAGAAATCGCACACAAAATGACTTATTATTAACTTGAGCCTCTATTTCAAAGGAAAGCAAAACAACACAGCCAGTGCTCACCACAGACAGATCATTTTCACTCTGCTGCTGCCTAAAGAAGCACAGCTCTGTCTCGCTAGCACAGAACCACGGAGGACTGGACCGCTATTATTATTTATCACATTTAAAACCCCGGCAAAAGCAGCTACACTCACAGGCATACTTAAAAGACAAGACATGACAAAAGATTTAGGGAGAGATAATAATACCAACGTCATACATATCACAGCGAGGCCATGTTGAAGCTCAACGCGTTTCCCCCCTCAGTAAGAAATCTCTCTCTCTCTTTCTCTCTCTCTCGCCTTTCTCTCTCTCTCTCCCGCTCGTGCTCTCTTGTTGAATTGCTAGTGGTAGTAGTAGCCCCCAACAGCTCAGGAGAAAAAATCCATTTAACGAGTGCCCAGGAAGAACATGAGTATGACATTCACAAGCAATAGCACCACAATCACTGCAAAAACGACCACCGTTTGAACATCCAAGGTCATGGTGCAATGCAGAACACTGTAGTGTTCGAGGTGTGGGGCTGGCAGATTTGGAGAAGTCAACCTCTGCTCTGTAAGACTGTCCATACATCCACCATGCTAGAATAGAGGAGAAAACTGTTCCTGGTTTTGGGTTGGTTCGTAATGCTTTGTGCTCTGCCTTTAGTTTCTCCCCTATCTGCTGTCTCTAGCTCATTCTGAGCCCGCTAAGTGAAGCATCATCACAACCAGTGAGCACTCGGGATGCAAAATCCTTCCTTTAGGAAAAGAGCGAGCGCTGTCTGCAAGCTTCTCTCTCTGTCTCGTCCCCCCTCTCTCTCCGGGTCTCTCTCTCGCTGGCTGGCTCGCTTTTTAATTCGTCAAGCCAGTGCAGATACGGAGCCCGTGTGAGTGTGACAGCTCTGCAAGCTGCTGCGGCTGCATCCCTCGGAGCGAGGCGGACCCTGGCGCATACTAATCAGCTCCAGTGACCAGGCAGCGACGGCATCCTGGCTGTCACTCAAACGCAGAAGGAAGCGCTGGCTCCATAAATACTCGAGGCTTCCGCCCGCCGTGACAGCGAGCGCCACGCAGCCGCGGCTCTGCCCCGCGCTCCCGAGGCGAGGCGGCTCGGATGCTCCGGCCGGGCGGCTCCAAGGCGGCTCCAAGGCGGCTCCCAGCGCTCCGAGCCGCGCACATCCCGCTCCGCACCGCCCCGGGATGCGGCTGCCCGGGGAGCGCCCGGCTGCCCTGGCAAACACAGCCCCGAGAGCCGGTGCTGCTGGGAGCCCGCGTGGAGCGGGGAGGGGAGCAGGAGCAAAGCGGCCAAAATAACAAAAAGGCAACTCATGGTAATCTGGGAATTCGCTGTGAGCCTGAAATGTGGGAGTTGGGCAGGGGGAATCACGTTTTAGCTCTGTGCAATCGTCCTCCCATCAGGAATCCTGTATCTTCTCCCCTCAGCACTGCGGTGGCTGTCTCCATCTAAGAGTTAAACTGAATTCTGACTCTACAGACAGAGATCCATAAAAGGGGAGGAGGACAGATGGAAGACCTTTATTCCTTCTGCAGCAGCCAGAAATGTTCATTCCTACATTAAAATCACACACACACACTCAGGGTTTATGGTCCAGGTGCCAGGTGCTATCCCAAACCCCAATCTCAGCTCCCAGAACCAGCAGGTATCTCAGAGAGGCATCACAACGCACACAGACCAGATACACTCAGCTGGAAAAAGCAAATGATTTTCCAGACAAAGACAAATATAGAAATGCTGCCAATGCATATGCATAATGCACTAAAATGTGCATCCGGGGGCTGAGCACGGCACCTTCCAGGAAAGCTGCGCCTCCGACCGTTCCCACACAGACACGAGGCCAACAGGCACCACACCAGCACCTCGTTTGTTCTCCTGCAGCAAACGGTGAGAGCTGGGGAGGATTTCCATGTCTAAACCTGGCTGTCTTCATGTTTAAACCTCAGCACCACCACCAAGGGGCAGCCTGTGCTGCAGTGTCCTTCCAGGGCACCAGCGTTTGGGGAAGGGGCAGGGGGTGATGCTCCTGCCCCAGCTCACCGCTCACACCAACATCAAACCCAGCTGCTTAATGCAAGGCTTGGTTTCATTTCCTTTCTTTGCTAGAGGGCTCCCTCAAAAACAGGAGGGTCCTGTATCCACCGCAAACACCATCAAAGCAGAGACCACATCAGGACTGGGTCTGCACAGGGTCTCCCTCAATGGCCTCCACTCAGACCCACTGGTTTGTGCCTGACCAACACTCAGCCAACACCATCCTGCTCATTTCTGGCCAGCTCTGGAGCACCTGCAGGCTGGGATGCATTTGCAGATGCAGAGGGTGGCTTGTGTTGAGCAGCATTATGTGTTAAGCAGTTTGGGTTCCTTAGGTGGTTGATTTTGGGTAATAATTGCCAGCCAGAGGCTCTCTCCAGCATCTGAGGCCCCTGCTCCATCCAGGCAGGGAGTTTCCCATTCAGGAGGACAGTGAAAAGCCCTTTTTCATCTGTAAAATCACAGGAAGCTGCTTTAAAGCTGCCCCAGGCTGCCCTGTTAGCACACATGCCAGGCTGGATCCAGGTGATAGATCTGCCTCATCCCCAGCTTCCAAAGCTGCATTTTCTATCAAGATCCATTTTTAGGCTAGCCAGTCTGTCTGATGTAATTTTAGACTAATCAGAATAGCAAACATAGAATGATTCAGGTTGGAAGAGACCTTGGAGATCGTTTAGTTCCAACATGTAAATAGATGTGGAATTTTTATTATTATTGCTACCATTCTTTCCCAAAACAACACAGGCAATTTTCCAAAACATAAACCTGAACTTACAAAAACAGCCAGGAAATTCCAGTTTCAGTCTCAGATGTAGCAACGACTTCCCCAAATCATACAACCAGCCTGAATTCAGAGAGATTTTATGGCCAGCTTATCTTTTCCTCTAAACTGCAGTGAACACAGTGGGAGCCTGGGTGCGGAGCCCTGAGGAAATGTTAGAAGCAGCCCGGTGGAGATGCTCTGCTGGTCCACATCCCCAGTGCCTGGGGACTCTCAGCAGGCACAGCCCGACCCTGCCTCTGTCTCCTGGAAGTGCCAGCGAGGTTTCAAGGCAGAACCCCTGAGCCTTTGCACGGAGCCAGAGGAGCCAAAGCAGGGCAGGGGGAGCAGCAGAGGCTGGGAAACCTCCAGAACAAAGGTGCACACCTCACACATGCTCACTAACCACTTCCGGAGCCCAACGGGAGGGTTCACTGCCAGCACCGAGCCTAGCAGGGCTGGGGCTGGCATTCTGCGAGAGCTGAGCCACTCAGAGCGAGGGGGAGGGCACGGATTACGAACAGAGCCACAGAGCCACAGAGCCAGCCCCTCCTGAGCTGCTGGCCCCAAAACCCCCACCACGGGAGCCACGGGAGGCTGTGGGGATCCCACTGCTGTGCTGCCTGCCCTGGGGAGTCCGGAGGATGCTGCACCCCGGGGGATGCTGCACCCCGGGAGGCTCAGCCGCAGCATCCCCTTCCCAGGTCAAACACCCCCTAAAGATCAGGCAGGAAAGGCCTGCGTGCCCCACCTCACCCAGGTATAGGTTTGGGGCTCCAGAGGAGGCTCTGCGTGTGTAACAGCAGCACAAAAAGATTTACTGCAGAGAAGCTTCTATTTAAATTATATTCACAGTATTCCCAACAGTACTTGCTGCTTTATATAATTTCCCATGCCTTCTGCGTGCACTAAATGTTAATTTTACTACGAAAATGGATGGTACCTTCTCTTAGATGTGATGAAGCACACCTACACAGCAGGGGTTTATATAAAACCATGGTGAAGTTGAACTTCATGGAACTCTTCCTGGGAAGTTTGGTCTAACGTTCTGTACAGAGCAAAACGAGGAAGGGGAAGATTTGTACCAGTTACATAAAACACCACGTCCCTCCCTGCACATAACATGCAGGGCTACAGGAGCTTTGGGGAGCACAGTTTGTGACGCAGGACCGGAGAGGGCTTGTGCTGGACGAGAAAGGAGATTGGAATTTCAGCACCTCCCCGGAGGGACAGCAGTCAGGGAAGGAGCCGGGGCTCCCGCTCCCAGCACGCCCATCCAGCTTCGTATCTGCGTCCATCTGATGGACCCGTGTATAGGACGGGGGATTCTGGACAGCCGAATAACAACAGAGGGGCCCTACAGTGACATTAATTACAAGACAGGAGTTTCGGAGCAAGCCAAGGAAACGGATGATGCCAAATCCTCCCGTGCGGAACACACCGGGCTCAGCCTTGTGACCACGTCTCCCTCCAATGGATGTCTCCAGTAATTAGCACATCCCACTCCTGGCGGCTCAGCAAACTCAGCTCGCACTCAGCAGCCAGGATTTGGGACTGGAATGCTTACAGCTCCTGGATTCCCTTTGCAAGGACAGGTCCCAGGTCCCCACACGAGGTGCCAGGACAGTCCAGGGACGTGGGGCTGTGCACAGTGTCAGCTCCAATTCCCTGTCCTGCTGTCGATCCCCGTGCAGAGAAACAACCTCCACTCTGGGACAGGCAGAGTGGAGCGACTTATTTTAGATGCCTAACCTTGGAAGAGGAAATTCAGACTAAAGATTGTGTCATAATTACAAAGGAAGATAATGTTTTCATTATGTTGTGTTTCCTACTGTTAAAACTAACTGAAGCCTGACATGAAGAAACGTAAAACCACACACACAAAAAATCAGAGAGACTCCTGAGAGGCAGTCTGGAGAGTTAGATGCTCCTGTGGCAAGGACTTGTACCCTGCTGGGTTTCCTTTAGACTGGTCAGGGCTCTAGTCTATCACAAACAATTCCAATTGACTGTGAGGAGCAGAGTCCTGTCCCAACACACCAGCTCCACCTTCTATCAACTGGGAAAATGAGCTACTAATCTCTTAGCCTTAATTAATTAATTAACCAGAGAATTCTGGCCACTGTAGGAAGTGTTGTGGCAGAGCTCTGGGATGGCACAGGAGGAGCCCAAATCTGCCACCCTTTGGCCAAAGGAGATAGGTCTCAGTGAATTGCGGGAAATTCCACACAAACAGTGTGGCTCGTGATTCTGAGCAGGAATAAAATTGGTCTGGATGGATGAAATCGTGGCCAAGGGGAAAACCCTGCTGGTGACTGTCAGCCCCAAACTGCTTCAGCTCCTTTGTATTCCTCCTTGGAGCACAAGTCCCACCCCAGAGCTTTGTGGCACCATGAGGGAAGTTTAAACTTTCCAGTTGGATTCATCCTGCCCCCAGGAAGGAACAGGCAGCCTGGTACCAGGGATGTGTGACACCTGCTCCTCCACTCCCAGTGCTCACAAACGCTGCTGTGACGTTGGACACCGTGGGGGTGACTCACAGACTCCACCAGAGATTATAAGAAAACCATTAATGTATTTTTTTTTTCTAAATCTAGGCAGGAATTAAGCTCAGGGTTTCAGAGATTAAAGGCCAGTGAGATTATGATTTGCTGTTTCCAAAAAGGAGGATTTCCTTAAGCTGGGAGTTGCCTCTTTTTCCTTTCTCTTCATGGAATGCCTGGCAGAGCCCTCTTTTCCATCCTGGGCCAGATGGGAGGCACCAGCCTGTGAGCTGCAGAGCTGCTGCAAAGGGCAGATTTTTTCCTCAGGAATCTCCATAATCTTATATGTTTATAGAACGGCTTCCTGGGAAGCTTTAAAAATCCCCAAAGAGCTAAAATTCCTTACTCAAACTGCAAAATGGAGGAATACTTGTAGAGACTTGGACTTGGGCCTGTGAAAAATCAACTTTCCAGTCACCCACAGCTCCTTGCCTGTCCACTCCATCCCTCGAATGGAAAGCTTCCTCACTGTCCACAGGAACTTGGGATTTTTTTCCAGTAATTTCCTCTTTCTAAAGGACTGCATAAATTGAGAGCCAGCAAAGCAGTGAAGTGGGAGAGAAGGTGGATGTAGGAGAGAGCAGGGAAGGACCACATGAAGCAAGATGCCCTTGTGGCAAGGCTGAGAGTGCTGGAAAGAGGAGAAATTAAGTTTCTAAGCCCACTTCTGCAACGTTTAGAGCATACATGGCACTGCTGGAGGTTGAATTCAGCTGCACCTGCTTGACCACCTGGCCAAGAGTTGCACAAAGCTCAGAGGCCATGAGGAAGAACCTGAAAATCTCCAGGTCACTGCTCCAAGCATGCCACGAAAAAAAACCACAAGAACTTCACCAAAAGATGGGCAGCTGAGCCACAGCAGCGATGTCCCCATGGAATCAGTGCCACAGCTCCTGGGACACTACACAGACCATGCTGAAATGGGACAGAGTGCCTGTCTGGGGGGGCTGAGTCCATTGTGCTCCTCTGGATTGCAGTGAGAACAACAAATCTTCTATTTTTAAGTTTACTTGAACTTAAAGCATTAAGACAGACTAAAATCTCCTGCCCCTGGCAATGGTGTTGCGAATGCTTTCTGCTCTCCTTGCATCTACTGCCACACTCCAGCCTGCACTCCAGAAGCATCTTCAGATTCCCAATGATAAAAAAGAAAATAAAACCCCTCAAATCCTGCAGAAATCAGATGTGGTAACACCAATTACCCTGGTCACAGAGAAAGACTTCAGGGGCCGAGCAAGTTCTGTTTAAAAGGACCCATTCAATTCAGATGCTCGTTTCAACCTTATGTAAGCTCTCCTTGTCTGAAAAAAACACCAGCTCCTGGCCTAAAGGAACACAGAGGCCTTTATTCCTTAATTTTATTTCTCAGCTTTTCGGCTCCCTGTTGAGCCTGGAAAAAGGTAAAGAAAGCAAAGCCCAAACTGCAGATAAATCCAAGCCAGGTCCCTTCTCTGGGGGAAGATAAGTGCTCCCTCCAGGCACTCTGACATTAAATTGCAGAATCTTCACATCAGCACGTCTGAGCAAACTAGTGTGTGAAAAATATATATATATATATTACTTGCTAGAAATTAAAACTAAACCCTTCTGAATTCAAGGTCAGTGTCACCAGTGGGGTCCCAGAGAAATTCAGCTGCACAGGCACAAGGAAACTCTTTGGCATGAAAATGCAAGGGTGCATTTCAGCACCTGCAAGGGAATGAGGACGAAAAGCAGTCGGCCAGAGCTCCCTGCAGCCTCCTCACCCCCCTCCTGCGACACTTGGCTCTGGCTTCCCTGGGCTTCTCCTTGTCAAGACACTGAGAAAAGGAAAAACCATCTCATTAAGAAGCTGACCCATGGGTCTCGTGTTCTTCACACAAATTAACCCAGAGAATTGGATGTGTTTCATATAAATCGTTTTCTCCCCCTCTCTCTGCCTCCCAAAAAAAAAGGAGAGGGAACAGCCTATTGAATCTGGCACTCTTTTAATGAAGAAAACAGTGCAAGCCAACCTAATGAAGTAGGAATTCCAGATGGATAGCAGTAGGTGTATGAACAGAACATAGCGCACTCATTTTTATCAGCAATATCAGCATTAAAAAAGAAGTTTAGAGCCTTTTTCTACTTTTTTTTCTCTTTCTCCAAGCGAGGCAGGTGAATGCCAGTAGGCTCCCTTCCCTCTCCCAGCTCATTGGGATTCCTTGCAGTGAGAGTGAGCACAGGCTGCTGCCTTCCAGGAACAGCCAGCGCTGCCCTCCTGCAGCTCGTGACAATGTGTGACAGCCAAAGGGACAGTGGCTGTGCCAGAGGGACCCCGGCCGTGCCAGAGGGACCCCGGCTGTGAGGGATCACAGGGACAATCCCCCCTGCGTGGGACATGGCTGCACACACAGGCACGGGGCACCGGGTGCTCTGCTGGCTGCTCCAAGCAGCACTTTGGCAGTTCTGTGTGGGTGATCAGCAGCACCAAGGGGAAAATCCAGTGGGATGGAGCTGAGGTTTGCTGTGCTGCCTGGCACACGGCCCTGCAGGAGTGGTGAGTGCTTCAGGTGCTGCCTGAAACAACCAGGCAGAGAAGGTGTGGTGCAATTCACCGCGTGCCCAGCGTTATCCTGGGTCCCATCCAAGGAATTCTGCAGCGTGGCAGAAACAGGCGGAAGGGGTTGGGATCCCCTCTGAACACACTTCTGTACAAGAGCACAACTCCTTGGCTTCAGTGGGAGTCACCAGAGCTCCAGTCAAGAAATTCTTTACTTCTCATCCAGACTAAGCTGGAGATGTCACAGTCTGCACTCCTCCCTTCCCAGATGACAGGGCACTCTGGCCAGTCCCTACCAACACTCGTCTTTCCTCTCCCTGCCCATATTACATAATAAGCATCTTAATTTTTTTTTCATAAGTTGTCTTTTCATAACAATAGAAACTATTGGAGCCCGAGATAACTTGATGAATTTTTCCTATTATCTAAGAGCTTAGTCACTCAGGGAATTAGTCATGTTCAAAATAACAGCCAGGCTCAAAGAGATTCAGAGCAACCATTCCAGAGCAGAAGCAGCTAATGTCATAAATACATTAAGATGTCAGCTTGAAGCATTTCAGAGATTTTTCAAGAAGTGTTTAAAAAAAGAAAAACCCTTTGATTAGATACAAGGAAGTCAAGTTCTCGGCAGCTAAAAAACATTGTGGTTTGCAAAGGCTGTGGTGCTCAAACACTGAAACCCTGAGCAGGAGGGACAGATGGACATGGTGACCACATGGGGTGTGTGGCTTCCCAGCAAACACAGCCTGCTCAGAGCTCCACAAAATCCTGCTTCCTATGCCTACCGCACCCTCCCTGGGTTTTCCAGACATCCTGATGTATATCAAGGGACAGAGGAGTTATCAGCGTGTCCCTTATCCAGCAGGTAGGAACTCCATGGAAACGGAGCCAGGCCTCCTCCCAGCCCCTCCTGGGACTGACACAAGGACAATCATCAGCACGGAGCACGGATTTATCCAAACGTTTTTATTTACCACATCATCAGCTCTTTCTTAACCTGGATATTTGGCATAGCAGCACTAGCAGGAGGCTGTAACTGAGAGGTTAAGCAGCCTCAAAGTGGGAGAAAAATGGAAAATTGAACAGCAGCTGTGTAAGAAAAATCCCACAAAGAAATGCATTTGGTGGGATGGACTTGGGGCTTCGGGGGCTCCATGGCACTGCAGCACCCACGGAATTCTCCACTCCATGCAGAGCTCAGGCAAGCCAAGCATCAACCTCCAGGGACAGGAGACCTGGATGAACACGAACAAACTTCCAAACTTTCCACTCTACCGTGGAAAAGCCCTCTCTGCTGAGGCCACAGGGCATGGAGAGTGGGCAGCATCCTCTGCAGGACACCCACGACACTCAGGAGCTTGCCTGGGACTGCTCCAGCAGCAGCCAGCACTCCCTGCTCCCTTTGATCTCTGCAGGAAACCTGCCCTGTGTCTCTTCCGTCCCATTTTTCCCCAATGCCTGGATACCACAAGCTCCTCTTTCCATCCTGCCCTGGCCCGGCTGCTCTCCACCAGCTGCTTTTGCTTATCCAAACTTTCAAAACCAAAAGTCAAACCCAAACTGCTTTTTTTCTACTTCTCTTTTCCAGACTTCACACTGAGATTTTTAGATTATGGAGTGCAAAGAGTACTTTGTACTTCCAATACCCTGTGATTTTCAGACTGACAAGTGGAAAAGAATCAGTGAGGAAAAATGCTGCTGACCTGCCCCACTCAAGAGCATCTCCACCACTGGCAGCATTTGGACCTTTGATTCACTGAATTCATTTTCACCATATCTTAGGCTGTGATGATTTACAAAAGTTTACTTTTTGCACATGAGAGAAATGGAAAATATCAACAGCAGCTTGATTTTAAGTATTTCAACAACAAGCAGCGTAAAAATACCACTATTTATGGCTGTAAAAGAAAAAAGCTGGGACTGCATCTATTGAAGGTGATGGCTGCACTCACCTGGACTGTCACAGGCACAACACTAAACCCAAAAGGAGATCCTTTGTGAGGAAATACCATGGAAGATTCACACCCGTGTTACCCGTAACACAGTCAAAGACTTGGGGAAAAACCATGCCCTTGTCAGATAAAAAACTATTCCAGAAGAGGCAGTATTTTGTCCTGATTTAATCCAACTCATTTGATTACCATGCTGGATCAATATCCTCTGAGGAATGCCAAACCAAATAATCATTGCACTCACACACTGCTCAGATGTGCAGATTGATTCTCATCACTAGCAATGACAATTAGTTGAATTTTTCTAGGTTAGGAACAGATACTAGAGAGTTTAGCAACGTGGTACCAGTGAAGCATGGAAAACACCCCCGTGGGATGCCAGCATAATTGGCAAAAGATTAATTGTTTTAAAAATGGGAAGCAGCACATTCAAAGGAGGGAAAAAAGAAGCTCCGACAGCTTAATATTATGGAATAACAGCTTGGGTTTAGGGGCTGATTTGGAAAAAAAAGCCACCTGCCACGAGAACAAAAGGTACTATCACTTGTAAAGCATTAGTGACACACTTCTTAAAGATGAGTAACTCTGAAAGGGAGCATATCTGAGTCTTGAACCCAAGCTGAGAACAACAGAAAACAGCATTTTGAATAAATCAGTGCCGTGCAGAATTTGGGAGAAACCAGGCTAAATTGACCTATGTGCCTGAGCAGAACGAAGTCCAGGGATGCTGCCAGAATAAATGTATATTGCTGGTCTTCAGCAGCACACAGAAAATAATACTGGAGTAAAAAACACAACTGAAAAACCAAAACTGAGTCCCAGTGCCCATGGAAATGGGTCCAGTGATGCTCTGGGTGAAAGGCTGAGGTTGTGCATGGCATGGCAGGCTGTGTGAACAGAGCAGCCAACCTTCACTGAGCAGCAAACAGAGCTGCTTCATAGTTCCATAGTACATTTTAGCCAGCAGAGTGAGGTGATAATATTCCCACTGAATTACTGAAATGCAGCTACTCCTGGTGTGGAATAACTCACTTGTTCAGCACAGTCCACCAAATAATCAACATCTAAAGTACTAAAATTTCAAATAACTTACCAGTGGGAACTGCAAGAAAAATCTGCATTGGAGGGAATACTGCTATCCACACTGGCACTTGGCCAGGACATCTGGACCAACACATCTTGTCTTGCTAAAGGAGCAGAACTTGTAGGGACCAAATGTTGGCAGGACGTCAGCTTTAGATGCTCCCAATATCCCTGTGCTCCAAGGGCAGAAGCCCCTGAACCCTAGGGCCACCCATCCCCAGAGAAACAGACTCCTCACCGCCAGGGACTGCAAACACCTCTGCTGGATTTATCTTACTTGGTTCAGTTTTACTTTGCTGGTTTGAAATAATTTTTTATTTTCATATATCTGGAGATATGTGGAGTATCTCCAAACACTGCTGAGGCTGTTGAACTGCTGTATGAAATACACAAACCACAGCTCTTTATTTTTCCCTTGTTAGAAGGAGCAATATTGGGAAATTCCTGCTTCAAAATCAACTAATGGAGTTCTACTTTCCCCCAAAAATATCTTCTATTACAGCCTACAGTAACCATTATAATTCCTCTCGAAGGGAAAGTGAAGATTAGACTAATGAGAACAGAATAACACAGCCGGCAGCACGGAAGGAATCTGGGAAGATGAGAGGGCAATAAAGTGTCAAGTCTTGCACTGTGTCAATTAGAAAAGCACTTCGTCCTGCAGCATGGCCAGCCCCTCCCCACCGGGGCTCAGCAGCCGCCTGGGAGAAGAGGGAAAGGGAGGCAAGAGCCCCATCCGGCTTCCCGGCACTTCTCATCCCTGACAAAAGGGGCGGACAGGGGCAAAGTGCGGGACAAGGAGGATGGAGGAAGGAATCCCATCCCTCCGGATGCTCCGAGGGTGGGAGGCGGCAGCAAACCCCCCGAGGTGCTGCTGGGTGGCAGACAAGCCTTAAGCAGGACCCTAAGCAAACGTGTGTTCTGCTGCGGGCTGCTGCCTGTACCCCGCATGGCACCGCCAGCACGGCCGGAGCCTTTCGGGAGCACAAATCCCCCGGCCCGTTTGTGTGAGGAGCGGAGAGGGGACGGAGGGCAGGAGGAGAACGGGCAGCGATCCCTCCCGAAGGCTCCCCGCGGCCAGCAGCATCTGCCGGTGCCCCCGGAGCCGGAACGCGGGGGCTGAGCCGGGCGACGCCAGCTCGGCCCGAGCCCGAGCGGTTCCGGAGCCGGGACCAGCCCGCAAGGATGCCCGAGCCTCCCGCAGCACGGAGAGCGCCAGGGAAGGGCAAATCCAGAAACACCTACAAAGCCCGGCCCCGCACGGAGCCGTGGGGGAAATGCCATCGCAAAGGCGAGCTGGGGCGGGAGGAGGATCTCAGCAAGAGCCGCATCGCTTCCCGGGGAAGTTTCTGAGTGAGACGGAGGGGCCCTGCCGAGCTGGGGGAACGTCCCCGCTTCCCCCGGCAGCCGCAGCCCTCCGAGCCGCCTCGGCCAGGCGCGCACGGCGGCAGCAGCCGGCTCGGCGGAGCTGGCGGTGCTCAGGCGGCTCTGCCGGAGGCTCCCCACGCCGGAGGAGTGTCTGCCAGGCTGCTGCAGGCGCGCCCAGGGACGCTCGGGCTCGGCACACCGGGCTTCCCCCGCACCGCCGCTCATCATCCGGCCGAGGGGCGCATCTGACAGGTCCCGGCTGCCCCGGGCAGCACCCAGCCCTGTGCTGGCACTGCTCTCCTCCCGTGCTCTCCCACCGCACGCCCCACATGCCGGGGAACCGGGCAAAGCCTCTGCTTCCCCCCCCGAACCCACCGGCTCGCTCTACGGAACCCCCTCCCACGCCCCGAGGCATGCCCACCCCCCTTCCTTTCTTTTCATTTCTTCTTTTGCTCAGCAGTTTGGGAATGCGGAGTCTATAAAATGGCTACAGAGTGATCAATGGTTTCAAGGACAGGGAGTAAAGGAGGAGTCAGGAGATAGGACGGAGGTTCATTTCCCTGTCAAAGTACTGCAATAAGAGGAAAAGAGAAAGACATAGCTACCTGAACTCACCATTCCTGTTCCATCCCTTAGCCACTGCATCTTGCTTCTGATGATGTCCTTATTATCAGGGAGGGGAAAAAAAAAATCCCTACTGCCTGGCGAGAGCTGGCAGGAAAAAAAAGAAGCCCCCCACCCCCACCCTAGCCTGGAGCTTTCAGTCAGCCATCCCTCAGCCCGGCAATCCCGTGCCTGTCAGGAGCACGTTATTAGCAGCCTCCTCACTTCACTACCTGGGATTGTGCTTATTTATTTCAGTCACGGACCCAGGGATTTGAGGGGAGGGGGATGTCCTTTTTCTTTTTTTTTTTCCCTGCCGTGCTTTGAAACTCTGCAAGAGGGGAGGGGAGTGGAAGGGAGGGAAGGGAGGGGGGACCGATGCGAACTTGGGGGGGGTCCCCGCAGGCGCCCAGCGCCCCGGGCACCCTGTGCCCTCCTGCCGGTGGCCGGTCACCCTCGCCCCAAGCGCTGCAGGACGCCAGCTCTGCAGAGCCAGCACATGCTCCACGCTCAGCAAGGGGCTGGGGATTTTGCTGACGTTCGAAGGGCAGCAGGTTCTCATTCTGCTCTGCACATGAAGGATGAGTCCCCTTCCCACTGAAAGCAAAGCTCCCGGCCCAGTCCAGCGCTGCACCTGCCCGGGGTGATCCTCCCCCAGCACCGGCGCCCCGCTCCCCCACTCCGGGTGTTCATCCCCCGCCTGCTGTCCCGCATTTTCCCCACTTTCTGTCCACAGCTGCACAGTTAAGAAAGCAAATACACTCGTTAAGCGTTGCTCATCGATCCGGCCACCCACCACGTCGAGGGAGAGGAGATCGCGGTGTCTGGCGCTGGTTAGAAGAGGCGGCGGCAGCATATGGGACGCGTAGAGCCAACTGGGAACGGGGCTGAATCCTCGCGGATCCTCCAGCTGGGACACGCACGTCGACATGGTTCTCCCCATGGTGGGGACAGGACACGGGGCTGGCAGGAGTCGGCCAAGGCCACTCACGGCGCCGGTGGCGCAGCCCCTGCCGCCATCCCGGGGCTCGGTGCCCACAGGAAGGGGCAGCCCGGAGGAGGACTGACACACCCCTGAGTACAGGAAAATGCCCCACCAATATTCCCAAAATCCCCTCTTTGGCGGCTGAGTCTGCAACTGGCTTCAGGGACAGGAGAGGGCAGGTAGGAGTTGTGGAGACAATATGGGGAATGGCTAGCAGCGTGCTCTGGGCACAGCCAGGACACAGGGACACTGGACACGCTGGATCCACACA
Source organism: Irena cyanogastra (assembly GCA_013397155.1). Lineage (NCBI taxonomy): Eukaryota > Metazoa > Chordata > Aves > Passeriformes > Irenidae > Irena > Irena cyanogastra. Next base: position 152,429 of record VWZV01009139.1, on the reverse strand, counting down.
CAGGATATGCTGTAAAATCTGTGGAGGAGCTCCAATCTCCTCAGTTACAGCTGCAGAGGATTTAGGGTTGTGTTTGCATGGGTTTTTTCTCCACACCTCAAGGGCAGAAGGGCATTTGGATCTCCCGCTCCTGCCTCCGGAGGAGTCAACATTTTTCCTGCAGCTGGAGATTTTGAGTCAGGGAACAACACGCAGCTCCTCGTGACTGCCACTTTCTGCTGGTCCTGTGCCACTCAGCAGGATCAGAGCTTAGGTGTCTTCACTTATTTATTGAAATGGGACAGACCAGAAGTGCAGGCAGGACTGAAGGGATGCTGCCCAGCATCTCTGCACTGCTGGGGCCCCACACAGCCTGCTCCAGTTCCATCAAGCCATATCCCATCACCTTTTGCACAGGCACTGACAGCCATCATTATTCCCAGAGATGGCTGACAAAAGAAGGAGTCAGGAGGCAAATGCTTATAGCTGTCCAAACTTTGGAATTCTGCCTAAGTTTCAAGTGACAGAAACACCAGTTAAGTTATTTACATCCACAGGAGGGCTCTAGTTGGAAAACCCCACCTCTGACAGCCATTCTGGAATGTGTTGTCAATCAGGGTTCTCCCGGGAGAGCCCCATCTCCTGCAGCAGGTGATGGCCACGGCTTTGTGCAGCCCTGGAACTCAGATCTCTCAGGTCCCTCACCTGTTCGGGATGTCAGACTGAGCCAACACAACCTCACCAACTGATTCAAAAGCTGCAGGGGCTGGGAGAGCTGGGACAGCAGAACTGACTGACAGACAGACATCCTGGGTGGACACTGCTTCCCTCAGGAACTTGCACCGAAAACAGAGCAACGATCAGGCTATCTCTAACTGAAGGGTAAATATTTCTTCTACCAGAAAATGTGAAATGAGATCTTCACTGTTGTCACTATGCACACAGAGAACACCACAATGACCCTCTTAAGCACAAGATCAGCTTTAAACCATGAACTGCATCATCCCAGTAACTCCCCCCACTTTGGCCAAAGTTGCACCCTGGCAGTGCAAATGGTAGGGGATTTGTCTGGCACATCCCACCCTGTTGCTCTGACTGGGAATGTGGATCTGGGGGAGGAGGAGGAGGAGGACAATTCCTGTGGAGGACTGTTACAACGAGCAAAGTGATCCCAGCTTCTCTCCTCCTGCCAACTGTTGATCAGGCCTGTCAATAAGGCTCATATTCTACTGTTTCACTTCCTATGCCTTGTTTACACTAAGCTGATTTGAGAAGCAAACCAAGAGTTGCCAGGTTAATTCTTGCTCCCTGCAAAGGTGCTGAAAGGCAAGAATACCCCAAGATCAGCCAAATCTGTGAATGGGCAGCAGGCTGCACACAAATCCTATCCTGCCCAGAGCACTGGGGCAGCCGTTCTCTCTGGCACAGGGAACCTCAGAGAGAACCCAGCTGCATTTCCCTGCCAAGAAAATGCACCTCTGCTGCCTCATTGTCAATGCAAAGTGCTCTGCAGGCAGCCAGCGGGCAGGGGACCAAGCCCAGAGTCCCTGCCAGAGCAGGGGGAGCAGGGAAAAGCCACCTGTGAGCTTCTTCTGGGTCCTGTGCGGGGCCAGGAGCTGGGCTGTGATGATCCTTGTGGGCTCCTTCCAGCTTAGGATATTCAGTGATTCTCTGATTCTCTACTTCCCCACTCTGGAAGAAAGCATCTTCCAGGGAAGGGCACCATGTGCCGGCTCCCGTGCCAGGTGCTCCAGGAGATGCTGCAGCCCAGCACACCCCAGACATGGAGCATTACCAAGCACAGCCCTGAGCTGGGTGTGAGTCACAGAGCACTGTGGGACTGTGCCACGGGCACTGCTCTGGTAGGAAAACCCACAGTGCCCACAGGGAAACAGAGGCAGCTTTCAGTGTGTGCTGGTTGGGCACAGGGTTTGCACTGCATGCTCCTGCCCTGGGGTTCAGCTGGCAAAAAAATGGGATTTCTAGCACGTGTGTGAGCACATCCCACTGGGGAGGCGGGGACGAGGCTTTGCTCAGGTGCTTTGTCTGGGGGATCACTCCAGAGGAAATCCCCAGGAAGAACTCGAGGATTGCTCATCAATAACGCAATGTCCCAGTCAGCCCCAGCAGAGCTGTAGTCTGGTCATATTTGACCTGTCACAGCCTCCAAAAATTTCTCTCTCTCTCTCTCCAGAATAAGGACCAAAATCAGCTGATACCAATAATGGGCAAGAAGCTCCCAGGGGAGCAGAGGAAGGGGCAGTGAATACCTCTGCAGTAGCAGTGACTACCTAAATTATCAGATTAATGCCACTTTTCCATGTCTAACTTATTTTCTCCTAATTCCCTGCAGCTGGAGAGGCACTCAAAAGCCAAGCAACTGGGTATGAGCAGAAGGACACTCAGTAAGTATCATCACAGTGAAACAGCAAAAATAACCTCCATCCTTGTGCCTCATCCAACACATCTGGAGTCATGGAAATAACAAACAGGAGACTTTACCAACATTCCCACTGCAACTCAATCTCCAATCCAATCCTCCCAGAAACCACCTTGCTCTCCCACCATTATTTACAGTATTGCAGGGCAGCTTTTGGGAGCAGAGCCCTCGTTTGAGACACCCAGAACATAGCCCTGAGATCCCAAACATGAAGGCTCATTTTCTTGCACCCTGTGAGAGCAGCATTGCAGGATTTCACCTGCCTCTCCTGTCTTTTCTTCTTGCTGTTGTGTTACCACATCACCACTGAAATCTCCTTTCGATCTTCAAGGCCTCCCTTCCTTAATCCCACTGGAAGAGTTTTGCTCTAAACCACTCTCTGGATGTGGAAACTTTTCCCAAAATGCTTTTTACTCCACCCTGCTGCCATTTTCATGAGATTTCCCTTGTTTGCTTTTCACCCACTGCCTTCCCTCCCCAGCTACGATGCTGCATTGGACAACATCCCCCAGCCAGCACCTTCCCACTGAAATTTCAGCCTGGAATTTCCTCACTGAGGCAAGAGAGAAGCTGGCAGTGCCCTTTGGAGAGCCCTGTCTCACACTGGTAGTTCACTGCTGCAGAAGGCAGATGTTCTTCATTCCATATCAGAGAGCACAAATATGTTCCTGCAGTCATTGTCTCTATTGAACTGCAAAGAACAGGCACCAAATCCTACAGGTTAATTAATGAGAAAGGAGGGGAATTTGTCCAACCTCTACTAGGAATTATCCAGCCTGGCTTTATAAACCAATCAGCCACGCTACACAGCTATGAAACACGTACCTTCCTGCAGGAAAAAAGCCCAAACCCCATGGAATACTCTCATAATGGCCCAGTGCCTCTCTGATTAGCACAGCAATAACCCAGCGCTTCGGGCTCTTGCAAAGTATTATTATTATTTATGGTACATTACAGGGGAGTTTGTTTGTTCTTTAATAGGAGATGACATATTCAGAAGCCCAGATATGAGTGTCCTCCTGAACTAACTCTGACACAAAGATAGTTTCAGTCATAAATTATAGAATCATAGAACCACAGGACTGGAACAAGTGCCTGAAATGCTTCGCTCTGATGGATGTGATTGGGATCTGGCTGTTTACCACAGCAGGGTAAGGGAGAGAGATCATTACCTGAGAGCCAGGGGCTTCCCCTGACCTCTAAGGTGACACAGTGGCCACTGGCAGGGACAGACAGGGCAGCCCAGACCTGTCTCCCTCTGCTCCAAATCCCTTCTCCAGTCTGGTTCAGTTGTATCCAGAACTACTGGTTCAGTTGTATGCACACTCTGTATGCTGGTACAAACTCGAGTTATTTCCAATTTAATTATGTGCATTGGGCATTATTAATGAATTGCAGTATTTATATTTAGCAGTCACAGTGCAAACAGCCTCCATCTGGCTCCAGGCAGAGGTGTGTGGCACAAACAGCCTGCTCCATGGGATAAGAGGGAGGGCATGGACTGGGCATGGATTGGGCATGGACTGGGCATGGATTGGGCACAGCCATGCTCCCACAGACTCCCCTCCAAGGGCTTTTTGTGGCATCTTACCAACAAAATGCCAGCTTCAGTTTTGGAGAGAATCAAAACAAACTGGAACTTTTACGAGAGCCCTAGTGGGAAACCACAGTTTGGAAACCTGTTTGTAAAAAGCAATTTTTTTATTAAGTAACCTCTTCAGTTCACTGCCCACAGTCTGCCAGACACACAGAGGTTCTTCCCAGCCCTCTCTAGTCCCTCTTGCCCTTAGGAAGGCAGGAAAACAGGCAAATCCTGGAGCTGCCTCCTTCCAAAACATCTCCTTCAAGATGGTTTGCATGTTGTTTACTATTCCTTCTCCTGTCACCCCCGCCTGACTGACAAGTCTCCTCATGCCTCAACCCATTTGATTTGCTAATATCACTCAACTTTTTCCATTTGCAAACCTCCCACCTCTGCTTTAATGAAGCCAAGGAGTCTGTTGCCAAGGAACGCTCTCTGTTGCCATGCCCTCTGCTTTAGAGGTGAAAATTAACAACCTGCAGACAAATTAAACTCTTTGGGTGATGAGGAAAGCACCCCAGTTCAGATCCCCAAGCCCAGTAAAGTCTCTCCAGCATCCAAGTCTTCTTTATATCCATCTGTCACTAGCACTGTCCTAGTTCTGCTTATTTAGGGAAAATCCTTTGGAGATTAAAAAAGGAATAAAACTAAATTTGAAACTGAAAGGGTTTTACAAGCAGCACAATGCTCAGATATAAACTCATTTCATTTGTCTACAAAGAGATCTGCTGCCAAAAAAGGTATTTTTTTAAAGAAAACTAGAGCTTAGCATTGCAATGAGAAGATTGACAGGGAAACAGTAAATGCTGCCCTGGGTCGTGGATTTTGAGGTCATGAGGGACTGGCAAATCCATAAACCCTGAGGCTGTGCTCCTCCCTGGTGCTTGGAGGGACATTCCATGCAGGAGCCGAGATGGAGCCTCCAGGGCCCTCAGCATGGCCCCATCTCATGGCCTGGGGGCTCTCAGAGCCCTGCCCTCTTCCAAAACCAACAGCCAGACTCACACCCGAGCTCCTGCCTGTCCCAAAACCAACAGCCAAACTCACACCCGAGCTCCTGCCTGTCCCAAAACCAACAGCCAGACTCACACCTCAGCTCCTGCCTGTCTCAAAACCAACAGCCAGACTCACACCCGAGCTCCTGCCTGTCCCAAAACCAACAGCCAAACTCACACCTCAGCTCCTGTCTGTCCCAAAACCAACAGCCAAACTCACACCCGAGCTCCTGCCTGTCCCAAAACCAACAGCCAGACTCACACCCGAGCTCCTGCCTGTCCCCTCTCCCCCACCCAAAGCCCGTGGGGATCTCGCTGGAGATCTCCTTTGCAGGAGGCAGCCCAGCCTGGTCTTACACCCACAAATACACACAAATCCCTGGAACAGAAGTGGTTCTCCTGCCATGGAAAGCACAGCAGTGAATTGGCACGGCCTGATCCAGGCACAGCACAGCTCCCACCCGAACCCACAGGATTCTTGCCTCAAAAACAACTTTACAGCTTGGCTCTCCACCAACAAAGCACAAGGCAAGGAAGTTGGTCCTCCAGGACCTCTCATCTCCATCAGGCAGGTGAGGACTTAACAAGCAGCTGGAATTTATGGCCACAGTTCATTGGAATGCACAGAGCCATCAGAGGAGTCTTTCACATTCACTCAGCGCTCCTCTGCTCTGTTATTTAATTCAAGCTGTGACCCCTGGCCCTGGATGCTGAGCTGAAGCAGCTCACTCCCAGCCCTGTTTTCATGGCCTCAGTCAGTCTGTTACCAGGACATGCTGGGAGATCCAGGGGTGCAGGGAGGAGCACACAGCAGAGCAGGGAGGGCTCCTGGAGCAGCCCAACCTCAGCCCTCCAAGTGTGGGCTGTCCAGTGATGGACACCCAGGACAATGAGGAGTGTTTTGACCAGGATGATGTACATTTAGTCCCTACATGCCCATTTTTCCAGTGTGCCTGGGTCAGGTCAATCTCAAGGTTTCTAGTGCCCTCCTGCACATTTCCCTCCCTGTTTCCCCATGCCTGCCCTCAGCTGTGCCAGCCAGGGCACATCTGGGCTAGAGAAACAGGAGGGGAAAGGAGCAGCTGAGACCAGCCTCAACCTCAGCAGGAGAACTTCTTGAGCTGGGGCATCATCTGCATGGATGCTCCATCAGCCTAAGGAAACCTCTTTGCTGAGCCTCTCTATTAACTGGAACTATTCCCTTTTAGAGCCAGAACATTTCCCAAAGAAATGCTCTCTTCAGGCATCATGAGGCTTCCCTGCTGAGAGAGCCTTGCCTTGAGTCACCCTCTGGAATCAAAAGCAAAGCAAAGCAAAGAGATTTTCTCTTCCCCACTCACCATGTGCAGAGGGATGTGAATTCCCCTGATAAACAGCACTGCAGACCAAGGGCTGTGGCTCTCCAAACCACTGAATGTGCTACTTTCACTCCCAGCTACTTTTCCAGATCCCTCCAAATCCCACAGTCCCCTCCTCAGACTTCCACGGGTCTTCCCCACTGGGCTCAATCTGCAAAGGAAAGTTTCGATCTTGCCTCACTTTCAGAAGTGTATCTAATTCACTTTCTGACATCGCCTTCCTAAAGCTCCCACCCCTGCTCCCTCAACCCACGACTCCTTGCTGGTGTCCTTTGAAATTGTTACAACTCATCTGCCTGCAATAATTACTGACTCGATGCTTTAATTCCATATGAAACCAGATGCCTCTTGGGCTTGTTTTATTCCGGCAGACGGAACAGGCTCTGGGCTCCAGGAGTGTGAGGCTTGCGGGGACAAAGGGGAAGGGGCTCGGTGTGCGCGGTGCGCTGGGCTGCGGGTAACGCGAGCAGACAGCACATCCAGCAGCAGCCAAAGGCCTCCCCAGCGAGGCATTTCACAGCAGGTACGCTCGGCAGAAACTACAGGGTGTAAAACACGGGCAGGGATCACCCAACAGCTTCCACAGCGTTTGCAATCTGAGGTCGTGTGCCAGCCGAGGTCTCCGGGAGTCAGATCTCAGGAGCGGTTATAAAACTACCCCGGATAAACGAAGGGGTTAAACCCAGCTTTGGGACTGCCTGGAAAGCCTCGGTGAATTCCTTCATTAAACACATCCCCACGCGCAAACGAAGCCATAAATACGTGGCATTCTCTCCCTCTAGTGGCTGGAGGCTTGGAAAGGAAGGGGATGGAACATGACCCTGCAATTTTTGGGAACAAATGGGGTTGTCCCGGGCTGTCTGTCCCCCAGAGCCCCAGGGAGCCAGCCCAGAAAAGGGATCACACCCTTTGCCATGGTCACTGCCCTTCAGCACTGTGAGGGGCTGAAGCTCTCCCTGCTTTCCCCAGGCACCTGTGGGTTACTGCACAACCCTGCCTGTCTGAATTCCTGCAATGTCCCCACTGCACGAGGCTGCTCCTTGTTCCTACCCCACTGCCGGGAACACACAAGAGCTACTCAGAATTACTGTCACCGTGTCACCCCACACCAGCCAGGCTGCCAGCTCAGCTCACTCCTTACAACACCTCCGAGCTTGTAGGAAAGCACGAGACATAAAAAGCCACCCAGAGATGCACGGAGATAGCACCAGTGAGGCAAACCAAGGGAGCAGCTTGGGGAGGAAAAGCTCCCCAATAAACTGGTTCTGAAGGGTTTTAAAGAAACACCGAGCTCTGCACCACAGGTTCCCAGATTTGGTGATGTGGTTACTCCAGCTATGGGAGAGCTGGGACTTGCTTCCACATAAATCTTCCTCTAAGGACAGCTAGCAGGGTCCATGACCTTAATTTGCAATAATGAGCACTGGTTTTAGGAGGACAGCATCCTTGGAAGGAAGACAATAACATCAAAACCAGTTCAACACAGCTCCTTTCCACTAACGGCATTACAGCGCTACCATTTCATGTATTTTAGCTAAAAATCCCAAGACTCTGTCAATAATGCACCATTACATCACCACAGAATTTGTGTGTGCGTATGAATGAGGATGAATATCCTCAACAACAACCAAGAAACGTTCTTACGAAAGGCCAGAAGAAGGGAAGAAAGAGGAGATGGATGCTATCCAAGCGAGGTGGTGGGTTTGATTCACAGATAACACTTGCAAATATTCTCTGCAGTTTTTCCAGGCTGGCATGGCAGTCAGAAACACACCTGAGTCTTTTCAACAGCCTCGGGAAAAGAGGAGGAGTTTGAAGTGGGAAGGCCTCAAGCTTGACACAAACAGGAAAAAAATTCCAGAAGGAAAATACATCCAGAAGGAAAAAAAAGATTCAGAAGGAAAACTTGTTCTGAACTCAGGTGGGAAAGGTTACCAGAGCTTCCCACAACCCCTCTGGCTCTCTGGCCATGGTTTCAGGCACTGCTCTCCCACTATCCCAGGGGGATGTGTTGTGACAAGCCTGCCAGGGGCATCTGTGAAATCAGATCCCTAGTTTGACCACAGGCACTCCAGTGTGATTTTTGAAGTGGATGCAAACCAGGATATATCCACCCAAGCAGTTGCCTGAACGAACCAGAGAGGCAGGCAGGCATTCAAACCCACAATTACACCCAAATCCCATTAAACCACATTTAATCCAAATCCCATTAAACTGTGTCGGCCTTTTCCTGCCTCTCCTTCCCTGCTACTCATGATCCATGAGTCAGGATGCCTCTGGTTTTTGCCTTCCAAAACTGTCCTTCACCATTTGGTACTTGGATTGGCAGTGGAGCTTGTAATTAGGTCCCAAATGTGCCACCACATCAGTGCTGACTACAAGGGATTACACAGAGGTAAAGACTTTAAGAGCTCGTGTGATGTGAAGTCTGAACACCATCCATCTCCTTCTGGAGTGCTAAATATACCCATATTTTACTATTTACTTGTCTGCTTAGCTATCTCAGGAGCAGTCTGTGGCAGTCCCTAAAGAAGGCACTTTTCTATCTATATATAATGTGCTTAGCAATTTTTGCCACTGAAGTTGCACAGATATATTCCACATGGAGCTTTTCATCCTTGTAAACTTCAACATGGGAAAAATCTACGCTCCACTAATCTTGCCAGGTTCTTAGAAAGGGATACTGGCAGGCAGGACGAGCGTCCTAACGCCTCCGAGGCTGCAATTCCTGTCAACTGCCAATTTTAACCACGTTAAGAATATGGCATGAGAAATAAGTGATACAGGCAGCCATTGAAAATCTCCCTGCCTTCGACCTACAATGATAGATTTTGTGGTTTACCCTCAATTTGCACAAAATACAGACGGACATACAGTCCCTCAACAAAGAAATCAAGATTTTTTACGTAAACCAGGTAAGGCTGCAAGATCAGGTGTTGAGATTTTCCCCCCAAAGCTAAAGCTTCTGGAAACACAAGCAGCTCACGTGGCTAAAGACAATCCCTGAGACTCCTTCAAGTCTCAGCTGTGAAAAAACCAAGCCAGAATCAAAGAGGTGCTGAGATAAATGATGGGAGTGTGGCCCTTGCCTGCTTGCACTCTGCCAGATGGGCCCTATAATGGCATTTGAAATCCATGAAAAGCACAGCACACTCAGCCAAGCTCTGCCCGAGGCTGGAAATGCAGCCAGCAAATTCCCCTGCCTGGTGCTGATCCAAGCACTCCACAGCCATTTACCACCTGCATCTGCTGGGGTGGGGTTATTTTGGAAGGGAGTGGGTTTGAAATGTACAGAATTGTTGCTAAAACACCGTTTTTCTTAACTAAGCTGTGTTGTGAGGAGATAAAAATAGCCTGCTGGGGAGAGCAGACTAACTGTGGAGGCATCCCAAAAATATCCTGTGTGAAGGAAAGGTGTGAATGCATGTTCTTAAAAAGGAATGTGTGGCTTATGCTTTACTCTGCTTCCACTACACAGCCATATGTTGGCTGCTGTGTTCTATGAATAACCTCAGTTATTTATATTCATATCCCACTTGGTGTCTGGCTGAGCACAACTTTGGGTTCAGAAATCCTTGATACCAGTATCTCCAATTGATGGGAATGACCAGGTGTCAGTTCTGCCACAAAGGGAATGTGATGGAGTCTCCTGGTTTAAGAACACACTGATCCTGATGCCTCAGGTTTTAGCTTTTATATTTTTCAGATTCTGTGCTGCTTTAGTGTGTGGGTCTGGGCTTCTTATCAGGGGATGGTGAGCTCTCTGCACAGAGCAGGGAGACAAAACAATTCCTGCTCCAGCTGGGGACCAAGGACAAATGATCCAAATCTCAGCCCAAGAGCACAAACAACGTGGGCTGGAGAGAGAAAAACAAGCAGGATGGGAGTGCAGAAGCTAAAGCTGGAATTGGACAATGAACTCCAAGATGCAAATGGAGCAGAACTGATCACAGTGACAGAGCCCATGCCCGGGCTGCATTTTGTGACCATTTTGGTTCATTGGGTGCAGCCCTGGCTGGGTTCTTGTGCTGCCCAAGGTGGATCCATTGAGGAAATCCTTTCAATAAATCCCTGCTTTATTCTTTAACTCTGTCTGGCCTCTGTTCTAGGCCAGCCTTCACAAGGCATCAGTCCTATGCAATTCACGAAGAAGGAGGGAGGGGCTTCCCCTGCACCTCTAAATGACTCTAATCCCTCACTAATACATGGGAATTTTTTTCATAAAGGCACAGAAAACTCATACAGAACTTCCAGCTGGCCCTGTACACTTCACATTCAGAATAACAAGCCTGGATTTAATATTTAGGCTCAACCCTTGTGGCCTGCCAGTTGTTGTTCCATTCACAGCCACTTTCTTTCATTCCTTACTTGATGCTCAGCCTCTATTTCCTGGTGATACATAAACTTCCCAGAATATTTTGGACTTGATGACTACAAAAAAAAAATGCATGGAGAGGGAAAATGGCTCATTATGAGCTCTCTCTCCAGAGTGAGTTTTTTCTTTTTCTGTTCTCCCCCCTCCTTTCACTTTTCTTGTATTTCAGTGTTATTTTTAACATCATTAACAGCTCTGCTCCCCCACCCCTGATGGGGCCAACCACTGGGAGAGCCCAGGAGTTCTCTGCCCCCATTAACTCTGAGCCCACACAAACCAGCTCAGGCAGAGGGGCTGACCTTTAGTGCTCTTCAAGCATTCACTTCTTTGTAATAATTTTAATGTTCAATCCTGTAAGAGCTCCAGTCATTTTCCACTCATTTGCAGGAATTACAATATCTCCTTTCTCTTTCACTGAAACAGAGCTGGTTGTTGAGGGCTGCCATTCATGGCAGCCCACAGAAAATCCTACAATAGATTAAGCCCCAAAGAGCACTCAAACATCCATTGTACCCCAGCCAGCACAGAGCTGATCACTAAATTGTGGCTTTTGCACAAAACACTCACAGATATTAAAGCTGCCTTTGATTGTGGAGAGTTTGTTTATTTTTTAAAACAAGCTTTCTTGAGAAAATTTTCACCTGAAAGCAAAATGTAGAGACTTGATTACAGTTCAGAGCCTTAAAACTTTCTGATTTTTCTATTTGAGCTTTCACCCTCAAAAAGGGAAAAACTTCCAGATAGCAGAATGAAAACAAAAATTCATGTAAATCTGCTTTCTGACCAAAAACCACAATGAAAAATGTTCAAACAGCCCTTAAGGAAACCATTCAGCAAAAGCCTGGATGTCCACTGGTCTGTCCCTGCATTGTTCATGATGAATAAAGAGGAGAAAACGGCAGAAGTCTTGTTGGACACTGTGCTGCCACTGCCTCCAGCAGGAGTTTCACATTTGCATTTCCTGCAAACCCCCAAAATGTTGCATCGCTCACCCAGTGGCTCTGGTTTAGCAATCCAGGATGGGCAATGGTGCCAGCAGGGACATTCCCCAGGGAATACATCCAGCAGGACTCTCAAATGCCTGGCAGTGCCAGTCCCAGAGGTTCGTGGGTGTGACCCACCAAGCAAAGCTCCCTGAGGGTCAGCTCTGGGACTGGAGCTGCTCTGAGCACACAGCAGGAACAACAGGGCCATTTATCCTTGATAGAATTACAACTATTTTTTTCTTTTGCCCACCTGCTTTATTTGTTCCCTGAAGGAGGTCAGTGCTTTCTTGAGTTCAGGAAGATTACTGAACCCTGCAAACTCAGGGTATGTGAAGTTTACTGGGAAAGCACCTCTGGTAGATTCATGCAGTCCACTGAAACACAGGCTGGCAGCACATTAAATTCCTTCTCCATGTAAACTCTTCTCCCACTGAGTCTGCTAATTGTCTGTGCTTTTAAAAGTCACCAGTGAATTTAGAGTTGGCTAGAGATGCTAATTTAATCACCCCCCAGACTCCAAAGCAGGTACTGGATAAGCACCACCACCAGAAGCCTCCCTGCACCATTCACTAATCAGGGCTGTGAGAGACCAACCCCCAGGAGCAGGGAAGTCCATTCCTCACCCCTGCCACTGCCACCATAACCCCAACCATGGCACGACCCCCCACACCCCTCCTGAGAGCAGCCCCCTCCCCAGGGACCTGAGCACAGCTCCTGCAGCGCTCCTGGACGTGCAGATGTGCCCTCAGAGCACTCCCAGTCCCATCTGGGCACAGATACTGCTGCTGGGCTGTGGGGCTGACATTTAATCAATCTTAGGGAGATCCAGCACCAGGCCTGAATTTTCCCAAGGAAAAACATTTTACCTTTAAAGAGAACAGTTTTCATGTTCTCAGGAAAAGATTGATAGAGGTTTTGTAAACATCTCTTGTTCTCAAAATAACAGGTCTCACTTTAGTTTGTTACTTTCTTGTGTGTGATTTCAAAATATGCTCTCTCTATCTCATCCAGTGGTGGTAGGGAGGTGTTGTGTCATTTAACCAATCAAGCAGCTGTTTGCCAAAGATCCTATAAAAAGGGAATGGATTATTGAAAATAAAGCCTTCTGAGTCTCTGGAATTCAGAGCCTTTTTTCCTCATTCTATGTGCCACAGTGCCACTGGGCCATCTGCACAGGAGGCACTGCCACTCCCCATGGCAGCAAGGCTGCCTGTGCCAGCCCACTGAGGTTTGCCAGAATAAACCACTGCTTCTTTACCTTTTTAGAAGCATTTTCCTTAGCAATGTGGTGACCAGCACACCCCATTCCCCCTGCCCAGTCCAGTGACACCAACTGGGAGCTGCTGCTCCTGCTGTGCTGTGCACAGTGGGAAGAGCTGACTGTGAATCCTCACCCAGACCCTCTGCTCTCTCCCCAAGAGCTCAGCATTTAGTGTCAACCTTCAATGTTCAACTTCAGGCTGAAAACATGTCCCACAATATCACTTCCAGACTCTGAGCCAAGCTTTGGGAATCCCAAAGCATCCCTGGGCTCTCACTGCTCTCCCACTCTGATCTGTCTTCTGGAGCTGCTCTTTCAGAGCTGAGAGATGCCTTTAACAAGGCACATCCGAACAAAGCTACAAATCCTTCTCCTTCAACCAGGCTCTTGCTCTAATTCCCAGATGTGCATTCATGTGCATCTCCTGCTTACTTTGGAAATCCCAGCTGGAGCTGCATGCCAGAACAGTTAGAAGATTCATAAACTGATATGGTGGGAGAGAAAAAAGCTTTCTTTGTCCATGAAAGCTGCCTGAATGTCTTTGAGACAATGAAACAGCAGGACAAATACCTCCAAATGCAAGCATTTCTCCAATTTCAAAAAACTGGATCTTCAAAAAACAAGTTGGACTGGATGACCTTAAAGGTCTTTCCAACCTCAGCAGTTCTGTAATTTTATCATTCTACTGATTATATCCACACCCTGTGCCCCCTCCATATTCCAAAAAACCAAGGCACTGACACATCCTCATACAGAAAGGAAAGCAGGTAAACAAAGGAATATATGCAGCATTTTCCCCTGCCAGTCACGTCTTTCATCTGCCCACCCTGAGCCAAGTTCAACACCTTTTTTTTATATCAAATAATTAATCCAACCACACTGAGTAGAAATTAAAATGACACATAAAACTTGAAAGCCATAAAGTGCTTTCCAAATATCCTTTTGCCCTCTCATTTTGCATTTCATTTAGTATCTGGGGTATTGATTGAGCCCATCTCTCTGTGTTCACTGCTGAAATCAGACTGGCAGCTCCTCGCAGCAAGCACTGAGGCATTTCCAACAGCCATTCAGCCAGCTGGTTTTGGTATTCACAGCAGTATGGCCAATCCACTAAAGCAGACTTCAAAGTATTCAACACTTAAAATCAAACTGAGGCTTTAGGAGTGTTGGGTTTGGGGCCTGGGTGGTAAATGTAACACAAAAGCTGACAATACACTTCAATTACTGCTATGTGATGCTAAATTGCCAACATCAAGAGAAGTGGTGCCAGCACAAGTGCAAGGAAATAATTAGCATTTAATATTTCATCAAAACGTTGAATTTTTAAACATCAGAGTTGTCAGGGTTTTTTTCATTATTATTATTAGTTTTAATTATTTAGCTGGTTTTACAGAGTCCTTGAGAATGGATCCCAGTGCCTCAGGTGGCTCAGATGCCAACTGCTCACCAAGGGATGCCACACGCAGTGTTTTTCAAGGTGCCAGCTATCAGAGAGCTGTTTAATTAAAACCTCTGCTCCTGACTGCCACTCATGATTCATTCATGAGGAGAAGCACCTTCCCCCTGAGCTCACACACTCCTGGGAGAAGCCCAGTCTTTCTTTAGGCAGCAAGGATGGGTCTGTCCCACACCTGCCTTGGGTTTGGTGCTCTCTGCACGCAGGTGGGGATTCCCTGAACATCCCTGAGCATTCCAGCACTGCTGCCAGCACGGACACATCCTGATAGAGCCCAGGGCCAGCCCAGCTGCAGAGACACGGCCAGGCTGTGCTGCTGCTCCAGTCCCACCAGTCCCTCTGCACCCAGGGCAGCCGCAGTCCATCAGCTCTGGGGAAGGGAAGTCTCACATCAGCCCTCGCTTTCCTTCTCTCAACCCCAGGACAACACATCCCCCCTTCCACATGGAGTCCTTCCCACCTCCCCAAGAGCCAGAGGGATGCAGAGGCAAAGTATTGCTCACTCCCCTCTCTCCCCAGCAACATGACAGCTCTGGGAGAACAGCAGAGTTCATTTTGACCCGGGTCTGGCTGACAAAAGGTTGTTTTTAACTGTGACGTGCACATGCAGCAGGAGCACACACATGTGCCAGGTCCCACTCGGAGCCTCGAGCTGGAATCAGAGCGTGAATGTCACTCAGGGAGCAAACCCCAACCTCTGCAATCCATTCCCACTCCTGCTCCCCTGCCTCTGACCTGCCCTTCAGCAGCTGAACGCAACGGCATGGGAGCGTTACCACAAGACAGGCTGGCAAATCCTGGATAAACACCCTGCCAAAACTCGGACTTTTAGCAGCAAGCCTTGACTAGAAGCATCTTAGGACCTGTTCTGTGCAGCAGAAGGAAGCAAGCGTGCTCCACGGCTATGTGTACCAGCTGGGGATGGCACGGGAAGTGCCCCCCAAACAGTGTGTTGCTAGGATTAAACACAGTGCTCAACAATTTTGATCCTTCTCATGCTGCCACTTCCACAAGCACAGGTTTCAATGGTTCCCCACACCAAGAGCTGGTGATGCAAGAGCTTGTGAGCATTTTCAGAGCCCACTGCCAGCAGTTCACCTGGAAACCAGGACATTCAATCGGATTCTTGTTTTTCCAGCTTCTAAGAAATAGATGGGGAGCTAATATTAGCTCTTCCAGGAATAGTTAGGTGGCTAAAAAGAGAACAAAGGTGATAAAACAGCCTGTCTGTGCAGCTGCAGGTTTTATCCCTCCAGCCTGTCTGTTGTTAGCTTCAAGAGCCTTTAGCTGTCACTTGCTGGAGGGCCTGGACAGAGCCCTTGGGTCAGCCCTGTCACACCCACTGGCAGAGGGGACAGCAGTGATGTACATCAGCCAAAGCTGATACACTGCTGGGTTTAGGCCTTCTCCAAACAGGTGTTGCAGATAAGGAAGCAAGCACCTCTGGCCAGCTCAGCTGGCTCTTCCTAACTCACCTTGTTACTGAGCACACACCACTGCAGGCCCAGGTGGGGAGCAATGGGGTGAAACTCTCTGCCTTCCCCTGGAAGCCCTCACTGCAAAATCCCCGGAGGGTTCAGGGAACTGAACGTGCATCTGCAGATTTTCTGCTACCCAAAGAGACAAGAGTGGGTTTGACCCAAACCCCAGCAGCCCCCACAGCTGCAGTGGGACCCTGAGCTCCAGGGTCATCTCTGGGCAACCAGGTGTGTTTGGCCCTTGCCAAACCCTTTTCCTCATTTCTGGTCCCATCACACCATCCTGAACACGGGATCCCTGGGATGAAATTACTGCTACCCTTTCTGTACACCCATTTCTTCAATTTTTAAACTATATATCACCTGATGGTTCAGTTCAGCTCACTCTTGGTTCACCTTGGCCAGGAAAGACCCAACTCCACAACAAATAGAAATGAAGTGGGTTAACTCCTGCCTTGCAAAAGCCCTGCTACAACTAAGTTAGAGCATCAAAAACCACGAGTTATATTTCCTCCTGGTTGTTTCATTTTCAAGGAGCTGGACAACAGCAGGGAACTGCATAATTGCATAATTTGGTTCCATTTTCATGACTGCATTCTGCCTTTTTGGGCCACCACCATGCCTGGCTTTAATGCTTTGCAAATTACACAGAAATAGTCATAAAGTGTACTGATGTACTAAAGGACTTTATTTCCCTCTTTCTCAGAAACAAAAGTTGGACTTGATGCACCTGGAGGCTTTTCTAACCTGAATGATTCCATGAAAGGCTTGACACATTGTGGCCTTATTAAGCCCATCCTGAATGTGCCTGCTTGGATAATTACAGGAATTTAGGAGGGTGCTTTGTTTCATCAGCTAAAAAAACAGGGAGCTAGAGGAAATGGAAAATGAAAGACCACTAGACACAAAGAAGTTTTCCAGGAACCACATGAGAGAGTGTGAGGAACTGCTGTTTGTGGAAAGGGATGACGTTAACAATGACAAAAACAGTCATTAACCAGAGGACATCCAGCAGGGGTACAGGGAAGATTTGGGGATCTCATTAGATGGGAGGTGTGCTCTTGGCTTGGCACCCAGGCAGGATCTGTCCTCTTGTCTGCAGAGCCCAGTTCTATCCTATATCCATGGCCATATCCTATATCCATGGCCATGCTCTGTCCTATATCCATGGCCATATCCTATATCCATGGCCACTCTCTATCCTATATCCATGCACAGGGAGCCAGCAGAGGAAGTTCTACCACACTGTGAGCAAGGTGGGCTCACTCCACAGCACATTCTGAATTTCTCAAAGGGAGACCTCAGTGCTGTGTCCGTCATTCCCCCAAAAGCAGCCAAGGAAGGCAACACCCTGGAGCAGAACGTGGATATCACCCCCCAAAAGAGCCCAGGAAGCACAGCAGCAGCTTCCAGTGCTTCAGTGTTTATTTATGGAGAGTAACAGCACACCAGCACTGGGATGCTGCCCTGACCTCAGCCCCAGAACAGCAGAGGCTGCACAGGCAGTGCTGCCATCTGGGGAAAGGCACCTTTGTTCAGGAACACAAGCCTGGTTTCACTCATTTTTGTATTCCTGCAAACTGCGCAATTCTGCAGTGGAAGGATGTGGATTTTCCCAGATGGGCCCCAAAACTCAAAATCCACCCCCTGTCCCAATTCCTGCATAATCCTCCCATACAGACAGGGAACATCTGCCTGCACAGGTCTAGGAGGTAATCACTGTTACACAAGAAAGGAGCTCCTTCGGGTGGATTTTTCCCTTGCTGATTTGGACTGCTGAGAGCAATAACAGCTCGTCACTGCTGCATTCTCCCTGCAATGGGAGCAGGCCTGGGAATCCCACAAGAGATGCGTGGCTCTGATCCTGTGATGAGTGTCTGATTTGGATCAGCAATCAGCGAGGTACCTCGGTGCCCTGGTGCACATCACTCCTCCAAACAACTCTCTGCATCTATCAGCAGCATCTGCTGCTAATAAATAAGGAGAAGCCAAGCTATCAGCTCACTGCTATTTTTGGATGAGAAGCTTGTTTTGAAAGCAGAGGAAATTTCCAGCCTTCACAAAGGCCTTTAACCTTCTTTACGTGGGAAACTACCTGCTGCACATTCCCACCAGGCATAAACTCACATACAGAGTCTTTAAATTACCTGAAATGCTATTAGCTTCATTTCCAAATCAGAAGCTGCCAGAGAGAGAAAAGAGGTTCGAAATTAACATTAGCCACAAGTGGGACATAAACCCCACTCAGTGCTGCCGAGCTGTGAGAGACAGACGAGCCATCAGCTGGTGGTGCAGAAGGGCACTGAGCAGAGAAGGAAAATCCCTTTTCCCCTGCCACTGGAGGCTGGGGCAGCGAAGCCACGCACTCTGGGATGTGGGCAACAAGAGTCTGCTCAGTCCCTGCCCTGCCAGTCCTGTGGAAACCATGAGCTCAAATAACAAGCAGCAATAAGGGTCAAAAAATCTGACATCTCCTGTCTTTATGGACAGATTTGCAAGAAAACAGGAAGCTCTCTTTCCCCTGCAAGGTGCCAAACCTGCACTTCTGCCACACTCCTCGGGGTGAAAAAATAATAGTGGCTGCAGAGGCATCATTCCTGTGATGAACACAGCACCTTGTCTTGTGGTACATCTAGTCCTGACACTTTTGTCTGACCAATCCATGAAAGGTATCAAGGGCCTCAAGCAAACCCACAGATGTTCAGTAATTCTCTGCCTCACAATCGAAATCTCAGTCTGGTTATTCAAGTCTTTATCAGCACAGGGTGCTCCCAGCAGAGCTCTGCCAGCACTTGATTCTGCCTGTGGGTCTCAGGGTATGAAAGGTTTTGAAGCCTGGCTCAAGTCATGGATCCCCTAAAACTCCTCTATTTCCCAAGTGCTAATTTTTAATTTCTTTCTCCCAGGTGCCACCAGTCTGCATGAACCTGATGTGAACAAAACCCGAGGCAGGGAAGCGCAGGACTGAGACGTGAGCCAAACCCAACACAACAACTCCAGCCCAAAGGCCACTGTGGAGAAAGAACCCCAAACTAACATACTCCTTTCATTTCCACTCAAAACAAAGATGTGATTTTCCCCCTCAGTGTTATAATTTGGGGGTAGGTGGTGAGGGCTGACTCAGGACTTGTGAAGGCTTCAGGCTGGCAGTGCTGCAGGGATGGGGAAACCACCATGGAATATCCTTTTTCTCAGCTCTGGAGAGTATTCCTGCAACCAGAGAAGTGCAGAGCTGCAAGAGCAGCAAGGGACCAGCCCGGAGGGGTCTCCAGTGACATTTTGCTGCTCCCCCTCACCCAAACTCTCCCACCCACTCTAGTGCCCCCCTTTCCCCCTCTCCTCCTGCCTTTGCCGCAGTGAGTACAATCTGGAGCCCTGAATATTCACCCTGAATATTCACCCAATTCCAAAAGCATCCAGGCTGTGATTAGGGACTGAAACATGCGTCACTGGATCTGCACATCAAAGCCCTCGAAGCCACAGCATCCGCAGGGATGGAGAGGGAAGGAGCACAACAGAGGTGACACAGGCTCTGCTTTGGCATAGGGGGAGCTCCCCACTGAGAATTTTGTCAGACTGTATTTAAAGATCTGGGATGCTGCAGTTCCTCCAAGCTTCCAGAATTCCTGCTCAGCACAAAACCTGCTCCACCAGCCCTCCTCCCTCTCCGTGCAGCCCAGCTCAGTATCCAAAGTGTCAGCCTGAGACTGATGTCAGGCTGAAATCTACTGGCAGAAGTGGCTGTTTTTGCAGTTTTGTTTTTCCACTTAAGTCTGTGTTATCCACAGCAACTTGATTATTCCGATAGCTGGGATAACAGGAAAGGATGCCTCCAGTCTGTGCTGAAAGGGGACTGTCAGAAAAGAGAAGCCCAGCTCTTTCAAATGCCCTGAGATGCTCAGATCTTTTTTGGTTTTCCTCAACAGCCAAGTGCCTTTTCCCCCTAGCTCCACTTCCCACTCCTTTGATATGATCCCCAAAATAAATAAATAACTTGGTCTTTGGGTACTAATTTCACCACCACTCTCTGAACAGCCCTTGCAGTCACTTTATGCAGAAGAAGTGCTGGAGTTGTCTCTTCCCTGATCCTGGTGCCACTCTCCCCGAAGCTCCCGTTGCCAGAGGCGTGCAGCTGTTCATTTAATTTTCTCCAGATCTTTCCAGCTGCTGGACTGCTCCACAATGGCCATGCCTGAGCAGGCAGCTCAGTTCCCGGTGCCTCACCTCATGCTATCCAGCCAAATTAGCTTGTAGAGCCCTAACAAATTTCCACAGAGAGAAGCACAGGGCAACAGATCACTCCAAGATGAATTTAAGCTGCCCATTATTTAGGCTCACTTCTCTTGGTTATTGTTTACAGATCCCTCCAAGGCAGCACAGGGAGCACAGTTCATGAACCACAGCTTGAAACGATTCACCTGAGGCACCAGTTCCTAGAGCCTGACAAATTTCCTAGGCTTGAGGGCTGCGCCCAGCAAACCTCAGCTTCAGGAGAAAGAGGGAGGGAATGTTGGGGTGACAGAGAAGAATAAAGTTTTAGGCTGTGACCTCTCTTTGAGACAATACCCTAATTGTCAAGTCCATTATCTCCTAATTCTGAGCTCAGTTATCTAGGAGTGCCCTGAATCCCTGGGTGAAGACCCCCCCTATCCAGGTGTCCATGAGGAGCCTATCTTCCTTCTGTGCAAATACTGAGATGCTGCAACTCCATGTTGAACAACCCATCCCACCTTCTTCAGACTCCTGCAGGACCATTTCACCCACTCCTCCCGCTGGATTTGCTGGAATGTGGATCTGCAGCAGCTGTGCAGAGGTGATCAGGCTGCCCTGCCCTGCCCGAGCTGCCAGGAGCACAATTTCAGCCCCCAAATTCCAGTGAAAGCCTTCCCAGGTGTGCTCACAATTTGATTCCTTACATAAGCAAGCAGCACAGTGGGAGCTGCACACAGCAGTTAATGCTGCCTGAACCACGGGCCAGATTTCCCTTTGGGAGAATCCTCCTGCTTTAGAGACTGAGATTTACTCTTTAATGAACACACAGCTCCAGGTATTCATGTGGACACAGAACCAGGGATCAGAGAAGGGGTGTGCACATAGCTTAATCAGCACTTCAGTCTGTTTTCTAATATTTTGTAGATTTTTCCAATCCTTTTCACAGCTCCAACAAAGAATAACCCATTAGCTGAACTCAAAAATAAACCTCAACAGCTTCAAGCTATAAATAACCAAGTCAGACATGCAGGATTCTGTAAATTTCTATTTTCACCCCCCAAGAAAACAGGAAAGGCAAGGAGTAAGGGTGGAGTTAGATACTTTTTTTTTTTTCAAGCAGCATATTGCTGTACCAACAGATAAGAGATTTACACAAATCCTGTGCAGTGTCGGGATCCCAAACCACCACACTGGGAAAGCCTGGCGTCATGTCTGACAGAGGAGGGCTGGAACTCCAGGCCTGCAGCAGGAAAGCCACAGCATACAGATTTCCTCAAGCATCTTTTCCAGGCCTGGAAGGAGCTGTGGAAGTACAAAGTGCTGTGAGTGGAGCAATGGCAGAGAGGGGAGTAAAGAGAAGAAATTCAAGAAAATCCAGCACTGCAACACTGATGTGATCCCCTGCCTCTCCACTTTGCCAAGCCTGCAGAAATTATTTCCCCACCTGAACAATTCCATCATTCCCACCACGTTGGCATGCCCCAGGAGCCAGTGACTGAAGCCCCTCAGGAAGAGGCCATGGAGTACCTGGAGGACGTCTGGGTGTCTTCCTTGCAGGAAAACATCTCCATGACCATCATGGATGCATTTGCAGGAGTGGAATTTGGTCACCCGCAGCTCCACGAGGCTGCAGGGCACGCTCAGCATCTCTCCTCAGCCAAAAGGGCTGCAGGCTCCCTGGCCTGGCCCTCTGCAGATCTCCATGATCATACACTGAAGGATACCTTAAAAACCTCAGCACCTTCCTCCTAATCCACTGCTATCCCTGTTTCTTAATTAGAGCTTGCAAACCTCATTTTAAAAATTATGGTTCTCATCATATTCAGGCATAACTGTTTTTGTTTACAAACGGAGCAAAGAAATGGTATAAATTATGCTCAAGAAAACCCTTTGGCATTTTAACAGGCATTGGAAAGAACCAATTTCAGAACAGTGTCTCATAATGGATGTCTCCATGGATACCTCTTTGTCAGCACCTCATTAGATAGAGCTGAGACACCTAAGAGTTCTTCTCCTGCATTTCAGAAGGTACCTCGAAAACACTAATTATGCAAATCTCCATCCTCTTAACTGATGGGTACTTGGAGGTTCAGGTGACAAAGTGGGTGAGCTGAGCCCGGCAGGAAAGGAAAGAAACATATTTCATTTAGACTCTCTTCTTCTTTATGATTGCTGATGCTTCAACAACTACTGGGGCCACAGAACTGCTTGCCCCACACTTCCCCTTTTCCTCTTAACAGCAAGAAAACAGAAAGGAGGAGACAAATGGACATTCCAGGAGCAGCAGGAGGGACATGTGTAGTGTCTCCTTGAAAGCAGGAGAGGCTGTGTGGCAGACCCAGCAGGATTCCATGATTTTTGACTGAACAGTGACTGCACCCACATTGAGTAGATAAAATATTTCTGGTTTATGTGTCAGCAAACACCAGTGGATTTAATTATACCAGAATTGGCTCCCTTGTGACCCATCTTCATTATTAGTCCTTTACCTGAGGCTGTGTGAGCAGAAATATTTTGAGTTTTTCTAATGACAATTACTTTTGTTTCCATACTGGCATGCCAAAGAATCTCCCAGAACTGTGAAAAGCACTTTATTTATCCCTGAACTGCAGCCACCTCAGCAATGCAAGGTGGCAGCTCTAACACAACACAGAACCTGAGCATGAGAGGAGGGAAGTTTACCCAGCCTGTGATGAGAAGGCAAAAGAAAAAAATTCATACAGCTTGTTTTTCATCACTGAGACCTTCAGCACAGTCCTCCCAGCCCAGGCAGTGCCTTTGGGACGCTGCCATGCAGACACAGGGGTGGCTCTTCAGAAGCACAGAAAACACAGAAGCTTTTGTGCTCTGAATCTGCTGAAAACAAATTTTTTTTTTTTGGTCAGACCTTCAGGCTGGAGCCACAGAGTCAGAGACCCTAAAATAAACACTGATGTCCTGCAGCTTGGGGAGAGCTCAGAGGAGGTGCAGGCACTGCTCAAACACAGGAAGGAAACACTGCAATTTACAGAGAGCACTTGGGGGTCTCCAACACTGCTCAATTTTAAAGGGCAGACTTAGGCAAACCTTGAATTTTGAGCATTTTTCTCCCAGCTGTTTTCCCTAGGAATCCTTCTCAGAGACCACAGCCTTGTTGTGCATGAGAAAGGAGATGCAACCACTCCTGACAAAAGCTTCTCCATGGAAGGAAGATTCTCTCAGTGATCCCTGGCTCCCACCTCTGCTCCCCTGTCCCAAGAGCAGCAAACCAGGGCTCCCAGTTCCAGCCAAGCACCACTAAAATGTGACTCCCTGAAGATTCAGTGGCACAATTATGCTGGGGGAGCTATTTTCAGCTGAGCATCTCCTTCTCAGCAAGTGTGAGGGAGGAGAGTGGCTGGGGTTAACTAAAGCCAGGTTCTCTAGATTGAATGTGACCTCAGAAATGCCAAGGCCTGAATAAAAAGGCTCATAACCTACAGAGAGGGCAGGAGTGGAGAGCAGGTAATTCATTTCCTCAAATTCATTTCCTCCATGACCTGGAGGAAATCATCAGGCTTTTCTGAGTTTCATTTGCCTCTTGAGGCTCACAGGAATGATGGCTCAGTGTCACTGGGGTGAAAAGCTCTGGGAGCAGCCGTGCCAGCCACCCTCTGTGGATACTTCTGGGAGGTGACATCCTTTCTGTCACAGGACTTCTTTTTATTCTCCATGAATTTCCTCAATGACCACAGCTTTCAGAATACATTTTTTAAGACAAAGACCTGCTTGAATATTAATGCTATCAAAAAATAATGGCAGTTGTCCTTGATCATGTCTAGACAGGACCAGCTATAATGGATTTCTAGGATCAGGGTAGTAGATATAAATAGATTAATATTACTCAAAGACCTGCAATGCCTCTATGCACTATCCAGAGAGGTGTGATCCTACAGCCCTTCATGAATATCTGCTGTCTAATGAAGAGTGAAGAAATTGTTCCCTGTGAAGGTGGTGAGGTGCTGAGATAGAACTCCCAGAGCAACTGTGGCTGCCCCTGGACACCTGAAGTGTCCAAGGCCAGGCTGGACAAAGCTTGGAGTACCCTGAGATAGTGGGAGGTGTCCCTGCCCAAGGCAGGGGGTGGAATCTGTAAGTTCCCTTCCAACACAAACCATTCTGGGATTCTATGGAAGTATCTGGGAGAAAATGGTCAAGGGGTGCTGGGGAGTTGCTCAGAGTCCACTCCTGCTCTGGTAAAGGCAGTGACAAACACCATAAGAACCAACAACAGAAGTGAAGCTCACTAAACTTTAAAGATGAGGAAATGGCATCCAAAGAATGCAGGCAAAGAGCCCTTCCACCCTCTGAGTCAGAGAGGAACCTCAGTGCTCAAGCCAAATCAGTGGCCAAGAAAATGATGTGAGGTCAGACCTGGGTCTGATGCCCATGGCTGTGCTTCAGAACCCTCAAAGGCAGCAGGTGAATTCCTGACTGAACTCCAGAGAAAATTCTTCTTCCCATCCTGTGACAGCCAGCAGCCCAGCCATGGCATGAGCTGAGCTCCTCCAGCACCTCCCCCAGTGCCAGTGGAGGCTGCTGTGCCCAGAGCCCCTGGGAATGCCCAGAGCAGGTCAATGGACAGCACAGAGCCAAAGGGATTCAGCTCCAGCTGCATCCAAACTAGTGAGGGCAGGAACAGCACCCAAACTTTGTGTGATTGCTGTTTCTTGTGCTCTCTCCCAGGTAGATTTGACTGAGGGACTCACACAGTGTGACTGTAATGTTGTCCCTGCAGACCGTCCCTCCCTCTTCCCTTGGGAAGGGAGAATGTGACCCCCATGAACGGGCCCCACACTCCTCCTCACCAGTGCTCAGAGTGATCCCTGCATCAAGCTCAGTATGCTAACCCTCAAATTCCTCTGTCACTGAGAAAAAGCCTCCATCAGGAACTAGGAGATCTTTTTGGGAAGGCTCAGCTGGCTTTGAGCCATGGGCCAAAGCAGCACTTGCTGCCCACCAAGGCTTGAGTCTCGATGCTCCTGAGTACCCCAAATGTTCACTGAGCAGCAGCAAAACCAGGGAATCTCACCCAGACCTGGCTGCTGAGCAGCAAAACCACTCAGGAGCCCAGGATCCTTTCCTGTGCTTCAGCCAGGCCCCATTCCCACCACTCATGTCCACAGGTTGGTCTCCCCAAGAGTGGCACAGAAATGCTCTTGTGGACCCAGAACTGGCTGGCAAAAGCAGCAGACTGTTGGTTCAAGGAGCATTCACACATAGCCAGGGTTCTTGGCAAGAAAGATGAAAAAATGAGAAAGGAAGGGAAAAAAAATGAAAGCACGGGAGCAGGTTCATTGATGAGTTAAGGCTGTTTTAGGTATAAGCCTGGGGGAATTAGTTTAACACTCCATTTCAGCTTCTTTTTCCCATTTTCTTTTGCACCAACTTGCATCTCTCTCCTGTCAGACTTTGATGGCTTTATGTAACTGTTTAAAAATTGAACAAGCTTCTTAACTTAGGTTTAGAAGAACACACTTTTCTGCTTCTCTGTCTCGAATGCACATTAAGAATAAAGATTTCCGGAGAAAACAAGACCTTTTCCATCCTCTGACATCAGCCACTGGAGTACACAAAGCCAAGTCCTTGAGGAGTGGATATTTTGTACATTCTGTTCCAGCACAAGCCGGCGCAT
Source organism: Irena cyanogastra (assembly GCA_013397155.1). Taxonomy (NCBI): domain Eukaryota; kingdom Metazoa; phylum Chordata; class Aves; order Passeriformes; family Irenidae; genus Irena; species Irena cyanogastra. The sequence continues at coordinate 126,654 of VWZV01009139.1, read as the reverse complement.
CTGCAGCCCCAGTGGGTTTTACAACTGGTAGCTGGAGAGGAAAACTCATCCCAGAGAAAATGCACAGGTTACCCATCCCAGCAGCACCCTGCAGTGGGGGAGAATCCTAGAAAGCAGGAATGAGGGAATAAACCCAAAACCTTGGCAGGGAAGCATGGCAGCCACAGCCCTGAGTGGCACAAGGGGCTTGCCCCACGGTACAGCCTGAAAAACAGCCTCTGAGCTGCTGCTATTGTGAGAATCATTTTTCTTTTTTTTTTTATTAACCTTAATACAAGCTAAAAATATTTCTGCTCTGTGTGACTGAATGTAAAAGCTTGAGAAGAGCCTCCCTCAAGGCTCAAAAAACAGAGGCAAATAGCCTCCACCCTTTTCTGTGTGTTTGCATCTCCTAATTACACCAATTTCTAAGCCAGAACTGTATTTGTTGATGCTTCAGCTTGGCAATGCTGATGGAAGAGGCTTTCAGGAAAGCCAGTAAAAATATTCAATGGCAATATTTGTAATTAAAACTCTTTTTTCCTCATGTTTTGTCTGTTAGGAAGTGTTTGTATTTGCAGTATGGGCTCCTGGGGGCAAATGCTGCTTCTTGCTGTTTGCACAAGCTCAAAACAACAGACCCAGCCCCAACTGGTGCCACGAGCTTTGCCCAACCCAACACACAGCACAGACACCCCTCCGTGGGCTGCTCTGCTTCCAGCCTGGAGCAAAACCAGAGGGCCAGGCCTGCAGAAGGCACCAGGCATGGAATTAGCCCAACTCCAGTTATGGGGACAATGGCAAAGTGCACCTGGTTCATGGGATCTCAGAGTGGGTCAGGCTGGAAGGGAGGACAGAGGGCACCTGGTCCCACTCCCTGCTCCAGCAGGGCCATCCCAGAGCACGGGATTGCACTGGAATATCCCCAGGGAGGGAAATCCCCCGGGATTGCTCTGGGCAATCAGGGCTCTATCACCTGCACAGGAAGAATTTCTTCCTCATGTCCAGGGGGAACTTGCTGGGGTCAGTCCCTGCCCGTTCCTCTGGTGCCATTGCTGGCCCTGCTCTGAGCCCTCCCTGCACACAGGGACAGATGACAGAGTCCCCTTCTCAGCTGCGTCCTCCCGAGGCCAGTTCTGCTCCCGGCCATGCTCTGCTCCCAGAGCATCCTGCAGCAGCCTCTTCCTGCTCCTGGAGCATCCCTGGGCACAGTGATCCCAGCCAGCAGGGCCAGAGTTCACCTCCCCAGCAGTGCTGTGCTTCCTTCAAGTCACCAAAACTTCCCAAGGGACACGACTGCCTTGAGCAGCACAACCCCAAGGGCACAAACCAAATGAAACATCTTGTACCCACCAACTCTCAGTGTGAGAAGCTGGGATGAGTAGAGGCCGTGCCGTGCTGCCCCTGCCAGGGATGGGAATACCCAGGTGCAGCAAAATCTGGGAGTTCTTCTGTATCTCACAGTGAGTCAGCAAAATTACATTTAAACCAGCCCCATTTGCTGTGATTCTCAGCTCTTTGTGGGGCTCTAACCCAGCCCTGCCACACCCAGCATGGGGCAGGGTGGGCTGGCAAACACCAAAACTGAGCTGCTAAAAAGTCTGCCAGTCACGTCAGGAGCCTGTGGTGCTTCCCCCTCTGCTGCTTTCGCTGCCGCCTCCCACATCCCCTCAAGGAAGCTCATCCCTGACAGGACCTGGCTTCCCAGGGCTCATCCCTGACAGGACCTGGCTTCCCTGGGCTTACCCCTGACAGGACCTGGCTTCCCAGGGCTCATCCTTGCCAGGACCCTGCTCCCCACATCAGCACAGGCAGCTGCAAACTGGAGCGAAACATCCCCCTTCCAGATCAGAGTTTAAAACTGCAGAATCCTGCCCCCAGCCCCCGTTCCTTACCCATCCCACACTCCTCCCTGAGGGATCAGCGCCCCTGGGACCCCGGCAGAGGTGCCCAGACGTGCAGGACATTATAAAGCCCTGTGGGAGGCAGCTCCTGTGGCACCCCCAGCAGTTCCTGGCCACCCCCAATCATCAGCAGCCCCCCGGCGCCTCCAGCAGCTCTGCTCACTGCTCTGTGCCAAGCCAGAGTTACCCAACTTCTGACCTACTTCTGCCTTGTGTTTCTCCCCCTCCCCGCTCCTGCCCTCAGTCCCCAATTAAATCTGTGTGAGATTTCCTCAATTATCCCCTTCCTGCTAATAGATGTGGAAAGAAGATGCCATAACAATGTATTCCCCTGGCACTGGTTCAAAATACATCTCCGAATTAATGTTGAGGAGTGCAGGATGTAGGAACACTTTAATTAAACATAAATGTATAGGAACCAGCAGTTAGGTTTAAGAAAGCTGATCTTTTGCTGCCACCACAACACTTCATCTCAGCCATGCAGTGAGAATCCTCGTGCTCCTCTTTAATTGACAGGCCAATAAATCAGCACTAATCTCCCCTCTCGGTGTATCTGTGCATGCTGATGTTCAGCTGTTTTGGAATTCAGCAGCATTCCACTGGCACAACCCAAGCAGCAACATGCACGGGAATCCTGCACTGAAAACACTGCAGGCAAACCCTGAAACCTGTAACAAAACTTGGAGGGGGGACCTGAGCAATAAAAATGCGTGTTTGGGAATTGTGGCAGGAGCAAAGCTTTATATCCACCTTTGGAAAGGGGAGGAGCAGGAATAGAGAATCCCATCTGAAGCCATTAAAATGTTCTGATAGATACTTGCAGTTCTGGATGAATCCAGAGATAATTTGAACATGATTTCTAATTGAGACAAAAACTGTCTGTGAAGAATAGGGAATGAGCCTGGGAATCACTCTGCCCATTACAGAAGGCATCGAGCCTCTGCTCAACTTTACAGCCCCCTTCTGCCTCATCCCAGAGAAGTATTGGGAGATAAGAAATTGCAAAGCTTCAGAAAAAGGAGGCTTTAATCCAATGGAAGCTACATCTGCACACCTACAGCTGCATTTTCCATAGCCCAGCTCTGGCTTTATCTCCTCTCTTGGCCCAAAATCATCTCCTAACAGCTCGGTAACAAACTGCAATCAACCACATCACTGCAGAGGGAGCTCGGGGTGCTGATGGTACAGAAGGAAGACACAAGATTATTTTAAGCCTGGCGGAGAGTAACTTGCAGCTCTGTAAAGGAAGCCAGACCCCAGCCCTGCTGCAAACACCCAAAAAACTCCCAGGCAGCAAATCCCTGAGCACACAGCAAACAGCCACTGGGGTGATCTTGAAACTATTTAGGACACTGCAGTGCTGGATGAGGCTGCAATGAAAGGAGATGAAGACTTAAGCCCAGGCAGCATCTCTGCATGAGATGTGGAGGCAGCCCTCAGAGCTCTCTCAGAAGCCCAGGGGAACACAGCAAGGACCAGGTTTTCCCCATGCTGGAGATGGCCTGAGCAGAGGAAGGAAAGGGAATATTTTTTAACTCTCCTTCAGTATTTCTTCATGCTCTGTGTGGGACCTGGATGTTAAAATTACCAACACCTCTGGGACCAGAGTGCCATCTCTCAAACCCTCAGTCCCCTTTATCTGTCAGGAAGGGAATAACTCCTATCCCACTGAAATTCCAAGCAGCAACACTCTGCTTGTCTCTGGAAAACACACTTTGCTCTAACCATGAGAGACTCTAAAGAAAAAGCTGCAGCTTTCCCTCTTGCCTCCCTCCCTGTTTGCTCTGTGTACACCAAAGGCCTTCATTTCCACCTTACTGCACATGTACTGAAGCTATTTTTGGCCAAGAGTGACGTGGCTTTGTTTGCATAACTGGGTTTCCACCTCATGATCTGCCGCTCTAATAGTTTGCAAAATAATAGCTGGAAAATGTCTGATTCCCAAATAAGTGCCTGCAAAGTTCAGTTTGCCTTTATCTCAAGTCCAAAATAAAGGAAAAGAAAAAAAAACTAAACAGGAAACAAGCCTTCCATCACTTATAAAATGCTTCAGCAAGATGTAATACAAATTATTTAGTGATGCCCAGCTGGGATTGGGGATTTAATTCTGCTTCTGGTTTGGATGAGGGTATCAAACCAGAAAAGACAAGCCCAAAGTCACACAGGAAGAAAACCATTTTACACAGTGGGGCCTTAACAATTCACATCAACCCAAAATATCATCTGCAGGAAATGCAAACTTATCACTGATGGCTAAAAACAAAAGCATAGCTCGAAATAGCAGCATTTCAGATGAGGCAAATACGTCGGTTGGACTATTCTCAACTGTCAGAACTGAGCTGCAATCACAGATCTCTCTTGAGGAATATTTGGTATTTGTCCAGTATTAAAAATAAAATGTGAGATATCTTAGAAAAGAAAGAGATGGCTCAAATAAAGAATGTATGGAAATAAATCCTGCGCACAGAAGGATCCAGCTACTGGTTCTTCTTGTCCAAGTCCCAAGTCCTGGCAGAAGAGGGACAAAATCCATTTCTACAAGAACTTTGTCACTGCAAAGCATTGTAAAGGTGGGATGAACACTGTCCTAGTCTGCACAGCCAACTGAGCCAGAGGAATTGGGCATTTTTGTTTTAGCACATGATGTTTTGAAAGTACCAGATTCTTCCTTCAGTCCCAGGATGGTGCTGCCCAAGGAAGAACTCCACATTTGGGCAGGATTATTGCTCAGGTCCACTTGGGACATCTCCCTTCACTGTCTCCCCCCCTCATCCCTCACTCTCAGCCATCCCTCCATCCAACGTGAACAGGGCTTGAGGCATTTCACTTCCCACTTCCCACACTCACTGGCTCCAGGGAAGTCACAGAGTAATGAATGTGTGGAGTCCCAAGTTCATGGTTAATGAGGGGAAGCCACAAAAGGCACGAGCAGCTCAAGCCCCGCAAAGCACAGCCACAGTGAGGAGCAGGGACAGAGGCTGTGCTGGGGAACAGCTCTCCCTCCTCCTTTCTAGGAAGGAATTTCTCACCTCACAAGTCCCTGAGCTGCCAGGGATGGCAGGAGAGTCCAGAAACATCTTTCTTACCCTGCAGTGGAAGGACAGCGCTGTGCTGTGCTGTATTCCAGCAGGAATCACAGAGCAAGCACCAGGCAAACACCTGACAGCACACGGTGCAGCAGCTCTGATGGCAACAAAACGCCTGCTCACAGAGCTCTGCTTTGGTGTCTCAGCCATTCCATGGGGTCACTGGGGGGTGGAAGCCTCCCAGCACCGAGCCCAGGCCTGTCCTAGGGAATCTCCAGAGGTGCTGGAGCCAGCAGTGGCACACACAGCTCAGCACCTGGGGGTCCCCACTCCCAAGGCAAAGGCAATCCTCCAGCACAGCTGCTGCCAGCACTGTCTGGGCCAGTGATGCCTCAGGTTTTGGCTTTTATATTTTTCAGATTCTGTGCTGCTTTAGTGTGTGGGTCTGGGCTTCATATTAGGGGATGGATTAGGGATGTTTTGTCTACCTCTCTTCACAGAGCAGGTAGGCAAAACAGCTCTTTCTCTAGCTGGGGACCAAGGTCAGCCATTCCAGATCTCAGGCCCAAAAACATAAACAACAATAGACCAAAGAGAGAAAAACAAGAAAGATAAAACTTCATGAGCTAGACCTGTAATTAGACAATTAACTCCAATATACTAATAGACCAAAACTTATCAAAGTGTGAGATCCCATGACCAGTCATCCATTTTGTGACCATTTTGGGCTCCCCTGGGGTAGCCCTGGCTGGGCTCTTGTGCTGCCCAAAGTAGATCTGCTGAGGCCTCCTAATAAATCCCTGCTTTATTCTTTAACTCGGTCTAGTCTCTGTGCTAAGTCAGCCTTCACAAGGCATCACCAGAACACACAGCATGGCCAGGGCACCCCATGGCATCACTGCCACCAGAAGGCTCCAAACACCTCCATTTACCTTTGTTTCTTTGTTTTCCTGCTTGCTGGAGGATTTCTCCTGACTGCAGCCTATTCAGGTGCCTAGAAGACAACTGCAGCAAGGCAGGCCAGGCACTCCTTGCACTGTGCTGCTCACTGTTCAGCTCAGTCCCCTCCCAGCACCCTGCTGACACTGATTTGACACATCCCCTGCCACATCTGAGCACCTCAGACACACCAAGAACCCTCACAGCACAGCAAGTCCCCTTTAGAAGACAGACAAATTCTATCCTGACTGCAGTGGGACATGTTTGTTTCTCCAGGCAAGGTTAAAATCCACCTCAAAATTTGGAAACGTGTCAGGAGACAGCGCTAAGGGGCACTCACCACACAAAGCAGTGGAGTTACTCCTGCTTTTAGGTCAAGTCCCTGAATGAGGAGGAGTGGAAAGGGACTCATCCCACAGGGACTCATCCCTCTTGGAGCTGCTTCCTGAGCATCCTACTCCAGCTGCAGCTTGCAGCAGCCCCTTGCTGGTTTGCAGCAGTTGTTCTGCTTCCCTGCCTCTCCTCAGATCACACAGAGCATCCCTGGGGACAGCCCTGCATGGGACACCAGCACAAGGAGTGCCAGCAAGGTGGGGCAAAGACAGCAGCACTGGCTGAGCTCAGAGATCTGCAGGAAAAACAGCTTCACCTGGGAGGCAACCTGTGCCCAAGAAGCTGTCCACACTCAGAAGTTAAACCCACTGCTGAGGGCAAGAGTGGTCCAGGGCCAGTGGCCAAAGGCCCTCCAAAAGTGGTCCCCACTGGCCACAGCCTCTGTGCTGTGTCTCTGCTGCTGCTGCTGCTTCACAGTGGTGCAATCCCTGCAGCCCTCCCACTCCCCAAAGGATGCTCCCTGCATGTGCTGCTGCACAGTCTGTCTGGGTCCTGGGTGGCAAACGGGATTTCCCACTGGAAGCAGCAGCACTGCAGCCAGTTGTTATTTCATCTCTTCTCCAGTGGCACAGCAGTGCAATCCCTGAACCTATCACAGCAGAGCTAACATGAAATATCTGTTCTTGTTCAGAAAAGACTGATCTCTCAAGGTTTTTGGACAACAGGATAATATATTTCCCTAGATATTAGAGACTGAAAGAGATTTATTAGGGGAATTATTCTCTATATTCTGTGCAGTCCATTAAGAGATGAAGCTTTCCTCCATGGAGGAGCTCACTGGAGGCCATGTGACTGCACTGACACAATACCCAAGTCCCCTCTGCAGCCTCTTATCCTGTTCATTTCATACTCCTCCAAGCACAAGCACAGTGCTGGGTCAATATCCCAGTTTAATTCACATGTGAAAACCTCCATAATTCTGCAGGACAAAACCAGGGATAAAATCAGACCCTTTATTCCTACCTTTGGTACTGGGGACAGCTTGTTACCAAATCCACTTCAGCTTCTTGAATGCCAAGGGCAGAGCAAAAGTCAGAGCAGCTGCAGTTTCCCTGTGAGCCCAAATTTTCAGATGCCAGCACCTCAGCAGTGTGGGCAGCTCTGAATTTGGGGTTTATGAACACACCCCCTCCAAACTGCATGAGGATCATCCCATTGGGGTGAACAGCAAAGGGGATGGTCCCAGATGTTCCTCCCAGGTCATCAACAGAACCAAACCAGTGCTCTGGACACAGTGGGATCACAGAGCTCCTCACAGCAGCAGGACAGTGCTCCTGCTCTCCAGGATCCCAAGGGAAATGCCCTTGGCCATGTCAGGCTGGTGATGCAGTGAAGCACTCAGAGCTCATCTCAGAGTCCAGGGAGCCACACACAAGCACTCCCCATCATCCCCTGGTGACTTTCTGGGTGTATCTACCCTTCTAGTGGCTTCAGCAGCACTTCTAGGATGCGTCTCAGGATTGAATCTCAGCAGAAGACATTTTGGAGCTCTGACCTGTGCTTTTGCCTGTCCTTCCCAAATTTAGCTCCTTTTCAGCTAAACACTGGTGACACTGCAGTGGCCCGGAATCACGAGCGCAGCCAGGGCTTAGGAAGCACTACAAAAGCATTTGTTCCAATATTTACTCAGGGATTTTTCATGCTACACCTACCACGGCCTTTAGTTTATTGGGAACATAGTGCACTGGGGAAGGGCAAACCACAGAGTCTATACTGCTGCCAAGCAAAATGTCATTAAGGTTTTAGCAATGCAACACAAATTGAGTTTACATTAAAGCTTCTTTTGTATAAACCATATCCCAGAGTGAAACACAGCGACAGAGCTGAGTAATGAGTTGAAGCAGAGCAATCAAGGTGGAACTACTCAGCAATAGGAAAAAGGAGCCATTCCAAAGCGCTGTTTAAAGTTAGGCTGAGAGCTCCATTTGAACTATAGAAGTGATTATGTACAGTCACCATTGCACACATTTAATGCCATGTAGGATGCAGTCCCTACCACCTGCAGCTGCACAGAGACACCCCGAGGTTCAATGGCACTATAAAAACCACCACGAACTGGAAGCTGAGATTCTTCTTAATATAGACTTACACATAACTGCTGAAGAGCTGACAAGTCTGGAACTTCAAATGTCTCTTGTGCTACCCAGCACATAAACTCACAACTCAAAGATGACCATTTGTCATTTCAAACCTCTCCTTCCTGCAAGATTCAGAGTCACTGAAGCCCTGTTTGTCCCCAGGAGTGCTGGCAAACACCTGTGTTACAGCACTGTTGGAGCAACACCCAAGTCACCAAGGGTTGTGCCCCCCAGCCCTGCTCTGTACAAAACCACGGCACTTCTGAATGTTTTTCTAAATACCCAGAGCATGGTAAGTTTGGAAATACCACTCATTTCTAGTTCCAGGCTTCCTAATGTGTGCTTTGCACTGCTCCTCATGCCAGTCCCTGGGGAGTGAGCCCAGAGCAGGGCCGCTCATGCGAGAGGGATGCAAACAGGCTCGGGGCTGACCTGCAGTTCCCACTCAGCTCTGTGTGCTCTGCCCAGCTCCCAAACCCAGCAGACCAGACACAGCTCAGGTGCTGAAAAGGCTGCAGTGCTGCAGCCAGGGGTGCAGGGACTCTGGCTGGGCACTCCTTGTGCAGACAGATGGGGCTGGATCACAGCACTGCAATATTCTGAAGCTCAATCCCTGTTTCCCCCTCAAATGAGCAAGCCAATTTTGATTTATTTGAACAACAGCACACAGAGTTTTCCAGAACTTGCAAAAAACATTTATAAATGGCTAAATATATTAAAAAAAAACCAACTCCATAAAGACTTCAGAGCACTGCTAAGTAGAGCAACAGAATAGGTTTATCAGGATACAAAGCAGCCCTCCCCAAAATATACGGCTCAGACATACCCTGCCTGCAGAAGTACTCAATGTTTAAGATGAGAGAAGAGAGATTCAATGAGGATTTGTTTTCCTGGCAGCCCTCCATATGTGCACATAAACCTCTTGTAGCATCACACTGATATTTAAACTAATTAACACCAGGAAAGCCTCGGGACTGTGCTTTACTCTCAGCCCATTCCCAGGGACACAGGGGCTCCAAAATCTGGCTGTGATAACATCCCACTCATGTCCAGGATGCTGCAGCCCAGGAGCCCCAGCACAACCCCCTTTCTGCCCAAGTACACAGGAACACAGGGCAGGACACTTGGCAAAGGGAAAAAAATCCCCCCTCTGCTCAAACTGCCCACTCAGCACTATGTGAGAGGATAAAAATAGCAGGCAGGAGAGCTGGCCCTGAATATCAAGTAGTATTCCCACCCAAATCAACTTCCCCTTCACTCTGTTCTCCTGCAGGCTGCACGTTGCCTGAATTTCCTATTCCTCACAAACACAGCCAGTGGGGATTTAGCTCTGGGGAGCTGCAGACTGGCACATCCACCATCATCGCTCTGGCAACCCCCCACCAGCCTCTGGAAAGAGCTCCTGACTTCCAGAGGAGAAAGGACAGGCTGGGGGGGGTGGGTTTTGTGAATATTCAACACCCCTGCACAGCAAGCCTGCCTATTATTAGTACAGGGGATGTCAAAGAAGCTCCTCTCATGCAAAGTTTCCAGTCTAGCTAATTAACAGTGCCTTCCTCCAGCATATAAATTTGGGCTTTAGTCCCTCGTACACAAGCATAGAGGGCAGGAAGGGAGGGAAGGAGCAGAGAACAGCAATGGCCGCAATCACCTTTAAAGGCTGGAAATTAAACCTCTCAGGTAAGACAGAGAGAATTAACACACACTGAGAGGAGACTTCCCATTTCAGGAAGGGCTGAATTTCCCTTCTTTTAAAAAAAGATTGGATGTGGCACTCAGTGCCATGGTTTAGTTAGGGCATGGGTTGGACTTGATGATCTTAAAGGTCTCTTCCAACCTAGTGATTCTGTGATTCCTCCTGGAGCACATCCCCAGAGCATCTGTCTGGAAGAAGCTGAGATGATTTTGACTGGGCAGCTAACAAGAAGCAAAAAGTTCCCTCACAAAGGGCAGCAGAGGCCAGTGATTTGGGTCAGGGTGGGACTGTCACCCTCTGCTTCTGACAGCCAGACCATAAAACATCTCCCAGCACCACTCTGGGGCTGCAGAAAGGAACTCACTGCTGCCTTTGCTCCAAGGATCAGCCACATTCCAGCTGGCAGGACCTGCCTGAGGGTAAATCAGAGGCAGGAGAGATGCTGAGGGTCCCGTCAGGGCAGTCTTTCAGGGCACTCTGTGATCTCTGCTGCAGCAAAGCCTGCATTCAGGGCACCTTGAGGTCTCCTGAAAGTTGGTCTTGATTGTGCCAAACTGCTCGTATAAAAGCAAGGCTCTAAGTGACCTAAGTGCTAAACCAAAATGCTCTGCACATAAACTGTTTCAACACAGAGCTTTCTCCAGGCTGAAGAGTGTACTCTGGAAAAAAAATTAAAGACTGTAAGCTTTTAGAAGTCTGACCTTATTTATTTTCACTTCTTTCTTAAATTAGGAGAGAAATTTTAAAAATATATTGTATGGCCCCACACGTACCAGCCTTCAGTTTCTCATTCCCACCTACAAAGTGGAACAATAACCTTATCCACTCCATAAAAACCTTCTCCACTTTGTGCCCAAATTTCAGACACCCTTTCTTGGAAGGATAAATCCCTGCTTTCTGCACTGCTCTGCCACCTCACTGGTGTCAGCTGTCAATGAAAGCACCTGACAAGAGACACCCAGGCCCACAAATCTCGCTCCAAATTTCTACATCTTGCCAGAGCAGAAACTTCTTTCTGGCCAAGAGATGATGTGCAGCCCTGTAGATCTTCATTGAGCTTGGGGCAGAGGTGACAGATGAGTTTTCCAGCACTGCTATTGTGAGCCACATTTATGTATCCTGCTCCTGCAGCACTTGCACAGCACCTCTGATTTATAAACCAAAGGTTTCAGAGCTGCCTGCCTGCCATAATTTAAAAACAAGTTGCACTATGAACAGATCTCCCCAAACCCAATTCTCTGCCTCAGTGGGGCACAGGCCTTTGGCACGACCATGTCTGAGCCAAACAGCACCCACAGATCTCTGGGGTCATGAGCAGCTCACTTCCCTTTCCAGTTCCAAATCCTTCCCAGCTATCACCACAGGAGCAGCAGTTTCTTAGCTAACCTTTCCCAGACTTCAGCAGGGTGTTTGGTTTGCTGAGGTTTCCATTTTCCATGGCTTCTCTAAAGGCCTCTGATGCAATCTGGGCTCTGTTTGCAATCTGAAACAGGCCTGGCTTTATCAGGATGCCCAGGGCACAGATAATTCAGGAGCAATTTTGTGTCAAAACAGCACCTTGTCTTCCAGGAGGGCCTCCAGGGCAGCTATGAAAGCTGCAAAGGCTCCTCTTAGAGGATTAGTAAAGTGATTAATTGAGGTGTAATAAAGTGATTAATTAAGGACCAAATACATCCATGCACTGGTCAGCACCAGATCCTGAACATGGACAAAGCTGACAGACAACACACCTGAGATGTTCCAAGGCAGGGCTTGCACACTGCACAACAGGGTATTTCACTGCTCTGCAGTCACCTGCCTTTATCCTGGCCCCAAGGACAAACAGCTTTATTGGATATGGATCATTTTATCTTCCAGGAAAACTTCTTTCAAAGCTTTAGATGTCCAGCTTGTCTGAAGCCAGAACAGCTTTCCTGAGTTGAAAGAAGCAGTTCATGTCTCGGCAGCGAGCTAGGATCCAAAGGGAAGGAAGAGAAAAAGAAGAGCTGAACTCCTTGTCTATCTCTCCTCTGCCTTTGTACCTCAGCCCATAAAAACTCAGCAAAGAAAACAGCAGTGATGCAAGATGTGAAGTGGTGGAATTCCAGAAAGTCACAAGCTGCCAAAAATCCAGGAGTCCATCCCTGCACGTGTTCCCTGGAAACCAACACCCAACACAAGGGGGATCGAGAAGGCAGCGTCACTCACTGCCAACTTCATGCCCCTGTGATGGAAAGGCACACACAGAGGCCAGGGACTCCCTGGAAATCGTATTTCAGGAAGGCAGTTCATCAAATATCAAAGGAGGAAGGAATACAATAAAGGTCTGGTAAGGAAGGACAACAGTAGGGCGGGAAAGAGTCACAGAGAAACAACAGAAGGTCAGTTCCCCTCTCCACTGCAGCAGGGAAATTCCTGGCTCCCAGACCATCCTTTGTTCCTGTGCCCTAGAGGAACAACAAGGGCTAAACCTCTTCTGCCATACTTAGTAGAAAACTCTGCCTGCATCATACCGCAAGCTGGGAAATCTGCTGGGTTTGGGGCAATCCGGATCTGTTGGGTACCAGTGAAACCAGACTCATGAGCACTACAAATCCAAAACACGACCATGAAATAACCAAGGCCTCCAGACTTCAAACACAGGCACAGCAAAAAAAACCAACTCCCCACCCAAGCAAGGAAGCATATCAGACAAATTATACCACTTTTGCCATATTTTCTGAATTTTTCCCAGAGAAAAACATAAATGTCCCCAGGCCCACAATGGGGGCTTTTACTTCCCCCACTAGAAGCATCATTCACAAAAAAAGAACCAAGTGGATTGGGCGTATATTTGCAAAACACTTTGGGAAAGAAGCAGTGACATGAATTTGTCACCGAGATGGTGCTGGGAGCAGCACCAAACCCAAAGGACACAGGGCTAAAAAAGGAAGGAGAAAAAATAAACCCATCAAAACCACGGAGCAGATCTGAAGGCGATGTGAAACGTCACAGTTCCCTCCACCTGCAAGGAGCACTCAGCCACAGGCACAGGAGGCCCAGTGACAGTCCAAAAGCCTCTGCTATACATTGAAGGGACACTGATTTGGGGAAAAGAGAATGCGCCTGAGCTTTTATTGCTACAAAATAATAACAAACCAAAAAAATCCCCATCTGTGGCTGAAGGACCCAGGGACTGAGGAAGTCGTTAGTCAAGAATATTGTTACAAACACAAAGCCCAACGCAGGCAAATCCCAGCCCTGAAGCAGGCAGAGGCACGTTCCACACAGCTCCTTACCCGACTGATCTGCAGCTTCTCAGCTCCAGGCTTGAAGAGGTTCCATCGACGGCCACCGTTCCTGCAGTTCCCACGCACCTTCAGGGTCTTTGAAGCCTGTTCGTTCTCAGCTGCCAGGAGAAAATCCACAGGAACAAAGAAAAAAAAAAAGGAATGACAAAAGATAAATGCTGTGCTTTAGCTCAGGCTGGGGGCGGAGGCTGTTCTTTTAAATGAAAGAAACAAAATTGTTTGCAAGAGACTCATTCAACCTCTCCTTTAGAAAAAGAGAGCACAGAGTATATTTAGGTGCTTTATTCAGTGCTCTTGGGATACAAGAGAAACAGTGCAGCTTGGATACTACAAAAAGGCAGAGCCGGGAGCCACAGCCCAATGCGGGGTCAGCCCAGCTGGGTGTGGAGCCAGGATGCTCTGCCAGGAGCAGGAGAACCTCATCAACCTGCATCAGCGTGCACAGGGCAGCAGCTCCCTGGGTCACAACTGCTCCAGCAGCAGCACCTGCAGCAATCCCAGCTGCACACTCGCCGTGGTCCACAGGATGCCAGGCCTTGGGAAAGAAACAGCTCCTCCAATTTACACACAAAACACGAATGGGTAAGTCAATAAAAGCTGGTTTTTTTAAAGGAAACTGGGCTGGTTCTCACCCCCAGCATTTCAGGCCAAGCCCTCACAGATGCAGTTCTGCTCTAGCTTTGAGTGATACCACTCACACCAGACTCCAGCCTGCCCTTGCAGATGGCACTGCCCAGGCACAAAGCAGCTTGTGAAAAAGAGGCAAATGAGCTCTACCTTCCCAATCGACTGAAATTTTCAGCCCCACATCCTCTCTCTCCCTTTTTGGGGTGAAGCTGCCATTACATGTGAGACCAGAGTTTTCCCTCCCACATTTGGCAAGATTAGATTTTAATCCCTTTTTCCATCAGGCTCTTTACATCCCCTGGCCTGGAGGGAAGGAAACAGAGCTGACCATCACTGGTGCCCCACAGCAGCTGCTAGCACAGGTACATGTGATCCAGGCAGTGCACATATGTGGTACATGCATCCCCACAGGTGTTTCCAGCACCTGGAGGCTCTTCATCCCGGTCATGGAGCAAGGATCTACAGAAAACAGCCACGTTCTGGAATTCTTCCTTAAAAGATGCACAATGCTCAATTTCTGTCTCCTGACGTACCTCTAGCCAGGCAGACGTTTCAGACTGTGTCAGTCCTGAGGGCTTTGACACTAGAGTAAATGGTTCCAGGCTTTGGGAGAGCAGAGACCCCCCCAAACCAAACAGGTGGGGGCTCTGCCCTGCCCAGGCCAGAGCGCAGCAGGGCTGGGATGCTGCTGCAGGCTGGCTGGGCAGCCATCCTGATTTTCTTCCAGCATTGTTGGGAGAGAGATTGCACTGAGACCTATTTCCTCAGTGCTGATGCAGGCAGCCTGCTGCTATTTTTAGCAGCCCACGTTTCACTTTGGAGACTCTTGGAGAGCCAGGCTGCAGCATGGTGCTGATTCCAGCAGGAGGCTGCTCGCGGCTCCAGAGGCGATGGATGGAGCAGCGCTGGGAGCAGCGCGCAAACAGGGAATGCTCACTCTGAGGGGGTGTGTGAGCCCCCTGTGCTGGGAACCACTGCACCCCAGCAGCAGAGCCATCAATTAACAGCACAGGCAGCTAATTGGCCTTGTCCTCCCCAGCTCTTCTGAACCCTGATGTGCTGCCACCAACCATCAGCCGCCCGGATCCCCGGAGTGCTCCCGAGCAATGCCAGCACAAGCTGGCAGCGCTTCCGTGCTTGCCCATCGCTAAATCACAGGATCCTTCATGGCAGCAGTGGCCCTTCAGGAACTAATTTCCTTTCTCTCATTATCAATCTTTTTAATTAGAAGGTTCAGAAAATGATGTCATCTATTCAGCCATCAGCCAATTTACCTGCCAGCACGAGACCCTGCCAGCAAATACATTCCACGGTGCTCTCTTTGGTGTCACTGTGAGCAGGACAAATGCAGAGAGGTCACCCCAGTCTTTGGCTCATGAGATTCTCTTCTTCATCATGAAAAGTACCCAAGCACAAGAGGAAAAAAAACCCTCACTTCTTGTGTTTCCAAACAAGCATCGGACTTGAGTCGTGATCTCTGTATCCACCATCACTCAGCACCTCCAAACAGTGAGTACTCAGTGAGTACTCATCACAGAGGATTCTTAGAGGACAGAAATTCAAGAGAAAGCCACCAAATATAAACTCACACAGCAGTTGCTGAACAGCTTTTACACCTCACGTGCCTACCCCTGTTCATCCTCTCATAACCAGATTTTGAGGACTGTGTTCAGAGACACTAGAGAGAGAAAACAGCCTTATTTCATAAACACACTGCACACAAGAAGATCCTATTAGCCAGCAAGAAACTCCTCGGCATGCGGCTCTTGGAGCTCCCTCACCTGGTGTCAGAGATGTAACCAGCACGGATGCAAACCACACTGCTGACTATTCCAGCCCTGCTGCCCTTGGCCGGCTCTGCAGCATGAGTGACACCCAGAAAAGCAAAGCTGAGAGAGAAGAGGCACTCACCACGTCTGCGGAGCAGGTGCTGCATGCGCCCTCCCAGCTGGTCCAGCCCCATAGGGGTGCTCTGCGAGAGGGGCTCGGAGCGGCAGCGCTCCACCAGCGCCTTGAAGGGCTCTGCTTGTGGGGATGGCTGCGGAGGGTGAGATGTCGGCTGCCAAGAGAAGGGGCACAGAAGAATTTTACCAACAGCACTTAAATCTCAGGCAAAGCAACACAGGACATACAATAATACACAGAATTTCCAAGAAAGCGCAGCACAGCTCGCTGCAATCCGCACTCGGTGTGTTTCTGACCGCAAGGTCAGGACCTGCTGGCCCTGGTGTGCAGCCCCCAGTGCCCCCACTGCAGGGGGCTCAGACCTTGAACAGCTTTGAGCCCAACACTTCCAGTGGCACTGAGTGTCCCAGGAACTTCTGGGAGTGACTCTGATGGAGACCCACTTGCTGCTTTGCATTTAGGGGGTGAGGCTGCTCTGCCATTCCCAAGCCCCAGCAGGAGCAGACAGGGAAGGAAGAAGCTGGTGCCGAGGACCCTGTACCAGCAAGGGCTGGCTGCTTCCAAGGGACAGCAAAGAGCAGCCAAACGGGTTGGCAGCTCACTGATGACAACAGCTAACCAGACATGTCCTTGCATCTATAGCCTACAAAATATTTACTTGAATGAAACAGTTGCAATTGATTGAAGCACCCATAAAATGGTCAAATACCTCATTTATACCTTAATGCTTGGTAACACTAATCCAAAGAATTGGCATTTACAGCTAAGTGGAGAAAAATGTTGGTGTTTTCCTCACTCCAACTTTTATTATTGTATTCCAGGAGGAAAAGTTCCTGAAAATGACAACTGTACCATGACATTTTGCAGAATGGAATGTTCTTTGTAAAAACATCACAATTCAAACTCCTATTTTTCATTTTATTCTCTGTGACATGTGACACCATGGAAGTCTTGTGTATAATCTTAGAGTCAAGAAATCAGGAGAAAAATCATTTGACAAAGGTCAAGGGAAGCAAACAGGAGGTGTTCCTCTCTATGAGGTTTCTAGGCTCAATCACAGACACATCTGTCACACTTCCAGGAGCCTGCTAATAACTGGGTGCCTGGGATGGTTTGGTGGATCCATCCTCAAGACTCCAGCAGCTCATTTTCACTGATGTGCTGTTATTTTCATTTACAGATGAAGAACAAAGCAGACAGGCTGTAATTACCCCAAAAGAAAGCTGTGGATGAATTAAGGCTCCATCTCCCAGCACCAGCATCGTATCCAGTGAGCCAGTACCTTTCTCTTGGCTAGAAAGCAGCTGGGAGGAGGTAAAAGCCAAAGAAAACCTTCCATCTGGGGAATTTTCGACACAGAGTCCCTTTAGCATAAGGCCAGCAATGCCCAGGGGTGCCCCTTCCCATCCCTACTCTGATGCCCTGTTTTAACTTTTGAGGCTGGGAACGGGATAAAGGAAAGACACAGCATGTGTTTAAAGAAAACATGTGGAAATCTGAATTACCCATGTGTTCCATGGCTGATTCTATACACATGCAAAGCCTACCAGCTTTGCAAACTCAACCCTGACAATGTTAAAAATACGTTTCCCAAAAAACCCTACCCCACTATACATAGCACTAAATATAGGCTTTAATTCAAGATTTTGCTAGCACCTCCTGGTTATTATGAATACAAGAATCTGAACAGCTTGCAGATAAGCTTTAGAGGTTTTGTCTCCTCTAAAAATAAAATGATTGTCAGACGCAACCATATTAAAAGCCATAAATACTCAAAATCTTAATTTTGCAAGCAAATTGCACCTTGCTGCAGACAGGAATACAGCACTCTTTTAGCAACAGCAGGATTTAGAAAGTGAAGTACTATTTCTTAACTTGGAAGGACTATAAAGTCTTTTTGTTACAGCAGGCTGAAACACAACCCATGAGCTGAATAACCAGGAGATGAAGAAAGCTCTGAAGATCAACTCTCCCAGATACTATTTCCTGGTCAGTGTCACTCAGTACTGGGGGGGAAGGGATAAATCCACTCAGCAATCCCATCTCTGCAGCTGCTCCCACAATAAACCAATCTCAAGCTCAAAGTCACTATGGGCATCACCGGCAATTTCTCCACAAACACAGAAAAGGGAACTCTGCTGGATCTTCCTCTTGTGAAACGGCACTTGGAGCTGCACTAAAGCCAAACCCCAAAGCTGTGGGAGGATCTGAGCTGTGCCCCAGCTATCAGGCAGCAGATCTGCAAACCCATCCCCTGGCATGTGCACACTCAGGCAAATCCGCAATCCTGCGCTTCCAGTCGGACCCACCGCAGGGAGAGGCTCCCGCTTTCCCACACGGAGCAGCTATGGCACAGGAACCCCAAAAACCTCCTACTGCCCTGACAGCACCCAGATCCGTGTGGGCACCCGGAGCAGCAGCACACTCTGCACCAGGGACAGCCTTTGTGGCACTGGCACAGTTTGGATTCTGAGTGCAGGACTCAGAGGAATGACCTCAACACCTGCTCCAGGGAAACATCTGCAGTGACGCAGGAGTTTGAGCACACGGCCCCTTACAGAGCCCTGAAACCAAACACAGCATGCCATCAGCCTGGCACCTCATCCTATAGGACACACAGCTTTTGCCAAGGCTGACAAGCCTGTAGAAATCTCATTTTCACACTTCTGGGAATCCTAATTCCCCCAGAGAACGGCCTCACAAACCCAACTGCAGCCTCTTTTTTTGAGTTTTAGGGCTCAATCCATCTCTTTGCAGCCGCAACAGCCAGAAGCAAGCTGCAGCCTGCAAACCCTTCGGAAATAAATTCTGAACCCCAAGGAAAAGATTAGGTTTTTCTGGTCCATCAAAACAACCTCTTATTTCCCAAGGAAGCCAGCAGAGGGCACAGAAAGACTGCGGTGAAAGCCCTCTGCTCTGTCACTGCGAGGGTAACACAAGCCCAGAGGCTCCGAGATGCTCCTGGTCATGGCCCTGGGACAAGCAGGGACCTCACCCTATGGCAGATCTCCCTGCCAGAAATAAGCCTGACATTTGCTTCTGGGTCCTAAAAACTCCAAACTGATACCTGAAATATGAATTCAGATGCCTATTTTGGAACCTTTCCGCATGTCGCTCCAAAGGAGGAATCAAATCACCCACAAACCTTGTCCATGGACACCTCAGCCAGTTTGGAACCCTGATGGGAGGCTGGAATTGTAAAATACACGGTGTCAAAGCTGCTTTCCATCTAAACATCATCTCAAGCCACTGGAAAGGCCCAAGGACAACTCCTGGGGCTGTGCCTGACTTCCTGCAGCAGCAGTTTCCCTGTTGGGATGCTGTGGTGTTTTTAGAGGTTAGAGGAGGATAATTCACTTCAGCAGAGTCATGGAAAATGGAGACTCTGTCCAGAAACGAGTGAAACCTCCATGTCATCTTTTACTCCATTCCTCATATCTCAGAATAAGGACGGCACTGTGATTCCAGAGCTGCAGCAGTGTGAATGCAATGTAATGCATTTCCCACTGACAATTTGTTTTGACCTTTACTGTTCTTCCAATTCTTCAAAACATTTTATCTCCACTGTTTCACAAGTTGCCAGAACACGTGAAAATTTGGGATGGGGGTCTAAAAGCAACTGTCAGGGATGTGCTTTTCTACTTTTCTGCCATCTGCTTTTATTAAATGCTGCTGCAATGCTAATTCCTGTAAAGCACCAGGATCAAATCCTACCAAACTACTTGCTCATATCATCACTCAGCTCCTGCCCAAAGACATTAGAATTTTAAAAGACGAGACCAGGGAAGTAAAAACCGTGGGTATTAATTGCAGATACGACTAAAGAGATTTACTTACTGACAGAACCAATGTGCAGATCATCCCCTAAATCCCACTCCAGCATCTCTTGTGCTACACCAGCCTCAGTTTCTCACACCATCTCCCCACAGGAGCCTCTGTGGGAACAGGTACTTTCATGCTTTTTTGGGGGCAATGTTTAAGTTGTTTGGGAAACGTTTTCTGCCATACTCTGCTCACACACGGTAAAACTGCTGGGAACTTGCTCAGAGCAGCTGGTCTGGCCAGGCCACCCTGTCCTGGCAGCACCTTCTCCTGCCTGTGGTTCAGCACCTCCCCTGAAATACAAATCTACAGTTAATCAGAGCTGCCTGGAGTGGAGGCAGCAGGGCCAGCAACTGTCCTGAGAAACAGGTGCCAGCAAAGAGATGGATTGAGCCCTAAAACAATAAGAGGCTGCAGTTTGCTGCTACTGTCACGCTCAGGCTGAAGTTACTCCTCTTCCATGTTTATTTTTGGTAAAGTGTTTCCGAGTGCCGCTCCCTGATGGGAGATAGGCGAGCAAACCCCTGGGGTATCTCAGGTCTTTTGTTACTGGAGCTGCTGGCAGACTCTCCAGAGCTGTTCCTGTCCAGGAGATCCCTCCTTCAGCCTCCCTTTGCTCTGGGTTTGGTGCCATCACCAGATCTCTGTGCATTGCCAGACCTGCAGTAGGAGTTCCCGGTGTGCA
This sequence comes from Irena cyanogastra, assembly GCA_013397155.1. Classification (NCBI taxonomy): domain Eukaryota; kingdom Metazoa; phylum Chordata; class Aves; order Passeriformes; family Irenidae; genus Irena; species Irena cyanogastra. Next base: position 106,331 of record VWZV01009139.1, on the reverse strand, counting down.
GGAGGTGTCCACAGCCCAGGTGGGGCTGTCTGCTTTCCCTCCCCCTGCTGCAGCTCCTGCCCAGGAGGCAGCCAGCCCTCCCTGCCGGAGGAAGCCCGGCAGCCTGGAGGTCGTGTGCTATCGCCACGCTCCAGGGGAACTCGGGGGAGGTTTCCTGTCCAGTTATCTCAAGCACCATATTTAAGTTTCTTGGTCATGTTACTAAGCTGCAACAGTTGAGCTGGGACTTGGGGCATCTCCTGTTCACACAGCTGAGCTGGGAAAGCGCTGGGATGGTGCCCTGAGAGTGCTGGGATCAGACAGGCAGCCCCTGCCCTCCCAGCAGGAATGTGGCTGCTCTGGGAGAAGAGTGCTGGTATTTCCCTCTGCTCCACTCCATCCTTTCGTGCCTCTCTCATTTTGCTCCCGCCTAGAATATTTTCAGCTTGGTCCCTGTGAAGGGGCATCAAACCACAGCCCGCTCAAGCTCCTCCTAAAAATGTTTCTTCCAGAAACGCCAAGGAGTGACCAACCACTACTCACTCCTTTGGAGTGCCTGCGATTACACAGACAGCTTCTGTAAATCTTAGTATTACACAGAAACTGAGCAAAAAAAAACAAAACCAGGAATAACTAACAATACTGCTGCCTGTTTTAGCTGTAAGTCAGAAGTTCAGATTTTTTCCCCCAGTATTTCTAATCTGCTGCCAATTTTCAAACACTTCCCCTCTTGGCTCAGAAGTTACTTCGACCCCTTTTCCAACAGGCAACAGTGTCATCACCTCTGGAATATCTCGTCTCTCCAAACCCAAAAGGAAAAAAAGAGTTTCTTCACATATCAACCTAATTTTTCTACGTGGCACCTTGAAAAAAGGAAAAGTTCTCATTTCAGCCTCAGATAACCAGCAGGTACACAAAAGAACCCTAAAGCTAGGCTTCACATTGGCTCCACAGGACTTCTGAGGTTTTGTAGCAATAAACTGGGCAAGATAGATTTGTAAGACTCAGAACCTAGTTGAAAATGCAATGTCCACTTACATGTTTTGAGGATTTTAAGGGCTTTGAAAGACTTGCTTGTACCAGACAGGAACATCCTGCCATGACTGGAGCCACTAGCATTGCCCACCTCTCATTTATGACCCATCCCATCACTCCAACTATTTGAGGTAAGAAAACACAGAGGTCAAAGTGCAATTGCTGAATTCCGTTTGCTCACGGCACACTTAAAAACTCTCAATTTGCTAAAATCCCTCTTCTTAAGAGCTTCTACTTCAAATGAAGCTAAATGCACAGAAGAAAAAACTAATGCTAGTGTCAAGGAATACATAAACTGCTATATCCTCTTCAAGAGACACTGATGCACATGAAGGATCTTAGGAGAAGCAGCTCTGGAGGTTTAAGAGCTCAGACTCAGACTGATCTAAAAGCTGTCTGCTGCCACTATTCACAGAACCTCCTTAGCTGGAAATCCCAATGAGGGATGTAAAAAAAAAAAATGCTTTGAAGTGCAAACCAGCTTTTTGAGATGTACAACAGTGTGGTCTTATTGCAAACCTTACAAAGTTGCTCCTACCTTTCCATTTTTGAGGCGTCCAGAAGAGACAATCCTCGAGACATGCACTTGGAAGGGCCTGCACTCTGTGCTGCAGTCGAACTCATCCACTCTGTCCATTACCTCCACAGAGTTTTGTTCCACAAATGAAGTGGTTCCCCGCTTTTTAATGCGGCCACCAGACTGTTCCGAACCCTGCCTTTTCACTGTGGAACACTTCAAAAAAGTCACTACAGAAAAGTCCACGTCGGCAACTGCGGAACAGCCCATGTCCGCAGCATCTAGAATATTCTCAGGAATGTCGTGAGAAGCTGGCAGATCCCTGCCCATGACCTGACTCTTCTCCAGAGTACTGACAGTGTCTTGGATCTCTTCAGTCAGAGCTGCCTGGGGAAGGTGGATCAGAGCCTCGGGTGCTGCAGAGAAGTCACCATTGGCAGCTGGGGAATGGTCCGAGTCCACAGTACCCAGCTTATTCACAGGAAGATCAGGAGAAGGTGGCACGTCCCTGCCCACAACCTGTGATGTCTCTGGAGTACTGCCCGAGCCCTGAATCCCCAGCTCGCCTCCTGACAAGTCTTGCAAAGGCAGCTCAGGATTTCTCAAGTCCTGATTATCCAGTTCTGTCCTTGAAATTTCCTGAGCCGCAGCTGGAGATGGATCCATGTCTTTAGCAATCACTGGGGCACAAGCCACGTCCTCAGTATCAAGTTTAGTCAGTGATGTCTGTGGAAGGTGGGCCTGAGCCTCAGTCACTGCAGGGAAGGCACCATCAGCAGCTGGAGAACAGCCCAGGCCTGCAGCATCCAGATTACTGACAGGAAGATCAGGAGAAGGTGCCAGGTCCCTGCCCATGACCCTCTCCAGGGTACTGCCGGTGTCTTGAAACTCCAGCTCACTTCCAGAGAAGTTTTGCAAAGGCAGCTGAGGATTTCTCAAGTCCTGATTATCCAGTTCTGTCTCTGAAAGCTCCTGAGCAACTGCTAGAGATGGATCCATGTCTTTAGCAACTGCTGGGGCACAAGCCACATCCCCAGAATCAAATTTAGTTGGCAATGCCTGTGGAAGGCGAGTCTGCACTTCAGTTTCTGCAGAGAAGTCCCCACTGGCAGCTGGAGAGCAGCCCAGGTCCACAGTATCCAGACTATTCACAGGAAGATCATGAGAAGGTGGCAGGTCCCTGGCCATGACCTGGGTCTTCTCTGGAGTAGTGCCCAAGCCCTCAATCACTTCAGCCAGAGTTGTCTGTGGAAGTTCAACCAGATCCTCAGAGGGGTCTTTGCTGTTCAGCTCAGTGAAAGAGCCATCTGCAAGCTCTGCCAGGTGGGACATGGATGGCTCTGGCCCAAAGGGAAAAGGTGAGGTTTCATTAAGCCTGCCATTCCCATTGTCCAGGCCAGAGGAACCAAGGCCTTTCAGCCCATCTGCAGTCTTGCAGTGCTGCAAGGGTTCCTTCCCCACTAAACTCTCGAAGCTCAGGTTCTCCCACGTGCCTGAATCCGGGGACTGCAGACAGGCTCCCACTGTGCACAAGGCCTTTGCACTCTCGTTCTCGATAACCAAGCCCTCTTTGGGGGAGGCAACATCCTGCCTGCGGCCCCGGAAACTGCGCTGAGGCCTCTTCTCATCGGGGGAAAACGCCCTCGAGGAGCCTCGCAGCCGCCGAGCTGCCTCGGCCACGCTGGTTAAGAACCTCACAACACCCCCAAAGTGAGTGCCTTTGGCAGAACCATTTGATTTTTTTCGCTGGCTGAGATTTTCCTCACCTCTCGTATCAAAGTCAAAGTAAGAAGCGGAATGATCAGTTGTATTTTCTAAGTTGTGGAAATTGGTTTCAGCCCTTTGATCTGGGAGCTTTGAATTATCTTTGCTAGCTAATGAAATTCCTTTCAGATAGCTCCAGACATCAGAGCTCCTTCCTCTCCTGCTCTCCTGTGGGAGCACAGCACACCTCTTTTGATTGTCCCCTTCTGTAATTGCAGGACTCTTAATGTGTTCAAAATTCAAAGACTCGCTCTTCCTGGCCGGTATTCTGTGGCAGTTACCATCATTATCCTCACCGTGTAATCTGCCACTGATATCCCTGAGACATTTACTTTCAGTGGTATCAAGTTCAGGAATGCTGATGTTCAGCTCTATGTCCTCAAAAGAAGAGTCCAAATCCTCGACGTACCCCGCGTACGAGTGGCGGGAGGGCCTCCGGCCATCGCCCAGCTTCCTAACCCTGTAGACAGCTCTCTGCCCACTGCAATGAAGGTCCTCCTCAGGGTCACACACATCCTGTACTCTGGATGCTCTCAAATCCACATTCTTGGGTGTCCTGGAGGATCTTCCCTTTTTTGATGAGCGTACCCTGTCCATGAAGGATGGCTTTTTCAATTCCGAGACCTCAGAGGCAACTCCCAGCAGAATCATGGACTGGGGCCTGTCTTTATTTGTAGAGAGTCCTTTCCTTCGTCTGACGAAATTCCAGATCCGGCTGCCCTTGGTCGTTTTCTTATACCTGTGTGTTTCCTCCTGCTCGCTGGGGATTGCATCGCCAGAGGCGCAGTGCTCAGCACCACAGGCCTCCAAGGCATCAGTGCTCCCTCCCTCCATGTTTCCTTGGAAAATCCTGTTGGCACATCCATTGGGAATGCTCACGGAAGCAGTACGCTGGAGGCCCTCTAGAACTTCCATCGCCCTGACTCAAAAGCTGGTTCCAGGAGTCACGGATGCATGGTCCTCAGATTGCTTTCTTCACAAGACTTTAAGGGAAAAGAACAAAGGAATGCAATTAGGAGCAGAAAACTTTTAGAAGACACATTTCTTAAAGCATCACAAGTCAAACCTTATCCCAGTGGCTGTGGTGGTTTTCCCCATTGATTCCAGGGAGTCTGAAATTCTGCTTCCAAACCATATAAATTTTAAAGCTACTTAAATCTGATTTAAATGACTGAACATTTAGTGACCACAAATAAACTTCCTGCACTAATAAAGTTACCACAAAGTATGCTCAGAATCCCGTGAATCACATATTCGTTTTGCCAGTCGCAGAGATTCTAAATGCATCAGAGTTCATGGCAGAGAGGAGAGAGGAAATTCCAGTGAGTGTCCCTGCACATGTCACTGTCATCTCCACCATCCCCATCTGCCAGGAACTGGCACCATGCTCCCAACGGCTCAGTCTCTCCAGGCAGCCATTTAAAGAAAAGTCAGGATGAGCCTTTTCCTGGAAGCAATGCAACTCTAAAACACTACAACATCAGAAAACTCATGGAACATCCAAGCCAGGCTTTTCATACAGTAGTGATGGCACCAGCATGGGAATCCCTCCTGGCACTGGTCTGCTCAATGAAAGTTGCTTGGCCACCACTCAACACTACAAAAAACATGTTCCCCTCAAGTGAGTTCCAGTGGACAGGATTAAAAATACAGTTCCCTCATCCAGAGCAGCAATGGAAACTCTGAACCAGCTGTGGGAATACAGCTGAACTCCCACCCAGCTCCTAAAGCTTCCCTTCCACTGGAATACATCTGCCCTGTCTCAATATTACAGCTTCCTGGGGCTGGATCTGCTGGTCCTGGGTTTGCTGCCTAGAAGGCAGAACTACATGCCAGGCACTCAACGGGGTTAAAGTCCCTCAGTTTCCAATCCTACTCTTAGGAGGAAGAAGAAAGAAAGAAATAGTGAGACCCCAAGACATAGGTTTGACAATGGAGAAACTCTCCACCTTCCCCCAAGAAGCAGGAAAGCCACACTAGCACTGTGATCAGGCCCCATATCTACTAAAAACATCTAAGCTTGCTAATTCTGTTAAAACTAAGGCTATTAATGCAGCAGCTGCTGCCCTGGGCATCTCATGACCCTCGCATTCAGTCAGATAAGTCTGTTTCTACCTTGCCACCGTGTCTGCCTCCAGCAAGGGATAACCCGTGACACCCCCAGGGATGGCAGAGGCACCACAGAAGCAGAGCACAGCCAACAGAAACAACCAGCATCCCTATTTTTTATGGACAACAGTCATCTGGCTTTCCATGAGCCCTGCCACAGGGGTTGTGCCAAGCATTTTTGGCACCAGCTGTGCTTAGGGTAGCAGAAATGAGTGTTTGCTGCTGTGGTGGGCTGACAGATGTCCACTCACTGTGCTGCCCAACCGAGGCAAGGGGGGAAATAAAATGAAAAAGCTGATGGGCTGCTATAAAAATACAGTGATCCCTTTCCAATCCCTGTCAATTTGATTTATCGCCAACTGATCTGGATAATGAGAAACCAAGATAAAACTAACACAATGTCTTATCCCCACCCACCATGGCCCAACTTCCCCATCTTCTGAGGGATCTACCTCCCACCAAGTGGTGCAGAAGGATTGGGAGAGGTATGGTTGGGACTTAATAGCTGTCCTTCCTTCTCATGTTTTTGGAAAACACTTCCAAAATCTTGCCTTTCATCCATTCCCTCAGATCCATCACACCTGCTTGAATTCAGCCACTATCACCCAGAATATCATTGACCTAACACTTCCACTTATCCCAGGCTCCCACGGGGCCTTCACAGGCCACGATTCCTGGCAGGAGAACCTGCTCCAGTGCGGGGCCTCCACTGGTTACAATTTTCGCCAGCAATCAGCTCCACAGGCTACAATTCCTACCAGGAACATGCCCCTGGCTCCTGTGTGGAGTCTCCAGAGGTCCCATTCTTGCGCTGTGGAGCCATCACAGGTCCCACTCCCACCAGGAGAACCTGCTCCTGCATGGGGCCCACACAGGCCGCAACTCCTGCCAGGGATCACCCCCCTGTTCCAGCACCTCATCCTCAACATCTTCACCAGCCTCAGTGCTCACAGAGCTGCTTCTCACCTTTTTGTATCCCCCCTTCACTCCTCCTGGCCATTTTTGCCCTTTATTAACCATGCGAGGTGCTTCCAGTGCTGCTGCTGGCTCTGCTCTGGGCTGTGGTGGAGCCGCTGGCGGCACTGCCTGTGCCCAACACACCCCACAGTGACACAGCCAAAACGTGCACTGCCAAATACACCCCAGAGTGACACAGCCTCACTGTGCACTGCCTGTGCCCAACACACCCCACAGCGACACAGCCAAAACGTGCACTGCCAAATACACCCCAGAGTGACACAGCCTCACTGTGCACTGCCAAATAAACCCCACAGTGACACAGCCTCACTGTGCACTGTTAAATACACCCCACAGTGACACAGCCTCACTGTGCACTGCCTGTGCCCAACACACCCCACAGTGACACAGCCAAAACGTGCACTGCCAAATACACCCCAGAGTGACACAGCCTCATTGTGCACTGCCTGTGCCCAACACACCCCACAGTGACACAGCCAAAACGTGCACTGCCANCACAGCCTCCACGTCCTCTGCCAAACACACCCCAGAGTGACACAGCCTCACTGTGCACTGCCTGTGCCCAACACACCCCACAGTGACACAGCCAAAACATGCACTGCCAAATACACCCCAGAGCAACACAGCCAAAATGTGCACTGCCAAATACACCCCACAGTTACATATTCTGATGGAATACTGCCAAATACACCCCACGGTGACACAGCCTCACTGTGCACCGCCAAATACACCCCACAGTGACATAGCATCACTGGATACAGCCAAATACACCCCATAGCAACACAGCCAAAACATGCACCGCCAAACACATCCCACAGTGACACAGCCTAAACATGCACCACCAAATACACCCCACAGTGACACAGCCTCACTGTGCACTGCCAAATAGACCCCACAGTGACACAGCCTAAATATGCATTGCCAAATACACCCCACAGCTGCACAGCACCACTGCATACAGCCCAATACACTCTACAACTTCACATCCTAAATGTCCACTGCCAAATACACCCCACAGTTGCACAACCTAAATGCACCCTACCAAATACACCCCACTCAGTTACACATCCCGAAGGAACACAGCCGAATACACCCCACAATTACACATTCCAAATGTACCCTGCCAAATACAGCCCACAGCTGCACAGCATCACTGGATACAGCCAAATACACCCTACAATTACGCATCCTAAATGTCCACTGCCAAACACACCCCGCAGCCCTCCAGCCCAAGCACCCACTGCCAAACACAGCCCGTGCAGTCACACAGCTCAGCGGGTACCTCCAGCTACAGCCCAGCCACCCAGCCCAAGCACAGTGATGATGCTCCACATGCTGCCCAGCTCTGCTTTAGCCATCTCCTTACTCAGCCTCTTGTACCCGTCACCCTCCTTCCCCAGGCACTTTCGGGGCTCCAGCACCACCTGCCTCCATTTAAACCCTGAAGCAGAAATTCATGTGGAAGCTGTGTTGTCATGGGTCCCTGCAGAGACCATAGGAGCTTTTGTTCCCAAAAAACCAAGGGCTGAGCAGGACAGTTCCTCCATCTGGTGCCTGAGGAGGAGACCAGCTCCTCATTTCTCAGGCTGTCGCTTTGGGATGTGAGTTATTCCCAGACATGCCTGCTGCAACTTAAAGACTAACACATTGGAATGGGTTGGAAAGAGTGGGGGAGAAAAAAAGAGCACTTTAGTTGTTTCAAGTCGTGCAGCCAACTGGCAGCAAAAGACAGAAATCACAAATGGTCCTCTTTTTTTGTTTGTTTTCTCTTTCCAGTTTTATGTTTTATTGTTTTTGGCTGGGTGGATCCTGCATGAGGAAAGAAGATTGAAAGGGAAGAGGCTTGCCTGTGAAGTCTTTGGAGGGATGCTGGCACAGAGGAGACAGGCTGTTCCTCATGTGGCAGGCAAAAGAGAGAAAGGAGAAAAAATAGAGAACAGATCCTGCACAGCCCTCCCCAGAGAAGCAACAGAATCCAGGATCACAGGGCACATGGGTGGCTTTAAAATTAAATAAAGGGGGTTGTATTATTTTTTTAAGCAGCTTTAAAGCATATGTAAATTAGAGCTGCCACCATGAAGCCAGACCTGAGCACTCTAAGCAGGGAGGAGACCCATTCTGTGACCAGTTCCTCCTCTCCATCCAGAGCCTCACTTGAACCTCTCCTCATCTTCAAAACCACCTTGCTGGTGTTTGAATTCCCCCCAGCCACACCTGCAGCACTGCACACACTGAAACTGATGCCTTGAGAGGCTCCTAGAAGAGAGGCTGGGCAGAGTTAAAGGAATAAAGCAGGGATTTATTACGAGGCCTTCACAGGAGACACCTTGGGCAGCACAAGAGCCTGGCTGAGGGTACACCTGAGATGGACAAGGGTCACGAGTTCTCACACTTTTGTAAGTTCTGGTCCATTTCCACATTGGAGTTAATTGTCCAATTCCAGCTCCAGGTGATGCAGTCCCATCCTCCCAGACTGCTCTCCTCAGTTCACTGTTGTTTGCACTTTTTGGGCCTGGAGCTGCAGCAGTGCCCTTGGTTCTGGGGCTGGAAAAGGATTATTTGGTCTGACTGAGCTGTGAGGAGAACTGCTAACAACTTATATCAAGTTCAGAGTTATATACTAATGCAGTGCAGAATCTGGAAAACATGCAAGCCAAAACTTAAGGCCTCAAAACCACAGGCCAACCTTGGCAGGAGCCAATTCCCAGCACAGCTTCCTCAGTGCCCAGTCCCAGCACTGCCCCTAAGCCAGCTCCAGCCCCAGGACTGGCACTGCCTCACCCAGAGCAAACTCCCCATCCCCAAGGCAAATTTCAGCCAGCTTCCTTCACTCTTCCCTCAGCAGGAGCCAAAATCTGCTCCACTGCTCTGCCTGCTGGCGCTGCCCCGCCACTGTGCAAACACCTGCAGCAGCTGCCTGGGGAACCTGTGCTTCCCGCCAGCCAAGCAGGGCAAAGGTGGCTTTACCAACCAAACCACATGGCCCTGGGGACATTAAGGCCCATCATGACTACATAAAATTTGAGTATGGAGGAAAACAGCCCTGAGAGTGTCTGATGAACCACTGCTCACCTTTCTGGGGTGCAGAGGAAAGAGGTTTTGAAGAAACGCTTTGGGAACAGCTGTTAGTCAGAAAACTACACCATTTGTCAACCACATGTTTATTTTTCCCCTCCTTGAGTTGCAGTTGCAGATGTCAAGTCGTAGCAAGTTACCACCCAGCAGCTGAGCTGGGACTACCATGACTTAAAGCAGGGCTTTAACCACAGAAAACACAATTACCTTCTACCTCTTCCACTGCCCTCAGATTACCTGAGCCTAAGGAGGGTGGCTCAGCCAGGTTTGGAGACCAAAGGCTCGTGTGTTTGCTCTCCAAAACATGCAGAATCTCACCTGGAGGGGAAGATGGTTTTATAAAACTCCAGCTGTCAACCAAACACTGCCAACAGCTCCAGTGTACAGAGGCTGTGTGGGTCCCTGTCTTGCCTTGATCTCATCACAAAAGCAGCAGCCCTTCATTCTGAAAATTCTCTTTCCTTTTCCAGATCACTGAGGGGGATGAATAAGCTGAAATTAATAAAATCCCGAGCCAAGGGCACCAGGTGTGTTACACAAACATCTGTATCTACAGCCGTGATTCTCCCTCCAAATTCTTTCCATATTTTTTGTGTCATCCCAATCTCTAAGAAAGAAATAGGTGCTCTGTATCTCACTCGTGGTTGCACAACATTCCCTTGGCAACAGGCTCTTCCTGCATGATCCAGGTGGGAGTAAGAGCAATTTTGCTCCTTTTCAGTGTGATTTAGCAGACAGCCAGCAGAAATAACAGCACGGGCCCAGGGAACACCCACTGAAGTTGACAGGTCTTGTATAATGAAAGGACACTGAATTAGGCCCAAGCCTTCAGGGCTGTCACAAGCCACCCCTCAGGGAATGACACTTTCCATGGGCAATCTCCTGCTGCTGAGCGGCCCTACACAAGTTATCCACAAGCAGAGCAAAACCAGGTTGTTTAACCAGGTTAAACCACAAAACCAAATCCAAATGCAACAGGGTAGCAAGACCTGCTAGAAAGGAAGCACTGATTTAAGAAATTAGGATTAGCCTGATCCAGGCTGAGTTTTCTCAAGAGATCCTAATGATGAAAGAAACTGCTCATTTAACAGCACATAGTTCAGGCTCTTTGCCAGGCAGGCACCGCACAATCCCTGAAATCTTCTTCAGATCACTGCAGATTTTGGGCAACAAGCAGAAGTAACTTTAAAAAAAATGTATTTAGTGCTCAGAAGCACTAGGAGGGCACTGGGAGAGGTTGCCCAGAGAAGCTGTGGCTGCCCCTGGATCCCTGGAAGTGTCCAAGGCCGAGCTGGACGGGGCTTGGAGCACCCTGGGATAGTGGAAGGTGTCCCTGCCCATGGCACAGGGGGCAACGAGATCATTTCAAAGGTTCCTTCTAACCCAAACCATTCTGTGATTCCAGGATCCCTTGGTGTTGTGGGATTCTGGAGCACGCATATTCCAGGTTCCAGGCAAATGGTAAATCCCTTCTATCAAGTGACCCGAAAGAACTATTTTGACTGGGGCCCTGAGAAACAACAAACCTTTGAAGGGAACAAAGAGGAAATTGGTGGTGGGGCTGCCCTTGGGGCAGCCTAGACAGGATCACGTGCCAGAAACTGTGCTCTCCACCACAGAGCTGCTGGCTCAAAGCACCTGAAGAGACCCAAGGCCATCCTGGAGGGTTTTGGAGCCAGAGGTAGAGAGGGTCTGAGGATCACTCACCTCATGTGCAAAGGAGCAGCTGGGGGGTTCAAACCCTGTCAGAACAGTTGGTAGAAAAGCCCAGCTCGTCCTGGCACTGTGACAACCTGCGCTGTGCTGATGTTCCAAGGACAGGATTTGCACTCACTGTGGAACAGCGCCTCCAGACACCCTCCGAGGCTCTCCATCCCTCTCCTCTCACCCCTCAGCAGTGCTAAATTTGCTTCCAAACCCAGTGTCCCCCCCCGGCACCACAGGGCTGGAGCGACAGCCTCGCCGGGCGCTGCCAGAGCTGGAATGCACCGAGGGCCCCCGGGGACACGATCTTCCACTCGGCTCTTCCTCTGCAGGATCCAAAATAACAAACAAGAAGGAGCCTTTGGCCATTGTTTTTCGTCGAAGGGGGGTGACAGGGAGAGGGCACGCGGCGCAGCCTGCCAGAAGGCATGGCTGAGCTAAGGAAGTCCTGCCTGGGCTTCGCTGTATCCGCTCCTCTCCAGGAGGGGCGGGGGGAGGCAGGAAGGAGAGAAAATAGAGAACAAATGATCATCTAACCCTTGAGAGAAACCTGTCTGCTCTCCGAGAGCGTATTTAGCCCAAGCATGCAGCGCCTCTTGCTATACAAAAGAAAAAGAGGAAAGAAACCCCACCAGTTCTTCCGTTACCATGTTCTACCACTGAAAAAAAATGGGAGGAAACAGATGTTAAGCTTTCCAGTGTCAGGAAATTATCTCTTTCATGGGGGTACAGTTACTTCAGTGTATTTAGGTCAAACAAATAGGGAGAGAATCGTGACTTCTCCCCCTTTCTGTTTATGTCTCTGCAGACATTTCAGGGTGCCACATCCCAGGACCAAGGGCAGAGCTGTATTCGCTCACGGAGAACACCCTGAGCACGCAGCCTGATGATCAAGTCCCTGCCCACCTGGCAGATCCCTGCCCCACAAACCAATGCGGCCCCTACAAAATCCAGCATTCTCTGCTTCTGGGTCAAGGAGGACAGTTTGCTGTTGGGCCCCAGCCAGGCATGGCAGCACTGCAGCTTGATTGTTCATTTATTTCAATAGAGGTGGAAGGAGAGACCTGGGTGAAACATCTGCAAAAGGGATCTCCAGGCCATCAGTGAGCGCAGTTCCAACTTTCCGGCACTGGGCTCCCCAGGGAGCACGGGGCTGGTGCCCATAGGAAGCGACCAGAGAATTGAACCAGCATTTCACAGGCTCTGCAAAATCCCTTCCACGGGAAGCTAAAGCCCTCCACTAGGAGCAAGAGACAGACGGAGGAGCAGTCTGAATCCCTTCCCAGTCAGGAGTGGACAGACATTATCAAAATACTGAGTTTTAAAATCACAGAATCATTAAGGTTAGATAAAACCTCCAAGATCGATTCCAACCACCAACCCAGCACCACCACCACGCTGACCACTAAACCACATCCTCAAGTGTCACGTCCACACAGTTTTTTAATATTTCCAGGGATGGTGACTACACCACTTGCCAGCAGCAGAAGGGACTCTGCAGCAATGGTCACCTCCATCACTGAGGGCAGACTACCAGACAAGACAACCCCAGGCAAACACGACACGTTCCCTGTGGCAGCAGCATCTGCCCCACATGGTTTGCACTGGTTTAAGCCAAAGCTTTTACAGTCCTGGATCTGCATTTGTGCTCCTGCTAATTCAATCTTCACTAGGCAGACGGATGGATGCACAGACTGATAGCTCCAGCCCTGTATTTATAAGGACGGAACTCAAAACTTCAGGCTGAGTAAATCAGTTCACTCATGTATAATTTAAACATTACTTCCTTCCCATTTCAGGGAGCTTTAGTTTGTGAGATGGCTAAACACAATGAAATTAGAGCAGGAGACTCATTTTGCCTGCGGCCGAAGGACAGAGAGAGAGTTGCTCCACTGCATCTGTCAGACAAACTGGGCCGGTGCTGGTGCTGCCAGGCAGGGAGCAGCTCATTGCAAACACCACAGCTCCACAATGGAGATGGGCTGGCACTACAGGGAGGTGCCAGGCAGCTGAACAGGGCACCAGTCCTGGGCTCTGCAGCACACGGAGCCCTAAAACCTAACACCGAGCCAGGATCAGCTTTACACACACAGGGGAGGAGAGAGAGCCAGTAGCCAGCTCCTTGCGCAAAGCTGAGCAGAAGCTCGAGATAAAAACACAGAGATATAAAATCCCTGGAATACAACTGGAATGAAATAATGAATAGAACAGATCAGCTCTTGCTGAAGGTGTATTTCAGACCAAGCCTCTCACAAAGCCCACACACCTCTGGCACTGTACCTGTACTAAGTGTTCCTCCAGATCCACACTGCTGATCCAGGAACTGCGGATGCAGATGCACCCACTGAGCCACAGCAGTAGCACCCTACAAATTTCCCCTTTTTTGCAATTCTAAACTCTTCTGCTCTACAGAAAATAAACCTGAGGTGAGTCCTGAAGAGATTCAAAAAGATCCTTCTGGTACTGGCACCCAGGATGGACAGGGACCCCTAGGAAAAGGAGGGAGCCTGAAGAAGGAGTCATCTGCCAGCACAAGGTTGCTCTGATGCACAACAGATGTTTCCCCAACCTCTCCAGCTATTTGGCACCAACTGTCACCATTCTAATACCAAAATATCTGCCATTACATGAAGATTATTTAAGCTGTTCAGTAGTCAGTTCAAAGTAGTTAATTATATGTAAGAACATTTAATTACTATCCAGTAGCAGCTGTAGATACTTTAATACCATAGTGATGAGCCACAACACAATGCAACAGGCAGATTCAGGGGTCTACACCCATCCACACCCCATTAATGTCAACTAAACAACACTGAACCACTGGCTGCCATCCTTTGGGAAGCAACAACTTTGTGGTGCTTGTGACATTACTCTGCATTCCCAATTAGTCAGTTTGGTAGAGACGCCTCAGGAACTTTACAGCTGTGACATTTCTTAAAAATCCTTGCCTTCTCCACAAATCCCTAAGCAAGAAAGCACGGTCTGAACATCAGAGCAGAAATCAGTAGCCAGCGTTTAATTGTTTATATCTTGAGACAAAGATAGTGTCTAAATAATTGTCTATTGTATCCCAGAGACAGCACAGGAAAGCTCTTCCCCTCGCCGGGAGCCTGCAGGTCACACATGCTTCTGCCATAACATTTGCTATAAATAATCCTCGCTGAGCCCAGCTAGGTACAGACCAAGGCAGCACTGTGCTCCTATCGGTTTCAGCCATTAGCCCTCCCCAGAGAGTGCATATCCTACCCTATTGTTCCTGCTCAAATGTTTGAAAGAATTATTTTTTCCTTGCTTCTTTTGTTTGGGGAGTTTATTTATATTTCCTCTTTGACATGGAATTACTACTAGAAAAAAGGAGTGCCACCTTACACGGCAGCCCGCCGATGCCAGCGTGGAGATGAGGAGTGGAGGGTCACGTCTGGAGGATCCTGCCATCATTACAGACCTCCCAGTCTGGGATTCTGTGCTAATGTAGGTTCAGCACATTCAGATCAGGATTAGAAACAAAGAGCTGGGTGCCAGCGCCAGCCTCAAATCCACATGCAGAGACTTGGAGCACAGGCAGCAACCCGTTCTGCTCAAACATTTGCAAGGATTATTTCAGCATTTCAACCTGTTCCTCTCAGACAGCTGCATGGGTGGAATTTACCCTTGTCCTCCTTTCTCCTTTTCCTCAGAGCTGCTGGACACAACCACACAAGCACAGGGCTGGGCAGGGGCTGCTTGGCTCTCAACTCCCCAGCACCTCACTATGGGGAGGTGGTATGGAAAATCCAACACATACAGCACAGCCTTCTGAGTACAAGGTGAGCTATCTCCCTGCCCTGCTTTGAAATTGGTGACAAGTCTCACTTTAGAGCCCCAGGTATCAAGTGTACAAGTGTCTTTGCCCACAGCAGCAAACAATGCATTGAATAATGTTCTGCAGTGTTTTTCCATAAAATCAATCCAGTTTCTGGCTGTTGGTAGGTTTGATGTCCCAAAGAGGCTGATGACCCCTGCTGTGCCTCTGTCCATTACAGCACTCCGGGATATCCAGCTCAGGAAGGCCAGTGGCCATTCACCAAATTGCCTTTAGGCACACAAAAAAACTGCTCTGGTGTTTCTAGAAAATCACAGTGACTGCCACATAGCTGGCCTGCCCTCAGGCTGGGGCTTTTCACCCCAAAAAGGCACTTTTAGGGGTCACACAGAGAACTTTTAGTAGCTTGACACCTGCCTGCACCTTACTTTTCCCTCACGAGGTTGGTGCAGAACACTCAAAAGTCACAAGGTGCCTCCTAGACAGGCTGACACCTTTCTGCTGCTTTCCCCCTCAACAGCAACAACCAAAACTCACCCTTATCTGCATCCAGAGCCACTGCACACCAACCAGCAGCACACACTGAGCCCAGGCTGGCACACAGTGACGCTCTGCAGGAACTACGGGTGGGTGATGCCTGGAGCCCAAACTTGGTGGGAATGCTGCTGTCGCTGAGTTATCCTGCATTTGTGCAGCCCAGCCCGGCCCAGCTGCTGCTCATCTCCCAACTCAAGGCTTCAAAGGCACAGCTCATCAATAGCAGCGTGCCAGGACAGCCCCAAGGGGACACTACAGCAGCCGAGCCGCGGTGAAGGGACAGGGAGCACAGCCCTGTCTGGCCATGCCCGTGTCCCCAGCCTGGCTTTGTCCTGCCAAAGGGGCTGTCAGCTCCCATTGCTCACGCTCCAGGGCCTGCTCGAGCCGGCCACGCAGGGAGCCAACGCTGCACCCAATTAGCACCACTGCTGATGAGCTTCTCATCTCCTGCCCCAGGGCTGGGGCTGTGCAGGCACAGGTGGCCACATAGCCATGGTCTCCCCTGTCTGCCCACCCTGCTCTCCTCAAGGGTGCTCACCCCTCTTTCTATTAGCGATCAAAACTCAGCAGAACAGGAGCAGCTAAAGGTTCCCTTTGTCCCTGTTTATGGAACAAACCCTGAATCTTTTTACAAGGAGCTGGGGGTTGGATTCTGAGTATTAGACACCTTTCTAATTCCTCCTTTTCTGTATTCTGCACATTCTACAGTCTCTCCAATGACTCCTTTTCAAGAGCAAACAAATTTATTGCCATGTGTGGCAAAGGTCTACACAAAAGCCACAAGCAGGGGAGGACAGGAGCAGTCACCCTGAAAGCGCCCATCCCCTCTGAGATGCAGATTCAAGGATGAGCCCGGCACACCTGCAACTTCACCCACACAAATAGTTCAGGAACACGTGCAGGCAATATCCAGTTTCTGCAGGAAATTGCACAGCATGGATATCCAAACATTGCCATCAAGCAAAAAACAACATCTTGATTGGCCAGCTCATGTCACACAAACCTAAATTCTTTATAGGAGACAGTGTTCGCCAATGCTGAGCAGCAGTGACACACTTCCACAGCTCTGGAAAGCCCTGGGGCTCCACAGCAGCCGGGCATGGGGCTGCAAATTCTTGGAAAAGACAAGGATACAAGTTCTGCAAGGATGTGCACCCTGTGGAGGGTGCAGTGAGCCAGGACACCCCAGCTCATGTTCCCTCAGCGCTGGGTTTCAAACCCTGCTCAGCTGCTGCAGAACTCCCACCGAGGCTCCACGTGCCTGCACGGGCAGGGCAGGACCAGCCCCAGCTCCCAGGAGCTCCCAGCATCCACAAAACCTGCTCAGCACTCTGCATGTCCCTCCAGAGTCCTGCCTTTCTTGTGGCTGGAGCACCAAGGCAAAACCCCCTTGGCTTCCAGGCCATGTGCTGGATCTTTGCTACGTGCTGACACATTTCCTTCCTGTAGTAAAATCACCTCCCATCCATAGGCTACAGCACTGCCTGGCAATCCAAACCTTTAGGAGTCAATCCTTCCTGCCCATCCCCCTGGGGAAGCATCACAAGTGCATTCTGAATTCTGAGCTGTGGTCATACCCAACCGTCCGGCACATGGGCTGCAAAATGCCTCAGGACATCGGGGTGAAGGCAGCAAACACTCTGACAGGTGACTGGTCCCAGTGACAGCACCTTCCCAAAACCACTGTGATTCACAGCTCACGTCAGCAGTGTGGAAAAAGTGACCCCTTCTTCCTTCAGAGGAAACAACAGACGTGCTTCAACAATAAAACAAAAAAAAAATAAAGAATAAGGGCTTGTCCAGCAGAAAACCTGAGTAAAACTCAATTCCCACAGAACCAGAGGGATCTTTCATCGACTTTAATCCCTCTTTTTCTTGTCAGTCCTTAATTCACTCTCCCTCTTCCCCACAGGAGCAGGCAAACGAGTGCCAGCCCAGCAGTGGCACTTGCAGAACAGCTGCTGTTTCACAACTACCCGCAGCAAGAAAATCAAGAAACCTGACAGAGCATGCCAGAAATAATCTCCCTGAAAAACAGAGCAGTTGGGAAGGGCTGCAAGGAGCCATCCCTGGCACAGGGCAGGTGGGTGCTTCAGTCCTGCCTGTGGACACAGAAACACAGGTCAGGCAGTGACCCTCTGCCTCACAGCCCCCAGGGGGTGACAGGACAGGTCCAGGAGGGCAGGAATGAGGCAGGAATGAAGTACCCAATGAAAATCAGTGAAACCCACTGAAATCTTTGTGACCCTCACGTCCAAGGCATCACCATTGTTTCATCTATTCCAACCCTGGCAGAAGCCTGTGCTGAACTTCCCTCCCAAGCTGCCCCTGTGCTGGGGGTACGAGCAGAGAAGGAGCAAAGGAACAGAGAAATTAATCAAGCTCCTCATCTGGGAGCTGGCTTCTATGGTGATTTTGAGGGCTGTCCTGCGCAGGACCAGGAGTGAGCCTTGTGGGTCCCTTCCAGCTCAGGAACACAAAGTTCTGACCCATCTCTACAGCAATCCAGCTCCACAGCCACCAAACCAAACCCAACTGTTATTTATCCAGCTTAAAATGTGGTGTCTCCACACCTCCACAGTTAGAAATCACAATTTAAGCCATGTGAGGCTGAACCCCAACCCTCTACCACCAGAAAAAGAGCACATTAACAGCTGCTCTGAAGGCTCCTTGGCTGGACTCTGCAGAAGATCCTGTCCCAGACTGCTGCTCCTCTAGAAACCTTCCTGCAGGCTCAGGAAACACTCCCAGACACCCCTAACCCAGCTCCCTTCCAGTGATGCCTTGTGAAGGCTGGCCTAGAACAGAGGCCAGAGTTAAAGAATAAAGCAGGGATTTATTAAAAGGATTTCCTCAATGGATCCACCTTGGGAAGCACAAGAGCCCAGCCAGGGCTGCACCCCAGGTGAACCCAAAATGGTCATGGGGTCTCTCACTTTTATGGGTTCTGCTCCATTTGCCTATTGGGATTAACTGTCCAATTCCAGCTTTAGCCCATGAAGTCCCATCATTCTTGATTTTCTCTCTTCAGCCCACGTTGTTTGTGCTCTTGGGCTGAGATTTGGATCATTTGTCCTTGGTCCCCAGCTAGAGCAGGAATTGTTTTGTCTCCCTGCTCTGGGCAGAGAGCTCACCATCCCCTGATATGAAGCTCAGAAGTCCACACTAAAGCAGCACAGAATCTGAAGAATATAAAAGCTAAAACCTGAGGCATCACCAGGGGGAAAGCTGTGCCTTTAACACCAAAAATCAGATTTCCCACTGACACATGCCAACACTCATTTAGGTGCCTAAACTAAACTCAGATTAGGGATCTCAGATTCATTCTTGCCATGTGTTATCCTCATTCAGCAGCAGAGATAGAAAGAGCCAGGGAAGGTCCTCTAACACCACCTAAATCCATTGCTCCTTCCTGCTTCCAGCCAAAGCTGCACCTCCTTTTGTGTGTTTGAGGGAAGATGGGCAATGCTTTGGATCTTCTGAGCAGTGCCTCAAGGAGCATCCAGCAATCAATCCATGCTCCATGGAGTTGTCCTGCATCATTCTGCAGTAAAGCTCTTCCCAAAAAAAAAATATTCTTATTTTTCAACTGTCTTAATTATGCTGTAGCTGTAAATAAAGGTGAGACTTTCCAGGAATCAAAGCAAGGTGCCTGGAAAGATTACAGAGTAATTATCACGCACGACGTTCCAGCCTGAAATCACAGGAATAGACTCCTTGCATTTCCTACAGACCTTTTTTGTGGCACTGCCCTCATCCTCTATGGGTGCAAAACCCACTGATCACAGAGGAGCTTTAAGGAGTACAAACATGCCAGCCTGGATCATGTAACTTCCACATAACCTGCTGCTTCCTCCTGTGCTCTGGACAAGGGCAAACCCTTCAGAGGAAAGAGGCAAGAACTTCATTAAGGAGTAATTACAGAATAATCTGTGTCTTGGAGAAAACTGCTTCTAGCCATGTCAAACACGGGCTGGGTTACATTATTTATTTACTTCCATTTTATACAAATACTTCTACCTAATACAACTCATTATCTTTACAAAAGTTTATTTAAATACTTGGCTTTAATTATTATGGCAAGAAGTCACACAGAACTACAGAGCAGAGAGAGGCCACAGAGGAGCTCCTGCCCTTGGAGAATTACTCCAAGGCACTGCTACTGCATCCCAGAGCGAGAAAACATCAACCCCTGAAGGGTCAGAAGGGAAGATTTGGCTCTTGCTGCAGCAGACCCATTCTGCAGGATCTCTGTTTGCAAGCACCAACTCATTTACACAGCTGCCAGCCTCAGACCTGGCCAAAGGTTCCTGTGGACAGTCCAGCTGAAGAGTTCAGCTCCCTCCTTCCTGGCAAAACCCTCACAGCTCAAATGTTTGCATTCACAAGGGGCTTTTGCGGCCCCCATTTCTCTCGCCCTCCACACCTGAGGTGCTGGGACAGCCCTGCCACCCTGTGCAGAGGGGCAGCACATCACCCCAGTGACTAACTGCTTTTTTCCTGTTTTTCCTTCCTCTCAGCAGCCCTCTCTTAGGAACAGGAGTGCAGCTTGCTCAGTCCCGATTGTTTGGTGGCAGCTGGAGCCCTCCCAGCTCTGCTTGCCACCAGGAAACCCAGAATTATTCCTTTATCCTAAGCCACCACAGCTGATCCAGCGCTGCCTGGCAGAGGCCCATGCTGCAGCCCTATAAACCTTCCAGAGGAAGGTGTTCCTGCCCATCCAGGGCTTGGAACAACATGTTCTTTAAGGTCCCTTCCAACCCAAACCATTTAGGATTCTGTATTTCTGGTGGCTCTGCTTTATATTCAGTTTGTTCACTCAAAACAAATTAAAAACGAAGCAGAAGGGGGTGTAAGATCCACTCTCATTCCCATCAGAATTTTTATGGTATGGCCTTAAAAATCTGCCTTTGCAGGAGTGGAAACAAAATGGTGTGACGAGAGGAACCATCAGCTGAAGGCACCAGGGCTGAGACCTGGGATGATCCCACAACTGCAATCTAGATCCAAAGACAGCCTGACATTGTCTCGGCTTTCATTTTAACACAGGCCTTGTCTCCAGGGTCTTTGCCCTTCATTAACAACCTCCATGAGCAACTGAAGAGATAATTCATAGGAAATATCACCCAAAATGAACCAGATCCACCTGGCTGTGGAGAGACCCCACACAGATCATACTCAGATGTTCCTTAAATCATTTAACTAATTCTAACACTGAAATTTAACTGAAGGACTGAGGAGAAGTTAACCTGGGCACTGCTGTTCAAAGCTCCCAGCTCAGAGCAGCAGAGCCCCTTGGAGAAACCAGGTCCCTGCAAAAGGTTCTTACACTTCTCTAAAACTGGACCAGTGGTAACAAGAAGAAATTGTTCTGGCAGGACTTACACCACATAAAGTCAACTCATCAGCCAGTGGTGTGTGAAATCTCCCTGGAAAACACAGAGAGAGAGCACAGAGTGCAGAGAGCATCCCTCAGGCACCCACCCCAGCTGTGCTCAGCATTCCCACACCATGGGGTCACCCTCACCCTGCTGCCATCACCCACACCACGGGGTCACCCTCACCCTGCTGCCATCACCCACACCATGCAGCACAGGACACTCAGTGGAAATGCCAGGACATCACCCTGAGCTCGTCCCAGCTTTCTCCGTTATCCGTAAGTGGATGCTCCCAGTGTGACAGCAGAGGGACACAGGATGTGCTGCCCTCCTGCTCTCACAGCTGCCAGAGCCTTTCCCATCTCCAGTAGCGGGTGGAAACCCAGTCTAGGACGTGCTCTGCACCCAGGAACGTTGTTCAGCTCCCCACAGTGCAAGGGAGGGATGGGAAGATGGGAACAGACTCTGGGGGTGCCCTTCCAGTGCAAACCCAACCCTTGTCACTGCCCGACGGCCTGGTGAACGCTCTCCTCCTCCTGCTGCTCCTCTCACTCTCAGCCGCACTGCTGAGCTCAGGCAGGACCCTGGTGCCACCCCTGGTGCCGCCCCTGCCCCAGCCCGGCCGAAGGAGCCCAGAGGTGCTGTGGTGGAGCCCAAGTGCCCGGCCACAGCCCTGCTCCGGAGGTTCCGCTGCGGCCACCGCAGGACGCGTGACCTCCCCCTCCAGTGACACAGCTCCCGTGCCGGGACAGCCGCTCACATCGGTGCTGTTGTTCCCTCACACAATAGGCACTTCTCACAGCCACCAGTGACACGGGGCAGCTTTAAACTGATTAATGGTTCTCTCAGACAAGCCTTGAGTGTGCGGGAGGCCCCTGGCAGACAATGCCAGCCCAGTGGCAGCAGGACATCAGCTGGTGCCCTGTGCCAGCGTGAGAGCAGCAGCAGATGAGCTACAGCCACTGCCAGTGTGGCTTGTTCAGCTGAGGGACACAGGACAGCTGCTGCCAGGCTCCCCGTCCCTCTGCCAGGCACGTGGCAGCACGGGCACGGCCCAGAAGCCACTCGGGTCCCTTTCCACGCCAGCTCACGGCTGCGCAGCCGCCGTGCTCCACAAACCCAGCACAGCCTCTCCCCGCGCAGGCTGCCCAGGCTCTACTGGGGCGGGAAAAGCTCCGGCAAAAGCCCCGGGAACCTCCAAGCTTTAATTCTGCCCTGCAGGAATGTCCCACGCGTTACACCTGCCCTGGTTTGGTGCTTTCTCTCTTTTGGGATGGTGGCCAAAAGGGAATGAAAAACCCGAGGAGGGTGAGCAGCCATCCCTGCACAGTCCGGGCACAAAGCTTTCGGATCCTCCTGCTCCTGCCGGCAGCCAAAACATCCCAGGCAGCCTGAAAGGAGCTGTGGCTCACACGGGTGAGTGAGGAGCAGCTTCTGCAACCCGCAGAGCCCAGCCTGGGAAGGCAGGTATCACTGCCAGCCATCTAAGCCACAAAGATTAGCGCAGGGGCAAAGTGAAAGGAAACGCAGGCAGAGCAGCTTGCTCCAACGCTCCGATAAGGAACTGAGGCACGGCCGGGTGAGCAGGCGGCCTTGGTCACACCACGAGCCTGTGGCAGGTGAAAACAGAGCTGCCACGTGCTCGGCCTGCCCACACATAACCCTGAGATCCAGGCCACGAGTGCTGGCATCTCAAAGGCAGCAGCGCTCGGTGAGTTCTGTATCCCCCCAAACCCTGACTTTACGTCCCTCAGGGCGCGCCGGCTCCACCCCACCTGCTACACAAGGTGTCCACCACACAGACAGGAGCGGCCCGAGCAGCAAAACGCTGCAACTGCGACAGAGGACTGTGCCCTGCTTAATCCTCACTCCAAGTTTTCCTTAACCCCGAGGTTTCCCATGAAAAACCAGAGGGGCGGGTTTGGTCAGAAACACAGGGATGTGGGCTAAGCGTGAACTCTGCACAAACCCAGCTCGGAGCTCTGTGCTCCTCCTGCAGCCCCGGCTACCCCACCACATCCTTCCAGCACAGCGAGACACTGGAGGATGTGAGCAAGCCCGAATCCTGCCCTTGCCCCAAACAATAGGCTCCGCAATAATGGTGCAACCAGAATTTCCTGTGCGGCGGCGCACGCCAGCTCCCGGGAGAAAACACCCTGGGAAAGCTCTGCCACGGGAACACGGCGTCAGGGCAGCTCCTCCAGGCTCCTGCCCGCACTGGGATGCTCTCTGGCAACAGGGAAAGCACCACAGCCAAGCCCAGGCTGGGAAGCAGGGAAAAAACTACACTGGTGGCTTGGAGCAGAAGCCATCCAGCCCTGTGGATGTTCCATTATCGCAGCAGCCTTTTGCAATATCTGGACCTGGCTTCTCTCTCACGGATGTTTCACATCCTGCAGCGCCTGGGAAAGCAGCACGGAGCAGGCTGGGGTAAAGCTGAGCAGTGCAGGAGGCTCATGGAAATCTCTCCATCTCTCCTGGAAAGGTGGCACAGATGCAGCAAGGACAGAGCTGCTGGTGGCATCGGGCACCAGAGGCACCAACTGCAACCAAAGTGCTCCAGTGTTGGAGCTTCTCTCTGGAATGAGGGATCAGCACAGCCCCACACACTGAGAAAAGCCAAGGACAAGCTCCCATAGCAAAGCAGCAATGGTGGATGATCCCAGGCTGGAGCGGGGTAAGAGTGCAAGGTGGGCCCTGAGAAGGAAGGAGGGGCAGAGCCAAGGTGTGATGAGCTGGCCACAGCCACCACTCTCCATCACCCTGCACCACTGAGGGGGAGAAAGGGAAGGAACTGGGAGAGAAGTCAAGCCTGGAAAGAAGGGAGGAGCAGCAGGAGGGTGTTTTCAAGACTTGGTTTTATTTCTGCGCACCCTTCCTGTCACCCCAGGAAGCCCATCACTCTGCGTGTGCAGAGATCAGCATTTACTGCAGAAGGAAAAAGCTCAGGAAATGGGTGATGGCACCTGAGCGTGGCTTAGCATGATCCTGAACAACTGGGGATGCTTCAGCACCTCCATGAGACCTCCTGGAATGAACACAAGTGGCCAAATTCAGTCCCTTCCAGCTGGATTTAGCACACAAACTGCAACCCAGCAGCTGGCACATCAAAGAGGGAACCAGGGAAACAGAAACAAGGTTTTCACCCCATTTCTTTCATCAGCTCCCCCAATTTGTCTCTGCCTTGTTCTCCCCAGGGCTGAGGAGGGGACAAGGTTCCCACCCCCCAGCCAAGGTGTGGGCACCAGGGCTGACCCCAGGCAGCCTTTACCATCTCCCCTGCACCTGCAGCAGGGAAATGTTGAAGGCCAGTGAAAGCTGAGCCTCAATCCCAGGATTAAGGAGGGCTCTGGGTTTGGGATGGAGACAGAAGAGGTGAGGACAGAGATGGTGAGGCTGGAAAGCACACACTGCCTGAGACCCTAAATCCAACACACACCCCACAAAAACCAACCCCCAGAGCCCCAGCCCAGCTCCTGGTGTGCCAGTGAAGGACTGGGTCAGGATGAGCAACAGCAGCTCAGCAACTCCTTCCAACAGAGGGGACACAGAGCTGTGGGCTCCACACCCCCTTTCCAGAGAGGAAAAGCAGAGAAACCTCATGCAAGAACACCAGAGCCCTCAGAGCTCAACCTACAGCAAGAAACAATTAGGGGGAGATAACTGGAAAAGATATTCTACAGAGTTTCCTCGGAGGAAAAAAAATCCAAGGCTACTCCAGTTTCTTATTTTACCAACTACCTGGAGCCAGCAGGCTGCAGTGGGACTGGGAGCTGGTCTCCTTGCACTCAGCTCTCAGCACTAAACAACTCAAAATTCATTTTTTTGTGTTTATTTGCACAATAATTTTCCCCAAAACTCCACCGTTCCCAGACACGCATCGCTGCCTAATTCTCCAGCCGAGCTCACCCTGCCCATCTCCCCGCCACCAAAATCCTTTGTGATGTTTGCAAAATGCCCCCTTCTGGCAAATTCCAACTCAGGTTTTCAGGTCAGACCGTGCAGACAAAGAAAATTCCAATAAATCTGTCATTTAACGGAAAATTAATATTGTGTCCTAATGTCAGCACCAACCCAGAAATAACCTCCTTCCCACAGCTATTGCGTGCTGGATGCAAGAAGGCCAAATACAACAATATTTTCATAAAAAACACTCCACAAAAATCCAAGTTGGTGACGCTTATGCCCTGACACAAGGCTGGCAGGGGGCCACGGGGCAGCACGCCTGGTGACATCCCCGGCTCGTGGTGCCAGCAGGAACCTGGCCCATGGAGGGGCGGGGGTGGGAGCAGCTCCCACCCATCCTGAGGCAGAAGAATTTTATTAAATCAGCTGATATCAGTGCTAAAATTGGGCAAGTCTTTGGGATCACAAGACAAATACAGCAGAAGGAATGCAGGCAGAAATAACTGATCCAGTGGCACTGGGTTGCATAATTCACCGTGGAGTTTTCAGCTCCCCAACTTAGATCTTTGGGATGCCCCAGACAATTTCTGAGGCTTGGTAAGGTAAATCGAAAAGGAAACCCATTCTCAAACTCCACCTGGAAGTTTCACAGGAGCCTGCAAGCTGGAGAGAACAAAAACCCACTGAACAGGATGGCTGAGAGCAATTGGCAATCAGAAAAAGGAGCAGGAACAGCTGGCAGGAGCCTCCATTGCTTGGGCACCACGATGGGAAGAAATAATGTCTAAAACAGGTGTGGGATGAACCAAAAATGTAGCAAAGGACCAGGAATCAACTTGTTTCACCTGTGGCTTTTAGTGCAAGCGTAGTTTCCAGGCTCATCTTCCCAAAGCAGACCTTTCTGCAGCACTTCCAGGTGAATTGATCAGGCAGCTCTCCCAAGGAGGGGATGCGTTTTCCCTCTCTTCTCTTGGTGATGCACCTGCCTCTTCCTCTTCCCACTATCCCTTTCCACCTGTGCCACCAGTGATGGCACCACCCAGAGCTCCTGGGAGTTCCACTTGGACAAGCTCCTGAGCTCTGGGACAGCTCCTTGTGCAACAGGAGAGCAAGGCAGCGAGGTCACTGTCACCCCTCTGAAGGACAGAGCCCTCACTGAGGCCACATTGGGCACCTCGGTGCCACACAGGGGGACTCGGAGTGGCTCTGAGTCCATAACTTCCCTGGACACCAAGGATGAGGGGCAGCATGGTGTCCTCACTCCACCCAACCCAAACACCCGGTCAGCTCTCCTTGCAATGCACAGAAATCAAACTAATTCCAGGAAAACGAGGTGGCACAGCAGAAATTCAGCACTCTCAGTCCCTGTCTGGTCAATGAGGCACCAAAAGCCACTGGAATGAACCATCACTGGAGCACGGCACCCAAACCCTCTGTGCAGGAGCTCCAGCAAAGCATCCACCTGCTCCAGCACTTACTATAACAGACCTAAATTCGGTAATTTTACTTTCCCCAAAGCCAATCAGAGACAATACCGGGAAGGGAGTGAGCAGCATTCCGTAAATACTTGATTCAAACAGTTACAGTAGGTTTGGATCTAGCAGAGCGGGGGTTCAATCACCTGTGAGCACCCAGCCCCGTGGGGTCAGGGCTGTCCCCGGTGCCGCTGGACACGGAGCTGGTGCCGGCATCTGTCGGCACTCGGGGGAAGGAAGGAGTTGTGCCTTGTTTTAGAGCAAAGCCCGACAGACGAGCAGGGGGGTGATACCAGCCATTAATCCCTGCTTTTTGAAATATCTCATCTCATGGATGTTCAGGTGTTAAACAAACCCACCAAGGGGGAGGTGGGAACAGGAACCCTCCAGCCAGGCTCTGTAAACATCCGAGTGAGACTTTTCTCTCCGTCAGCTTCCCCAAGACCACTAAAACCAGTAAGAAGCAAACGCTCCCAAGCACGAACTCCCACCGGAGCCCATGGAAATGTTCCCCTGGACTCAAACGCGCCCTGAATCACCCTGGGCGAGCAGTGACCCACTTCTTCGAGAGCTCAGGGGTGTAAACCCGGCTCAAACCGCTCAATTCTGACACACGCGGTGGAAAATAAACCCAGACCCGGGCCCGCGGCAGGAACTGCCCCGCTCAGCTTCGAGCCAGTGCTTCCTCAGCAGCTCCAACACAGCCAAAAAACCCCGACAAAGAAAAGATTCCCACGTGATGTTATATAAAAAAGGGAGGTTTTGCGAAACTAATCCGAACTTCGCGGCTTTGTGACTATGCCAGGGGACAGGAGGGTTTGTCCTGCAGGTACCTGCGCGGGGGTGACACGGATTTGTGGGGTCAGAACACAAAGAGAAGTGATGCGGCACTTAACTCGCATTGAAGCCGCGGCTGCGGGGGCAGCCCCGGCCTCACGCCGGGCCGGGGGTCCCGGTGCCAGCCCCGCTCTTACCTCGCTCACCGCATGGCCTCGGCGCCGCACGCTCACGCGGTCCGGGTGATCAGGGCAAAACTCTGCGCTGGGATCGGAAAGTTGAAATGTTTAAAAAAAAAACCTTAAAAAACAATTTAAAAAGTTTAAAATTACCAAAAAGAATAACAAAATAAAAATTTTAAAAGCGCCTGAAGGTGCGAGCTCCTGAGAGGGACTCGAGTTGAAAAGCAAAGGCGGAAAGCAGCCCCACTCCGGGAGCCGCTCCCGCCGCCCTCCCGGCTGCGCCGGGCNCCGCCCCGGCTCGGGCCGCGCTGTCCCGCCGAAGCTGCTGGGGGCTGGGGGCGATGCCCGCACGCAGCACTCGGGGGTCGCTGTCCCCGCTGTGTCCCTGCTGTGTCCNGGTTTGTCCTGCAGGTACCTGCGCGGGGGTGACACGGATTTGTGGGGTCAGAACACAAAGAGAAGTGATGCGGCACTTAACTCGCATTGAAGCCGCGGCTGCGGGGGCAGCCCCGGCCTCACGCCGGGCCGGGGGTCCCGGTGCCAGCCCCGCTCTTACCTCGCTCACCGCATGGCCTCGGCGCCGCACGCTCACGCGGTCCGGGTGATCAGGGCAAAACTCTGCGCTGGGATCGGAAAGTTGAAATGTTTAAAAAAAAAACTTAAAAAACAATTTTAAAAGTTTAAAATTACCAAAAAGAATAACAAAATAAAAATTTTAAAAGCGCCTGAAGGTGCGAGCTCCTGAGAGGGACTCGAGTTGAAAAGCAAAGGCGGAAAGCAGCCCCACTCCGGGAGCCGCTCCCGCCGCCCTCCCGGCTGCGCCGNGCTGTGTCCCTGCTGTGTCCCCGCCCCGCTCCGGCGAGAAGAACAATCGGAGGAAGCGCGGCCGCGGCCCCGGCCCGTCCCACGCACC
Source organism: Irena cyanogastra (assembly GCA_013397155.1). Taxonomy (NCBI): domain Eukaryota; kingdom Metazoa; phylum Chordata; class Aves; order Passeriformes; family Irenidae; genus Irena; species Irena cyanogastra. Next base: position 78,200 of record VWZV01009139.1, on the reverse strand, counting down.
CCCGGCACCCACGGCCCCGCCGGCTGAGCCGCGGGCGGGGCACTGGGGACACTGGGCTCTGTCCCCCAAAAGGCGCCCGGCCGCTGCAGCCCCTGCGGGGTTCTGGAACCAGATCATCCCTAAGGTCCCTTCCATAGTGACAAGAGGACACCTCGCCTTGGGCACACTCTGAACACCCAACACCGGCTCTTCCATCACTACTGAGCAGCTCACATGGCAGGAATTACATTTACCTCGATTTTACCCAGGGTTCTGATTCCTGAATGCAGTTGCTCTGACAGGCTGTTACCTTCTTTCCCTATCTCGGGGAGACCTGCACAGCCACAAACCCAAGAGGGCAAACCCAGCTCGTTTGGGTCTGACCAGGTGCTTCAAATCACTCCTTGAAACCTGAAACACCTGGAGAAACGGCACTGAACGTTACCAGCCCGTTCCCCACTGAACCATGGGATCATGAGGGCTGGAAAAGCCCTCTCAGACCATTCCCCCAGCACTGTCAAGGCCGCCACTAACCCATGTCCCCAAATGCCACATCCACACATTTTTTCAACACTGAAAGCTTAAAATGACAAGGCAGAGTTTTCCCACCCTGACCATGCATCCCCCTCTCCATAAATCCCTGCAAATCCAGGCCTGCTCTCCACCCATGTTCCCACATGGATAAATAGGAGATCACACAAGTAAAAGAAGAAACGGCCTTTATAACATTAAAAATAATACAGGGAAATGAAATAATTATTTGGACAAGGCTTAGTGGATTAATTGCTGCTTTTCCATCACGTGTAATCTAAGTCATGCTAACAGTGTTTCCCATGGAGAGGCAGGTGTGTGCCCCAGAACGAGGCCGCTGTTGATAGGATAAGCACAATTAAGGGTAATTGGGAGCATCATACCAATCACTCCTCGGAGTGCAGAGTTTTCACCCGCTTTTCTGGTGGTTTCAATGATGCATCCAAGCCAAAGAAAATACTTGAAATTCACCAGGGACAGCAAGAAACTCCTTAACTTTCTGTGCCATTGGCCCATTGATGGGGAGTTAATCTGAGGGGCAAAATTCCATCCCAGTTCCTCCCAGGAGCCGACATCTGATGGAGCAGCACGGGGCAGGGCAGCGTTTGAGGCTGAGGTATCTCCCGAGGAAAGCTCAGTCCTGCTGGTGCCACAGAGGGGTCACACCCATCCCCATCCCCATCCCATAAACTCCTGGCACCAAGGGAAGCACCCCCAGAGCCACTGCCCTGGGGATCAGACACCTGGGACTGGGGAAACGGAGGCTCTGCTCCAAACTGCATTCAATATTCCCACTTGGAACATTAGGTTGTGTCATCTCCTGTTTTCCTCCTCAGGGGAAGCAGTCAAAAGCTCCCTTTTCCAGGAAAGGTGAGAATCCAAGGGGGTCACACAGCTGGGTAAGCTGGGCTTGAAGAAAACCTTCAGATGCATTTAAAAAACAAAAAAAGGAAAAATCACAATTAGCACAAAATCCAGGGGCAGCAACACTGCTGTGTCCCCATGGACGAGGGTAACACTTCACAACCCCCAGCCCTTTTCCCCCTAAATCCCAGCTCTGATGATGTATCAACCCTGACATTTTAAACATGCCTCACCAGCAGGGCCACAGCCCACGGCGTGGCCTCCCCAGCCACCGGCCCTTCCTCCCTCCTCACGTCTCCCCCAGCACACATTTTGCTTCCAGTGCCATCCAAGGACACAACCACCCCAAGGCCATCCAAACACGACTCCTGAAACCTCTCTGAAGTGCAAAAAACACAAAACAAAAGTGATAAGGAATTAGCAGCCTCTCGGAAACCCAAACAATGTTTCTGCAGTGATGGAGGAGTCAGAAAGTGTGATTAAACGTGATTAAGACACCCCCACCACTCCCTGCGGGGGTGCCTGTGAGGAGCTCAGCCCTACAGAACTGCAGCTGCCTTGTCCAGGAGACCTCGGGCTTCTGCAGGAGTTCGGATTTACAGCTGGGTCTGGTCAGGAGTGGGTCACAAAACACCCAGGTTGATAAAAACAGGTCTTGATAAGCTTCTCCTCGTGGGTGCCCAGGGTAGGGACCCACAGTGTCACCCCATCCCATAACCTGCAGTCCCTGCCTCACTCAACTCGCTCTGGGTCTCACACCTCTCCACAGGTGATGTGTGCCCTGAAATCCATGAAAACACAAGGTCACAGACTCCTTAACCTTCATTTTTAATCCAGACCCCGTGACCGGGTGCTACAGGCTCCTTTCCCTGCCGAGAAGGGTTCAGCACTTCATCTCCCAATATATTCCTTAGCTTTTACCTTTATCGGGTCCCAGCAGTTTCTTGTCTCATTTTCTATTACATGTAGCTCAAATCGTTTCCGCTGAGGCAGGACAGCTGGGCCCGGCACACTCCCACCTCAGCTGGGCATCAAATCAGAGCTCCAGGTGGGCACGGGCTGGGCTTTGGGGGCTAGCAGCTGGTGCCATGCCCTGATCCAGGCAGGGAATCCCGGAATTCCCAGGGAATCCCTCCAGCCCCCACCACGCCACAGGGGCTGCTGGGGGAGAGAAACACCCCCCAACCCCACCTGGGGAGCCAAACCCAAACACAGCCCCCTGAAACCAGGCAATTTCCCACCTCGCTGTTCCTGGTGCTCCCCCTGGCTCTCAGGACGGACAAACGCCGGTGACCGGGCAGGGGAGGCTTAAACTCAGGTGATCGTGGTATGCGGGCTCCAAGGAGGCAGGCACGGATGGCTTAGCCCAACGCCCACTTTCAGAGCCTCCAATTAATTCATTCAGTGGCCACGGGGCGGGCGTGGTGGCCCTGACGATCTCGGGCACGGATGGGGACAGCTTTAGGCACCCCCGGTGTGATGCCGGGTGAGAGACAGCGGCTGCACACACATCGCGGGGCCCAGCAGCTGATTTACGCCACGTTTTAAATAAAGCTCAGCCCTTTGGCTCCAGCCCCGCGGGGAGGAGATGCGGGGGGCCGCCCCCAGCCGGGGCAGGGGATGGGTGGGTGCCCTCACCCCGGCATTGGCACCCAGGGCTTGGTTTCCCAGAGATAAGGCAAGGCAGGCCCACCCACAGCAGGCAATAGAGACTGGTTAAAAGGTTTTTCCTCCTTTTAGCGTTTAAATGGTGCAGGATGGGGCAGAGAAAAGCCCTGCTCATTACCAAAGCCCTGCTCATTACCAAAGCCCGCTCATTAACGCCCATTGGTGCTGTAATGAGGGCTCACTGTGCTCCTGTCCCCCGCACCCACCCAGCGCTAATCCAGGGTGACTCCTATCCTTGCCCTGGGCTTTGCTTATTCCTTCTGCAAGGGTAATTTTTGAGGAAAGCGCCTGGGAGCACAGCTCCTGTTGGTCCAGGAATGTCTCAGCATCACCCGCACCGCCAGAGCGCAGCGGTGCAAACCAGAGCAGGGAATCAGCTCGGGGATGGAAACCTGAGGGAAAGGGTGAGCCCCCGAGGTGAGAGCTGAGCGTGGGGCACATCCCAGGAGCCGCTCTGCTTCCAGGAGGTCCTTCCTGGAAGTCCTGCTGCAGTTCCTGGCCGGTTCTCCGTAACTCAGTGGAGAGTTTGCAGGATGTGATTCTCGGTGTCCCCGTTTCTCATGCCTGGCTTTGCAGGACTGCTGTGCTGCCCCATCTGTGGAGGTTTCTTCATGTGCTGCATCCACTGCAGGGGTGTTCCTCCATCCCAGAGCGTGTCCTTGGCTCCAGCTCCATCCTTGGGCTCTGCTGCACCCAGGAACGCGCTGAGGAGGATCTTGTCTTAACGAGAGCAGCAAACAACAAACAGCGTCAAGAGTTAGCACATCCCCCAAATGCGCCCCACGCCGAGGAGAGAACGAGCCTGTGCTCTGCCCCGCGACAGGCTCTTGGGTTTGCGGGAGAAGCTGCTCTTTGCCGAGGTGAAGCCTCGAGGTGTGCTTGGGATCAGAGCCGGGACAGCGGCATCCCCCCCTCGGGACAGCATCCCCGGGACAGCGGCATCCCTCCCCCGGGACAGCATCCCCGGGACAGCGGCATCCCCCTCCCGGGACAGCATCCCCGGGACAGCGACATCATCCCCCCGGGACAGCAACAGCATCCCCGGGACAGCGACATCCCCCCCCCGGGACAGCATCCCCGGGACAGCGGCATCCCCCCCCCGGGACAGCGGCATCATCCTCCCGGGACAGCGGCATCGCCCCCGGACAGCATCCCCCCGAGAAGGGCGGGGATGACGCCGAGAGGCGGGGACGGGGCTGGCGGTGTAGCGGGGGCGCGCAGGGCCCGGCCCGTGCCGGTGGCTCAGGAAGGGACTTGCCGGCCTGCGAAGGGCGGCGGGGCTGAGTCACGGAGCGGGAGCATCGCCCCGGCCCCGCACAGCCCGGGCTCCTTCTCCAGGCTCCACATCCCGCACGGGACTGGCCCCAAATCCACAAGGAAAGGCGCCTTTTTCCTCCTTCACCCCAAGGAGCAGCCCTTCCCTGTTTCTAAGCAGCTCCAGCATACCTGAACAGTCATTTTCCCCCTCGCATCCCCAGAATCCCCATTGTTCAACACTTCTTCCCCAACCGGGTTCTCTCAGAGGCGCCGCCCAGCCCCTGAGCCTGGCCACAACCCGGGCTGGACGGGAGTGACCGCGAGCAACGGGCCGGCCCCGAGCAGCAAGTGGGAAAACAAGGAAACATTTCCATGTATTAACTTCATTTCCTCCGTTTCCTGCGGCCTGGCAGCCTCAGAGCGGGTTATTAATAGCACAGGGTGGGTGAGAGCCGTGGCTCCAGGCGCCCAGTGCCTGCCCTGACACCCCTCAGTGCCCGGGAGGGGACGATCCTGGTGGGATCCGCCCTCTGACCCCACAGCAAATCGCTCCTCTGTGAGATCCACTCTCTAAACCGCACCTCCTGCAGCTGCCCTGCAAACACCTCTCACGAAAAGGCAAACGTGGGAGGGTCAGGGAAACAGCCACGTTCTCCCTGCTTCCCCAGCCTGGGGGTCTGGGAACGGCGCTTTTAACACCAAACCTCCTGCAACCTTGCTAACTTCTCTCTGGGGAGGAGGAAGCTGCGCTCTCCGGCACTGGCAGAGCCAGCAGGACAGAAGGAGCACAGAGGGGGCAGCCAAAGTCACCCCTCGGTGACACGAGGGCACCCAAAGCCCCATTTCCCCACCTCCTGGCCGTCCTTTGCTGTTCTCCCTGCGAGGACACGTTTCTCCAGGGACAGCCTCCTGCCCCAGCCCATGCCAAAGCCTCCAGGCACAGGGGATGGCATTCGTGACACCGACCCCTGAGCCGAGCTGGGATTAGAGCTGGGAGCAGCGGGGAGAGCCCCGGCGGCTCCTGCTCGGGCTCTGCCCAGCCCCGCTCCACCGTGCCGGGGCTGCCAAAGCATTAACCCGGTTCGGCGGCTCTGCCCGAGCCAGTCCCAGCCTGCTCGCTGGAGATGGGCACGGCCTCCAAAGGCAGAGCCGGGAGCAGCCCCGGGCACATTGCTGCAGCCTGACTCACGCTCCGCCTCTGGAGCAGCGCCGGGATCCGGGCAGAGCCCCCGGGACAGCTCCTGCCCGGCCACGGGCACACCGGGGGCTCGGGACGAGGGCACGGCCAGCCCCAGGGAAGCTGCAGAGAGGTGGGAAACGCAATGGAATGCTGGCAAAGAGCCCTTCCTTCTCCGAATCCCCCAGAAATATCCCCCAAGGATCCATCTCCTTCGGGGGCTCTGCAGTGGTGCAGCTCCAGCAGGGAAAAGAGGGGAGAATGGAGGGTCCCAGTATCCTGAAAAATATTGCAGCTGGTTTTAAGCATGAAAGAAATAATTTTATTTATCCAGCCTACTCTGAAACCGTGGGGTTTCACCTACTGCTGCCCTGGAGATGCTGCTGGAGGTAAAGCCCACAATGCAGAAAACACCTAATTTCCAATAAAAGTCTTCGGAGCAATGGGGAGTCTCCCACCCCCTTGGAAAGCACCCTCAGCTGCCAAATACCCTCTGCAAATCCTGTACCTCGTGTCTGGCGAGGTTCCTGCCCCGCAGCTTCCAGCCCTGGCTCTCCCCTGAGCAAACTTTCAAACGCCACAGCAGCAGCACGGCCACTCCCAGCCAGAGCTTGGAAGGGTTTCCTGCAGTCCTGGCAGCTCCTCCTGCGAGGGGAAGATGGAGCCACAATCCCCAGGAAAGCCTTGTGGAGGAAAGGAACTGCTAAGCTGCTCCAGGAGCATCCAGGGTGGCTGCAGGTGATGGATGGAGCTCCCTCATCCAGCAGGATGGTTATCTCATCCTGTCCTGTCCCATCCTGTCCTGTCCCATCCTGGCCCATCCCATCCCATCCACAGAATTCACAGAATGACCAGGTTGGGAGAGACCTTCAAGATCATTGAGTCCAGCCCAGCCCCAACACCCCAACTAAGCCCTGGCACCCAGTGCCACATCCAGGCTTTGTTAAACATATCAGAGATGGTCACTCCGCCACCTCCCCGGGCAGCCATTCCAGAACTTTATCACTCTTTCTGTGGAAAACTTTTTCCCAATATCCAACCTATATCTCCCTTGACACAGCTTGAGGCTGTGTGCTCTGGTTCTGTCAGAGCTTCCTGAGAAAGAGCCCAAGCCCAGCTGGGCACAGGCACCTTTCAAGAGCTGTGGGGAGTGCTGAGCTCAGCCCTGAGTCTCCTTTTCTCCAGGCTGAGCACCCCCAGCTCCCTCAGTGGTTCCTCATAGGAGCCATCCCCATCCTTCCAGGACCCTCTCACCCCAGCCAGGGGGAGATCCAGCCCCCCAGGGTGCAGCTGTGGTGACTGTCACACCCCGAGGCACAAATAACACCCTTGGCAAGGCCGGCTTCACAATTCCCTGCTGTGCTGTCATGTCCAAAAATCAGCCCGGTCTCGAAAACTTGTGGTCACAGCCTCTGTTCTGGGGCCACTGCAGCTCTGCTGCTCCACACAGCTGTGTCCCCCTAGACGCAGATCCCAGCCTTTCTCCCAGATGCCAGAAAATTGTAGGGCAGTTTTTGTTTAATGGAAAAGCAGAAGTGAACCTCCCGCTGGATGAACCAACCTTCCAGGCCTCATTGCATCCCCTTCCCCCAGGGCACAGGCCTCTCACAGCCTCTCAAGTCGCAAAACAAGGAGCTGAGGATGCTGTGTGAAAGCAAAAAAATATTCCCAGGGTAGCCAAGGGTGTAAGAGCATTCAAGAAGAGGGAAATGGGTGAGGCAGAGAGGCTGCCAGGTGAGGTGTGCCATTAAAACACCATGGGCACCGTGCCCTGAGCCCAAAGCCATCCTTGCTGCAGCCAGGGAAGGGCCCTGCAGAGCTGCAGTTTGCTGCAGCCTTCAGAAAGGCCTGAGCTGATGCTGCTTTGGGTCAAAATTGGGGGATTTTCTCCAATGGAGCTCAGCAAGTGCAACAACCCCATCCCCAGAGGGGCCTCGGAGCTGAGGCAGGTGGGAGCCCAGAGCTGTGCCATCCTCCCCAGGGCACCTGAGCACAGAGCCACCCAGCAAAATCAGCACCCCACGAGGGCAGGAGGCACATTTGGGATGTGGAACAGGAGCAGCAAAACCCAGCTTTGCTCCAGGCACTCAAACATTGGCACTTCCCAGCTCCAAGTGTCACCTTGGTGAAAATCTACAGGCACATGCCAGGAGTTTTCTGTCTTAGACTGGCTGCTGGGGGTGTTTTGGAAGAAACAACAACAGAAAGCAGTACTGCTCCTTCCCTGGGCCTGGCTCACTTCCAGATTTTACTTTTTCCCCCTGGTTTCACACCAAGAGGCACCTTATTATCATAAACAAATAGTTTATCCCAAAAGGAGATGGGAGATAACAGCACATCCTTGGCACAGGAATAACTTCCCTGGCTTGCACAAAAGCACAGGGAAAGCTGCAGCAGAGTGTGGGGGGAGGAATCAGATCAAACAGCTCAGATCAAACAGAACAAACCTCCAGATCAAAGCTAGAACAGCCTCACACATCACTGTCCCACGGCAGTGACCGGGAGCAGCAGCAAGAGGAGGAGGAGGAGAAAGTCCTCAGACGTGCTGGAAACACGTGTGGGAGCTGCCCCGGGAGCTCTGCCCAATCTCAGCCGGGTTTGTGGGAGGAAACACCAGCACCGAGCCCCAGCATGGACACCCAGGTGGGATTGGTCCCGGTGGGATTGGGCCCTGCAGGGAGGCAGGCACAGCTCCCAGAGGGGCTGGAGAGGCTCCCAGCACAGCTCCAGAAGGAGCAGCTTCCAAAGCCCCTCTGTGGTGGGTGGGGTACAGTGCCACGAAAAAAAAAGAAAAAAAAAAAAAAAAAAACAAACAAAAAACCAGAGGGGAGCCAAACGTCTGAAAAATGGCTGAAGGAGAAATGCCACAGGGAGCAGAGGGAGCTGGGAAAGGGCCATGGAAAATCCCTGCCCACGTTTGGGAGGTGCCAGGTAATGCTTCCAGGTGCCCGGGAATGCTTCCCGTGCTTGCCCAAGGTGTGGGGAAGAGGAGGGAGCCTCCCCCGAGCAGGAGCCAGGCTGGGGCTCCGGGAGGGGCTGGGGCACCCCTGGCTCCTGCCCTTGTGACATCCCTGCTCCAGCCTGGCCTGGCCCCAGGACACCCCTCAGGGGCTGTTGGGAACATCTGAGGGCAGCAGGGGTGACACCAAGGGACACTGGAGGGCAGCACGAGTGACACCCCCAGCACTGGCCCCATGGTTCCTGAGCAGGACAAGGAAGGTGGCCCAGGCCAAGCAGGGCACGCCAGTGAGGGTGAGGCAGCTTCACACCAGGCTGGGAATCAACTCATCCGTGGGGGGCTGGAGAGGAGGGAGGGCTGGAGAGCCGGGCTGGGCTTAAATGTGCTGGGCTGGGCTGGGCTTAAATGTGCTCCTGGGTTGGTGAGTGTGGTCCTAGGTGAGGCTGCTCGGGGAGCCCCAGGGCTGCTGGCTCTCACAGGCATCCTGAAGGGAAGGAGGAAGAGAGAGATGCCATGGCCAAAAAAAGGATGAATTGATGGAAGCTGGGGCTCGGGGACAGCCTGGCCACTGTTGGGGTCATTGTGGCTCTCAGCAGCTCTTACAGGTGCTCAAGCCCTTTCCCCAGGCTGACCCTGCAGGGAAGTCCCTCTGTTTATCCTGTAGGAATTCTTTCCTCTAGTCCTGTTTTTCAGACTCAGCCTTGATCACTTTTTAATCAGATTTGAGTCTCCTTTGCCTTTGGAATTCCTAAATCTCGGAGATGCTTCCTATAAATCACTCTCAGGGCTCCCACGTGGAGGCTCCAGGTCTCATCCAGACAATGCACACCAGCGACTTTTCCAGCTCTGGAAAGCCCAGGGAGGTTTCCATCACTGCTTCCTGCTCTGGAACCAGTACTTAAAACCCAAAATCCCTCTCCAGCTCTCCCGGAGCCCCTTCAGGCCCTGGCAGGTGCTCTGAGCTCTCCCTGGAGCCTTCTGCTCTCCAGGTGAGCACCCCCAGCTCTCCAGCCTGGCTCCAGAGGGGCTCCATGCCCTCCTTCAGCAGTTTCTTGAGGAACTCAGCCCCTCATTTATTGGGGTGGGTTTTTTTGGTAAATTTCTACTTGGAACAATCCCTCATTAATCACAGTGAGTGGACATCAACCCCTCGTTCTGATTTTCCAGCCCCTCGGTGTTCCCTCCCACCGGCGCCGAGCCCGCCCTGCCTCAGGCACTCCGTGTCCCAGCCCGCCCTCCTTTGGAAAACAGGGTTTTCTCTTTTATTGGCAGCACGGAAAGGGAGGAAACACACGAGAAGGTGGTGCCTGGAGACGGCAGCTCCTGTCCTGCTTCACTCCGGGGTATCCCAGGGCAGCCAGAGAACCCAGTCGTTCCTGCCTGGCCCTTGGGCTATCTCCACACACTCCAGTTCCAGACTGGTGGAGCTGGGAGTGGGGTTCAGTGGGGCCTGTGGTGCCCACACTGGGGTTTGGGGTGGGATGGCATTCCCCCCATGCCAGCGGGAGGTGCCACCGTCTCTGCTTCAGAATCCAACCTTCAGCAGATTCCACAGGAGATAAGAACACACTAAACACAGAAACATCCCAAACACTAAACCAGCTGTTCTGTGGGACAGGGCTGAGCAGACGACAGCAGTGTGGCTGGCTGTGGGTGTGAGGGGCTTTGCCACAGCACAGGTTTGCAGCTCTCCCTGCAAAGTGCCCAGTGCCTGGGGCACAGCAAACTGGGCTCTCAGGTGCCACTGGTGCCTGGGCACGCTGCGGTGGTGGCTGTGCCTGCCTGGGTCCCAGTCCCTGTGGAGTCACAAAGATTTGGCACCCAGGGTCCCCTCATGGTGTGAGACCCCACAAACCCCCAGAGCTCCCAGCACCTGCAGTCCCCTCACACCCAGGTGCCAATTCTGGTGGCACCAAAGCCACCAAACCCCTCCAGGGTCACAGAATGACTGATCTGGGTTGGGAGGACCTCAAAGCCCATCCAGTGCCACCCCTGCCATGGCAGGGACACCTCCCACTGTCCCAGGTGCTCCCAGCCCCAATGTCCAGCCCGGCCTTGGGCACTGCCAGGGATCCAGGGGCAGCCCCAGCTGCTCTGGGCACCCTGTGCCAGGGCCTTTCCACCCTCACAGGGAATAATTCCATTCCAATATCCCATCCATCCCTGCCCTCTGGCAGCTCCTGTCCTCCCAGTCTGTCCCCAGGGTGTCACAGACCCCTCACACTGGGTTGTGACTTGGAGCTGTGGATGCTGAAGGCTCAGGGCACTGAGGGAATGTGAAGCTCTGCTCATCTCTGTTTTCCCTGTCACATCCCCAAAAGGTGCTCCAGGGCCCCAGGCTGCCTCAGGGGAATTTTGGGGAGACCCAGCTCAGCATTGGACATAATAACATAACAAAGGGGAACAGTTTTAATAGAAGAGGAAAGATTTAATGGGATTTTGGGAAGGAATTGCTCCCTGGGAGGGTGGGCAGGCCGTGGCACAGGTGCCCAGAGCAGCTGGGGCTGCCCCTGGATCCCTGGAAGTGTCCAAGGCCAGGCTGGAGCAGCCTGGGACGGGGGAAGGTGTCCCTGCCCCTTTCTAATCAAGGCCGCCTGAGATTCTGGGATGCCATGAGCTGCAGTAACGGAGCTCTCCCTTAGAGGTCAGCCCAGCACCAAAACTGGCCCCAAATTCCCGCAGAAGGATGCAATCCCTGCGGAGAGCCGGGATTTGGTTACCAAGGCACTTCAGGGTGGGCAGGGGACGGTCCCCAGCGCCTGCAGCCCCTCCCCTCGGTGTGGCCGAAGGATATTCCCAAAAGCTGAGCTCTCCCACTCCTCTCCTGCTCCTACCCATGCGTGGACTGCTCTGAGCTCTGTGTCTGCCCCCACCGGCGGGATCCCCCTCCCTGGGGAAAGCTCGGCCAGCTCCAGATTTTGGGGAGCAGCATGACCTAGTCCTGCTGCTAATGCTGCTGTGAAATTTTCCGTGCCCAGAAGAGCCAGGACAACCCCTCAGAGCTTTTCCTTACGGCTCAATTCCTCCTTCTCTCCTCCCTTCTGACAGACAAGTACGACTCAGCAAAGAGACACCGTCCCAAAAAACAAAATAGAAAACCCAAAAAACCCCTTCACTACCAGCTCCTGCATCAGAAAGAAAATTACTCTTCTTTGTTGTTTGTCTTTTTCTTTCCCAAATCCCTCCAGCATTAAACAGATTTCAGCATTGTTCTAAAAATAGAGGGATTAGAAATAATCCTCCAGCATGGAGCGACTGTTGGGATGTGGCACCCTGGATGGGCTGGTGGCTGCCCTGGGGGGTTGGACCTTGGGGCTGAGCTGGAGGGGACCCAGGAACCCCCAAAAACGGTGGCTGTGGTGAGGTGGGGGCATTGCTGTGTCCCCAGGACAGGCATCTCAGACAAGTGTCCCAGGGCTGTCCCTGGCTCTGCTGACCCGGTGGGAGCTACCAGCTGGGAACTGACCCCATAAAATCAGGTGGGGATGAGATGGGATGAACAAGCTCCACTTGACCCATGGAAACAGGGAAGGAACTAAACCAGTCGCCCCAGGGGTGGCAAGTGACACAAAGGTCACCAGGCCATGCCAGAGCCGTTTCCCTGCAGCTTCTGGGCACAGGAGACTGAGGACCCTGGCAGTGCCACAAACCCCTCGTGCTCCCTCACAGAGCAAAGTTGTTGTGTCGGCGCTTTTCAAAAAAAGAAACACTTCAAAGTGTGAGATACATTCCTGTGATGACAAGCGACTTCCAGCGAGGCTTTGTCTGCAGCAAACGAGTCAATTTGTGTTTACAAGGAGGCAATTAGAGTTGAGGGTTTGAAGCGTTCCCGGTGGGATGGGCCATCCCAAGAGCTAATCCCGCTGTCCTCATCGTCATCAACGCTCCACTGCCACGTGGAGCAATGGGAAGGTGCTGGGGGAAGGAGAAAACAACCCAGGGACGAGGTGAAATCCATCTCCTGTATCCCCTGCTCACCTGCATCCATCGCTGCCAGAGCTGGGGGTGCAGCCAAGGGGGTATTCCTCTGGCACCACGGAAAACAGGGCATTAAACCGCCAGGCATGAGCCAGGAATCCCCTGGATAACCCCAGCCCCTGCCAGGGAATCCCAGTTTTTCCATCCCTGGGGAGAAAATGCCCTTGCAGCTTTTGCAGGCTCAGACCTCAAAGTGGGACGTGGAAAGGCAACCCCGGGGCTTTGGGGAATGTTCTTTAAGCCAGGCGGCATCTGGGGTGCAGGGAGGGTGCTCGGAATAACAGCCCAGCAGGCTGCAGGGAGGCTGGACGGGATCACAGCTCCAGAGGGGCAATTTGAAGCCTGAATTTTGAGCTCATGACCCAGGAATCCCCAGGCACACAATGCTCACCCCTGCCCAGCCTTTCCACAGGAGTTTTTATGGCTCCTCTGGCAGTTTTCTAGCCTTGGCAGTGCTGACCCAGCCTCACGTGTCATTTTTCCCAGCTGATTGCCTTCCAGACTCGGTTCCCATGTTTAAAATGAAGGAAAATCAGCAGAGCTCATCCATCAGCTTCTGCCCTTGCCCGGGCAACTTCTCCCTCCCTAAATTCCATCAGGGATTTTCAGGAGCCCTATTCCCACAGGAGCACTGGGCTGGTGGCCTCTGCTCCGTGCTGGTCCCTCTCTGTTCGTTCTCAGAGGTGGCCCCAGCTGCTGCCGCTGTCCCTCGCTGTCCCCGCGCTGGGGAGGTCACAGCAGAGGCTCCCGTGGGAGGGTTCTTGGGGACAGAGCAGGGATGGAGCTGCCCCAAGCCCCCTCCTCCAGCTCCTGTTTGGGGTAAAAGCCACCACAGCTGTGACAAACATGACTGTCACAGTCAAAGCTGCTCCTGGGGCACACTAACCTTATCTAACCCCAAAGGAGAAGCCACACCCAGAAGCTCTGCACCAGAGCTTTGGGAGCTGCTGGGAGCCTCCTTTGGGAGGCTTTTCCAGTGGGATGAGGGGAGTTATTTCCAGCTGAAATGCAGCAGAAAACAATATAATTAAATAAACATTAAAAAATACTTTAAAGCATATATATATTTAAAAATATGTAGCTATATAATTATATATTTTAATATAAATATATATTTATTATGTATATTAAAATATTTAAAGGCATATATATTTTAAAGCATATCTATATAAAATAAATATATGTAATTATATGTGTTATATATTAATTATATATTAATAAATAAATACTAAAAAATATTAAGAAGCAACCTCTGCCTGAGGGGAGAGCTGGGTTGGGGCAGCCCTGAGCCCTCTCTGTGGGGTCACAGGGGGAGGAGATTGACACTGGCATGTTGGAAGGCTCCTTAGGTGCCTGAAGAGTATCTGAAGGCACAGGGAGGCTTTTCCAGCAGCTGCTCAGCCACATCTGCTGGAACAGGAGCAGAATCCATGGTCATGGCACAGCCTGTTTGATTCTAAAATGAAACAGGGAGGGATCCAGGCTGGGAATGGGAAAATTCTCCACAACACTGTGCAGTGCAACACTGGGGAAGGCCCAGGGAGCAGAGCGGGAGCTCTGATGGAAGCTCGGCATTTCCAGGCGGGTTTGGAAAAGTGCAGGGGGGGTTTAGGACGGAGGGAGAGCAGCACGGGGGGAAGGAGGAGAGGCTCGCAGCCCTGGGGCAGAGCTTTGCCCGCCCTCCAGCCCGCTGGATGGCCGGGGATCTCAAGGGATGGAGAGGGAAAGGACAGAGCCTGCCCAGGGCAGCCCCGCCCCACCCGCGCTCATTAAGGGCGCAGCTCATCAGGCTCTCCAGATAATTACAGCTTCTCACAAATTCAATTTCTGCCCGGGGAGGGAAGAGGGGAGGGCAAGACTCTTCTCCTGGGTTTTCCAATGCATTTGGAATTCCTGGGAGTCACTTGAGGAACACATTCAGCAGGATCCAAGATAAAACCATCCCTCCCAGCCCTTCTCTGCCATCCCAGGGATGTCCCAGCCAGGTGGGGTCACCTCAGAGGCAGGGAATCTCTGCTCCCTGTCACTGCTGGAGCCCAGAGAAGAGGGAAAATCTGCCTCTGGAGCCTTAAAGGATGGATAAATTCCAGGGTTCATGTAATGAGGGTTTGAGGAGCCTTACCCTGTTCCAAAGGGTCTCTGTTGCCTTCTCCCATGGAAAATTCCACCTCACTGGCAAATAACCAACAGACAAAGAGGAAGGGAAAGAAAAACATTAAATCAAGGATAAAATAAGCAAGAAAACACCAAACCACCAGTGAAATCCAATGTTCTCTAAAAATCTGCAGTTTATTCATTAGAATTCAGTGAAAGGAACATTCATTTTAAAACACAATCAATACATTAAAAACTTGAAAGGACTAGTAGCAATGAGACCAGGAAGGAAACAAAAAAACCCAAATTCAGCCAGGTTGGTCACCTGGGAGGAGCTGCCAGCCTGGCAGCGGGACGGGGCAGCCAAGGACAAGGGCTAATTCATTATTTCCTTACAACTGAGAGGCTTTTTGGGATTTGAATTTCTCACTTCACCCAAATGGAGTTTGGGGTGACTCAATGTGGGTGAGAAGAGCAGGAGCCCTCAGCTGGAGAGGAGGGAGCCCAGAATTCCAGGGCAGAGGGAATGTGGAAGGTGGGTCTGAGTGCCCCAGGAATGTTCAATGAGAAACCTTCCCTGTAGGGAATGGGGCAAACACAATCCAGAAAAACTTTTAAAAGCACCATTAGGTGACAAGTTATTAATTAGAAGACAAAAAAAAAAATCTATGCAGAGCCAAATCAGTAACAATTGCCACCTCTGCTGGGGGAAAAGGGGGGGGAATCTGCTTTGAGCTGAATTTTAGCATTCCAGAAGCTCTCCTCCCCTCTGATCCTGAAGTTCAAGGCAGTGTAATTCCAGGGAGATGTTTTAGTAATGCAGAATACAGGGCTGGAGCTCCCTGGAGGAGGGAGGAGGAGGAGAAGGTGGGGAGCCCTGCTAATCCCAGGATTATTTAAGGAGCAATCCTCAGGCACCAGGGTGAAATCCCAGCTCCCAGTCTGGCCAGGGAGCACCAAGGGGAGAGGAAACCTGTCCAAGAGCATTTCCATGCACCAGCCAAAAGCATCTCCTGCACAGGGATTGAAGAAAAGCCCCAATTTTAGATAAAATAACATCAGCAGACAGCAGGAAAAGCCTCAACTGAAACCTGTGGGCTTTTTACAACACTTGGAGGGAGAAATCACCAAAATCCACAAATTCAGATTAAAAACAACACTGAAAGGCAAAGAAGGGACAGCTGAGTGTGACAGAGGAGGGCTAAGGACATCTCAAGTGTGTGCAAAGTGTGTTTGTGAGGGGCTGGGGGGGCTGGGAAGAGGCCCCAGCACATTCCCAGGGAGCAGGATGGGGTCCGGGCAGGGCAGCAACAGGAATGGCCTTTTATCCATGGGAAAAGCAAACCACACCACTTGGAAAGACAAGACACACGAGTAAAAGAACAGTCTGTAAAATTTCCCCATGATTATAAAATGCAAAACTATACAAAAATAGAGAAAATTGACCATTTTCTTATGTGTATAAAAACAAACAAACAAAAGAAAACCCCAAAGTCCCCAGAATGCAACACAGAACCTCCTGGCAGGCTGACCCCAACGGCAGTGGTTCCATCACAGCTTCACAGCCCCAGCCCCTCACTTCAGGCAAGGCCTTCCCTGCAAGGAACAGGCGAATTCCTCAAGTTTTT
Source organism: Irena cyanogastra (assembly GCA_013397155.1). NCBI lineage: Eukaryota > Metazoa > Chordata > Aves > Passeriformes > Irenidae > Irena > Irena cyanogastra. The sequence continues at coordinate 62,065 of VWZV01009139.1, read as the reverse complement.
CCTAAGTATCTTGGCAGGACATTCTGCTATTCCTGACTTTTCCAACTGGTTTCTGGTTGGGAAGCCCTTTTCATAAGAAGCCTCAGTGATCACCCCCAAATGCGAGCTCCTCAGGTAAGGCAGTGTTGGACTGATCCAGCTCCAGCCCAGGTTTGTTCCCGTGGATCCTGAGTGGGGTTTTTTGGGACGAGTGGCTCAGCAGGCAGTGAAATCTAATCCCTACTGCAGTGACTATTTACAGGCTGAATTACTGCACTAGAAATTCCCATTTCTTTGGGTTAATGGGGCAGAATCTGCCAATAATCCAGCAAATTAGTGACTAAACTGCATTAGGAAAACTCATTTGAATTCCAGAGATATTTGCCTCATTGAATTCCCATCGAATTAAGAGGAGAAACCTTTGGTATAAAGTCAGATTATCAAGCCTTGGCTGTGTTGCTCCCACTGAACGTCCCCACCTCGTACCTACATCCAACCCCAGGACCCTATGGACACCTTGGAACATTCATTTAGCACCAAGACATTCCCAGCCCTCAGCAGGACTTTGGCTGAACAAAGCTCCAGAGCCTGGAACCCCCGAGATGCCTTTGGTGAGATGCTGAAAGGAAATAAAACAGGGATTAAACCCAGCCAGGGGCGTGAGGGGGTGACAATGTCCCTGTGGTGTCCTCACAGGGTGTGCCCGTGGTTTGTGTGCTGGGAGTGGGGTGAGATGGACACAGAACTGGCCCTGTCCTTGCTCCAGGGAGGGATATCCAATGTTCATTAGCAGCTGTGCTAACGAGGGGAGACAACCTCCCAGTGAGGAGGGCACCTTCCCCTGGCTCACCACATTCTCCTCTCCAGGTGTGGCAGTGGCACCAAGAGCCAGGTGCGTCCCAGGAAATCCTCTCCGGTGTCCCAGAGGGATGAGGGAAAAGAACCGTGGCACAGCAGGTTCCTGTGGAACTCCCTGGAGCTGGCTTGGCAGGAAAATATGGAAAAATTCAGGTTTGAGCCCTTGGATGCACAGATGGATCTGCTCTGCCTCAGCAGGAAAATCACATCACACACAGAGGCTGAACCAAGCCTGGCCCTGCCTTTCCCTGCTCCTTCCCAGATATCCAAGGACAGGGCAGAAGGAATCTTTTCTCAAAAGGAACATCAAGATCTCATTTTGCTTAGGGAGAGGAAAAACCCATCAAACCCAAACCAGCTCCTTGTGCCTGGAAATCCAGGGATGGCAGGGAGCAGCTGATGGAGCCACATCCATGTGGAGCAGGAGAGCAGCAGGAGGGTGACCCAGCAGGGCAGAATTCAGCAGGAAAATTGAGTCAGGCCCAAGCAGAGCCATCCCTCTCTCCACAAATGTGGTAAAACTCCAGTATTTCCACTTTGGGCTTATTTTTTTTTGAATGCTACAAACTCTGCTGCAAAGAAAAATAGACAGAAGTCAATGAGGTGGTGGGAAACAAAAATCACTGGTAACAGAATTAAATCAGAACACAGAGCTTGGACAGGACAGGGAAGCAGCTTGTGTCATGGATTTGGGCTTTGGATCACAACTGAGGGGGTTTGGGATCACGGAGGGGACCAGTAGCCCGGAAGCGATGTCACAGGAGCTCACAGGACCCCCCAGACAAAGTCTGTCCCCTCAGCCTGTGTCTCTCCTCCACATTCCTTCAAAGAAGCAAAATATCCCAAACCTCCAGCAGCTTCCAAGGTTTTTGTTCCCTCCAGACAAGAGAGCAAAGCCCAGTGTAGCTGCGGTCCTTCCCAAATTCCAAGGAACACAAAACTTTCCTCCTGTGGGTTTATGCAAAGCAAACAACCATAAAATAATAAAATTAAATTAAAAAGCCACAAAGCTTCCTTTTGAGAAAGTAACATCATCTGCCACTTCACAGCTACAGGCATGATGCAAATTTAGCTTATTTCAAAGGCCTCATCCCTGTCCCCATGGCTCTGGAGAGGTCAAGAGCCCAGGACAAAGCACAGGAAAAGTTTCCACCAGGTATTCTGCACCATGAAGACAGACCACAACAAAGAAGGGACCAACACTTAGTTCTTCAAAGGGACACCATGGACAGCACATCTCTCTGAGCAAAATGAAACTAGACCTGGAGAACATTATCGGCACGCACACAAAAGCTCCTGCTTTCCTTTGGGGCAAGGACAAATCAAATAAATAAAAACGTTGCTGCAAAGTTCCCCTTTCAGCTGCCTCGCCCCATCCTCGCTCTGGAACAAGCGGCACCCTTCCTCCCAGCTCCCCACACTGAGCCTGGGCTGGAAGACATTCAAAGTGAGTCTGAACCAAAACATTTCACCCAGAAGAGGAAAACAACCCCATTTCCCTCAAAAGTCTGCCAAGGCCTGTTCCCCCAGCCCAGCACAAACCCCAGCCTGCAACACCAGCAAAGGGTCCATCCCCAGCTTCTGCCAGGGGCTGCTGCTGCACTTGGTGTTGGAGAGGGCTGGAAAACCAAAAAGTGCCTCAGTGATGATGAAGGACCCCTGGAGCTCCAAGATGCCTCCAGAGCATCCACAGGGGCAAGGCCATGGATGGCTACAGGAGAGGAGCATCACCCCAGCTCAAACTCAAGCCCCCCCAAACTGCTCCCAGTTTTCTCCCTCCCTTTGCTGCCCTTTGACCCCTGCCCAGAGCAGCCTCAGCATGGTGACATTCCTGCAGCCCCTTGTCTTGGTGACAGTGACATTCTTGCAGATACTCAGCCTCGGTGACACGGTTACATTCCTGCAGCCCCTCAGCTGGGTGACATGGTGACATTCCTGCAGCTACTCAGCGTCAGTGACATTGCACACAGCGCCACGGCAGCCGACATGCCCCAGGGTGGCCCTGCCCTTGAGGGGCTCGGCGCAGCGTTCCGGGCTCTCAGTGTCCCCGCTGCTGTTCCCGGGATGCTGTGGCACACCCTGGGCGATGCCCACAGGTTTGCCCCTGGCGCGGTGCTCCGGGGAGCAGGCGAAGCCAAAGCTCGGGGGCAGTTCCGCTTCTCCCAGGGGTAACAAGCGGGACAGCTTGGGGACATCCCCATGGTACTGGTAGGAGCCAGCCATCTCCCGGGCCCGCCTCGCCTCAGGCTGCAGGGGGAGGTTGGAGGGCCGGAGAGGGTGCCTGCTCAGCTCTGGCTCTTGGGGCCGCCTTTCCAGAGCCTCCGCAATGCCACCCCGGGAGAGAGGCAGGAAAGGGGACACGGTATCTGGTGGCTCCGATGGCTCCCAGACGCTCTCCACAGCGCCAGCCGGAGCGAAGTCCCAGAGTTCCATCCCTCCGGGAGCCGTGTTGGTGCCATGCTGGAGGTGCCGCAGGCCCGGCCAGCTCAAGCCACCCTCGGGAACCGCCAGCTCACCCTCCTCCTTGCTCCTGCTCCTCCTGGCTCCAGCAGAGTCCTTCCTGCCAGCTTCATGCCTGGCCCAGAGCCGGCAGGGCTGGGGGCTGCTCTGGGCCCCCTGCAGCTCAGCCAGCTCAAACTCCAGGCTCTCCGTGTCCAGCGAGCGGCTCCTCCGGTCCACGGAGAGCGGCGCGGGCATGGAGGGGCTCAGCCCGTGCAGGCGCAGGTGGCGGGGCAGGCTGGCCACCCCCCAGTTGCAGCTCTGGAAGGAGCCTGGGGAGAAGCCCAGGGACATTCTCTCGTCACATTCAGCCAAGGATTCTTTCTGTCCATAGCCATCATCAAAGGCCTCGGCAATGTCCTCACCCACGGTCAGCTCCGGGTGCTGCTCACACTCCCCTTCCCCGTCCTGCTCCACGTCGACCACGTCGAAGGTGACCATGGTGGGGAGGGCAGGCAGGTTCTGGGTGAAGGACGAGCTGGAGGCCGAGCTCCCCAGGCTCTCAGAGAGGCTGGAGAAGAGGGTCCCGCTGCTGGCAAACTCCACCAGAGCCTGCGAGAAGCTCACGGCATGCTCGGGCTCGCTGCCCACCTGGGGCTCACCGGGGGTGGGCTCTGCTCCGCCGCCGTGCTCCTGCTCTGGTAGCCTGAACCCAGGGAACATCCCTGCCGTGGCTGGGGCCACACTGCCGTGGATGGAGTCTCCAAACATCCCACAGTCCAGGTCTGCATCGAACCCCGGGTTGTTCTTTGTGAGCTGAATAAGGCAACTTCCGGGGGCTTTTTGGCTGTTGTAACAGTTTTCCAGAGACAGAGTCCCTGGAAAATCCCTCCACTCTGGATTTTCAGCCCTAGCCACTGCAACTCCACCATTGACAGCCCGGCTTGGGGTGTGTGAGGTCACCTGCTCACTCCCAAGGCCACTCTGCCTCTTGCCAATGGAGCTGGCTGCTCTGGTTTTACATTCAATGCACTGCTTTTCCCGGGGACACTTTTCCTTGCTGGAGACATCCAGGCGTTTCAGGACTGGCTCCCTCTGCAGCTCCCAGTACAGCAGCTCTTTCTGAATGGCTGCAGGCCCCCCTTCTTCAGTTTCCATCAGCCCTCCTTTCTGATCCATCATCTGCTGGATCAGGCTCTTCTCTGCAGGGAGGCAGAAGTCCATGAAGTAGCTGAAGATGCCCTGGCGTGGGACTTTGCCCTCGAACAGGGATTCCTCCCCATGAGAGGGGCTCATCATGGTGTCAAACTCATAAAGTGCATCACCGCTGTAGCTGTCCCGGGGCAGTCGGTCCTTCTTGAGCTCCTCTCCAGCCTCATCCTCTGGCCCTGGCGTGGTGGAGTCATAATACCCCTCGTCACTGTTTGGGGCAGACTCCTGCTGGTCACTCTGAGGCGTCAGGAGGTCAACACCATCCATGGCATCCCCCATGTAGGGGTGGGCATTGGCCTCGTGAGAGGCATGTGTCTCCAGGCTGCTGCTGGACACCTGGGCCCCGTAGCTCCTGTCCCCCGGCACGCCACTGTCCCACACTTGGTGCAGGTACTCCTCAGCCTCCTCAGGGATGGCCATCTCCTCGCCGCCGCCCTGGTAGGTGACGAGGCAGGAGCTGCGTTTGGTGGCATCACGGCTGCGCTCCACCGAGATGCTGCTCTCGGCGATATCGGGCTCGGCGATGTCGTCCCCGCACCCAGTCAGGGAGTCGAAGCTCTTCAGGGAGGTGACGTCCCCCAGCATGAGGCTCAGCAGGTCCCCAGAGTGCAGGCAGGGAGGCTCACTGTCCATGAAGTCAGGGTGGAAGGCCAGCAGCAAACTCTCACGGTCAAACTCAGCACAGGCAGCAGCCTCAGCCTCTGATTTTGTATCCGGAACGTCCCCATTCCCTGGCACGGCCATCGTGTCACCCTCGGAGGTGCCTCCATCAGCTGCAGGGCTCGTAGGCTCGGTGGCCTCACCACAGCCGGAGTCACCCCCTGAGTCCCTTGGGCAAGCTGCAGCCTCAGGGACCGGCCCTGCTCCCCTGTCCTCCATGGCCCCTCGGCTCTCCACTCCCATTCTAGGAGCGTTCCCAGCCTCCTCTGTGTCCCCGTTCCACTCGGGGAGCTCTGCCTTCTCACTCTCAGCAGCCTTGCTCTTCCGGTGGCGCCGGATGCTGTTAAAAAACCCTTTCAGCCCTTTTTTGGGTCTGGGGAAAGAGGATTTCTCTCCGTTGGGCTTTTTGTCACAGCCCTCGATACTGCCAGGGGGAGAGCTATCCTGCTGGCCCAAATCCCCCCTGGCACCAGTGTCCACGGCCAGGTGGGCACTGCGGGAGCCAGGCAGGGGGCCAGGCTGCCCATCCCTGCTGCCCTCTGAGGGGCTGTCCGGCTGTGTCCCACCGCCCTTGTCACAGGCAGCGCTGCTCAGCCCATCGTGGGTCTTGCACTTGCTGAGCCCCTTCTTGCCGCGGCCGCCGAAGAAGCTGGGCAGGGTGCAGATGCTGCGCTTGCCCCCGAACAGCTTGAAGGCCGTTTTCCTCAGCTTGCCGGGGGGCGGCTGCTGCAGCTCCGCTGCCACCATGGAGCCGTTGGCGCTGTCGGGAGGGACGTCCCCTCCCTCCGGCCGCCGCTGGTCCCCTCCGTCCCGATCCTCTGGGCTGCCCGTTTCCATGGCAGCGGGCAGGCTTGGATCTAGCTGGAAGCTAAGGCCTTGGGAGCGCGGCGCTCCGGGCGCAGGGATGGACACATCACCACCGACCTGAGGCACAGGGAGAAGGCAGAGGTGAGGACACGGCAGCGGAAGGAGCAGAGCTGGAGGCACCAGGGTCTCAGGGCTTCATCACCAGCTGGAGGAGCCCCCAAGCTCTCCCTCCACTTCCAAAATCCAGGCATCAAAATGTCACTTAAATTTACGAGTTTGCCAGAACAGGAAAACCACATATCTCCATTGGGTAGAATTCCTGGAGACGGGCAGGCCTGACCCCTGCACCTCCTCGCTCCGAGCCCTGCAGCTTCCCAGATTTTTTGTCTCCGGGGTGATCAGGTTTGGCTACCTTAAAGTGAGAGCTAGCACGTCCCAAACCCCCTCCCAGCTCTCCCAACCCTCATGCCAGGCTCCAAAGAGTATCCTGAGGGAGGCCAAACCAGGACAGCCCTCCCTATGCACGTGTCCAGGGAAAAACCACTTTGGTTACTACCCTGGCTCTTTTTATAGAAGATTTCAGTTGTTTTTAAAATAATCTGTCCAGCGAGAGAGAATCGCCTCAAAAACACCCACTGTGAACCCCCTGATCAGATTATCCCAGAAGCAGAGAGGTAGCTTTGAAATTTGACCCTGGATTGCTGTCAGGAACAGGAGAAATAAAACAATTATAATCATGTTTCTTTTGCAGAGGTGAGGGTGGAGAAATTAAATGCAATAAAAATCCTAATGTGCTCCCAAGCTGTAATGCCCCAGGCTGAATTCTGACTGACAGGAGGCCAGGAAACCTTTCCGAGGTGCTTAGCCAGAGATCCCAAATCAAAATTAAACCAAGTGATGCTCTCTGCTCCTGCAGTCCCACAGCAAAACTGCAATTCCAGATTTAATTTCATTCCTCAGGTCTGGGTTGCTTTGCCTCTACACTGATCTGGCCTCGCTGCCCTCAGCACTGCTGGAACTGCTGAGGGCAGTCCCTCCCAACCCAACCCAACCCATTCCATGATTCTGGAATTCTGGGATTGCTGATAACCCCTCACGTTCACCTGTCCCACTGGAAGCAGCAGCTGGGGCGTAGCCGGCTGGCACAGCCACCTCCCCACCGGCAAACCGGGCTTTTCCAGCTCTGCAGAGCCCACCACGAGTCCCAGGTACCTCCAAAGCCTCTGGAGAGACCTGGACAGAGAGGCCTGGGAGAAACGGCCGCACCTGGACGTGTGCGGGGCTGCTGGAAAACTAGGGGTGAAATGACCCCAAACCTGCACCTGGACAACAGCCGGGGAAGGGCATGAGACAGAGCCAGGATTACAAAAATTCCTTTTGGGAATCATTCCTCTCCAGCTCCACGTCAGCACGGCGGCACCGCTGCGGAGGGGAGGCTGGAGTAGGATAAAAAAACCGAAATAAATAAAAATGAAAGAAAGGGAAATAAAGGGCAACGAAGGTGAAGAGCCACGACCAATAAAACATGAAAAATAAGGTTTAAAAGCAACAAAAAGCAGCACCGCAACAATGAAATGCAGCGTCTCACCCGCAGAGGGGACCCTCGGGGACCTCCGGCCCGCCCAGCCCCACATGGGGCCGCTCTCCAAGGCCGGCCCTCCCCGCTGCCCCCGCCGCGCTCCCAAACTTTCGAGAGGATCCGAGAAAATGCG
>VWZV01009139.1:3042-54317 GCA_013397155.1 Irena cyanogastra | reverse complement strand
GGCGTGGTCTCGATATAACGCAGCCCATGTAACGGGGCGGGGTCACGGTGACGGGGCGTGGCCGCTGGGCGCGGTCCCCACGGCGTGTCCCCATGGCCGTCCCACGGTGTCCTCCCCGGTGGCCCGGTGGCAGGGTGGGCGTGGCCTCGTTGGGGTGTGTGATTGATAGGGGACATGGTCACTCCGGTGTAGGGGGTGTGGTCTCGCACTGGGGCGCGGCCGTGGCGCGACACCCGCCGGATAACGGACGCGGTGGGGATGTGCTGTCCTGGTCAGTGGCACCGTGGGGGTCGGGGATGTAACACGGTGTATGACACCGGGAGGGTCAAGGATGTGTCAACGGTGTGTGACACCGCGGGGGGCGGTGACACGGCGTGTTTGCCGTGGGACACCTCTCTGCGCGTGCTGTGTCACCCCCGGGCGTGTCACCCGCGCCACGCCACTGCCAGCCAGCCGCTGCACAGCTGCTCACACCCGCAGTCCCACAGCCACCGAGCAGCCCGGCAGTGAACGCCTCTCCCCATTTTTGGGATGGCCAGATCCCAAAAGCTCCTGAAATCTCCACTTGAGGGTGACAGCAAGGATGTCACGAGTGGGAATCACAGCAGGGCGTGGCAATGTCCCCGCGGGGCAGCCTCTCCCACCCCCCATCTCCTGCTGTGTTCCCGAAGGTGACTGGGTGGGGACAGAAGTGGCACCAGTGCCATCATTCCCTATGGAGCCTTGTCCAGGCTGCTTCCCAGCCCTAACGCTCTCCTTGGGAGCAGCCCCAGAGCCCGATGAACAGATGCTGATTAACAGATCGCACAGCCCCCGGCACAGGCCCGTAAATCGTGCAGGGAGGTGCCTGTGTCCGGCCCCGAGCGACCCTTGGAGCTGCTGGCACGGAGCCCCGAGCCCTGGGAGCACTTCCTTTGGGATGCCACAGGGCAGGAAGGAATGAACCACGGGACACATCCCAAAGCGGGCACTGAGCTGCCGAGGAGCAGCCGGGTTTATCCATCAGCTCCTGGCTCTGGGAAGAGCCGAGGGCACCTCCAGCCCCACTGGTGAGGACGAGCCCGGGGTCCAAGGCGGGGGAGATGGGGAATTTCAGGCTGGAGTGGGGCATCCCAGCAGCACCTCTGTGTCCCTCCCTGTGCAGCCCTTTCCTCGTCCCTCCCCAGCCACCCTGGCGGGGCTGCCAGACACGGGACGTTTCACCAGACAGGCCACAGCAGTTTCATACCGGTAACAGAACATGTTTAATTCAAACCCCAGCCCTCCCCAACCACAAAAGGCCCTCGGCTGCAATGTGAAGCATTTTTAGGGTGAGAAGATGACGTTTAGGGTCAGAGCTGGGGCAGGGAGAGGAGATGCTGGGACTGTGGATACATCTCCCAGCCCCTTTTGGGCTCTGCCCTCACTGGGGTGGGCACACACAACCAAGGCCAGCCCTAGTCCTGCCCCTGCCAAGTGGAGAAGGCACTTGGGAACTTCTCTGGGAATCATAGAATCATGAGGGATCTCAAATCCGACCCAGTGCCACCCCTGCCATGGGCAGGGACATCTCCCACTGTCCCAGGCTGCTCCCAGCCCCAGTGTCCAGCCTGGCCTTGGGCACTGCCAGGGATCCAGGGGCAGCCCCAGCTGCTCTGGGCACCCTGTGCCAGGGCCTGCCCACCCTCACAGGGGGGAATTCCCATCCTCACAGCCAAGAATTCTTCCACACTCTTTCCCAGCCCCTTCTCCAACCAAAATCAGCTAAAGGTGTAAAATCCCTCAATAAAGATGGTCTGAGGCAAACCCAGGGGAATGAGATCCTGCTGTGTCCTCACTTTGCTGCAGATCAGGAGCTGAGGTCTCCTGTTCTCTCTCCCTTCCCTTCCCTTCCCTTCCCTTCCCTTCCCACCTTTCCACGTGGGCGCTGCGTTCTGGAGGCACCTCAGCAGCAAAAATGAACTTGTGGCCACAAATTCCCAGCGGTGTCCCAGATTTCAGGGATTCACTCCCAGGGTGGAGCAGGCTTTAACTGGGGTGCTCAGGGCAGCTGTCCCTGGGGGCAGGCTGGGATCATGGCTGGTGCTGGAGGTACCTGGCCAGGACCGCGGGGATCTCCAGCTCTCCCAGGGCAGCCGAGCGTCCGGGCTGCTTCAGGAGACGCCTCATGGCCAGCCGGGATTGGGACAGCAGGGATTTGGGATGAGCTGTGGAAGGAAAATCACATGGTCACCTTCAAGATCTTCAATGCCCTCCAGCCCGGCATTATCCGAAGGAAAGGGACATGGGTTGGGCAAACCTGACGGCATTGAACAAAATGATCTTTAAGGCCCCTTCCAACCCAAACCATTCCATGATCCTATGAAAATTCCATGATCCTATGGAAACTCAACCTCTGTGCTGGCACTGGGGCTGTGGACTCTGGCACAAGCTCCCATGGGAGAAGAAATCTTCCATCCCCACATGGAAATACGTGCAGGATTTTAGACTTGGGGAGTACAGGAGAGCCCAAGGTGAGCAGCAGGAAGGAGAGCAAGGGTGAAAAGCAGCCGGTAACCCAACAAGGGAGGAAAAACCCAGGCTGTGGGAATCATGGAATCACAGAAGGGCTTAGGTTGGGAAGGGAATTTAAGCTCATCTCATTCCACAGGCAGGGACACCTTCCACTATCCCAGGTTGCTCCAAGCCCTGTCCAGCCTGGCCTCGGACACTTCCAGGGATCCAGGGGCGGGGATGGGGCAGCCACAGACCGGCCCGGCCGAGTGGTGCTGCGAGGGGAGCCGAGGCTGAAGGAAAGCCTGGCTGTGGCTGTTGGGAAGAGGGAATCAGAGGCAAGCCGTGCCCGTTCCAGCCGCGGGGCACAGAGCCGAGTCACCTCTGGCCTGCAGCAGCAGCTCCAGCCCCTCTCCGCGCGGGGCCGCCCCGTCGGCGGGCACGTGGGGCAGGTACACGTTGGCCCCGAAGTCGATGAGCAGGCGGACGAAGTCGCCACGGCAGCCGTGCCTCAGGCAGGTCTCCAGCAGGGTCTTGGGCTCGCGGATCTGCGCCAGGACGCCCTGCTCCGTGCAGTTGTAGTCGGGGTCGGCGCCGTGCAGCAGCAGCAGGCGGAAGCACTCCAGGTGCCCGTAGGCGGCCGCCAGGTACAGCGGCCCCGAGCAGGCCACCGAGTTGGCCGCCCACTCGGGCAGGCGGGCCTGGACGTTGGCCTCGGCGCCGTGCTCCAGCAGCTGCCGCAGGATGTCGGCGCGGCCGTCCCTGGCGGCCAGCAGCAGCGGCGAGCAGTTGTTGTAGGCGCTGCCCGCGGGGCTGGCGCCGGCCTCCAGCAGCAGCCGCACGCACTCGCGGTGCCCGTTGCTGACCGCCACGAAGAGCGGGGTCTGCGCCTTCACGTCCAGGCTGTCCACCTGGGCCCCGTGGGCCAGCAGCACCCGCAGGCTCCGCACGCAGCCCCGGGTGGCCGCCAGGCGCAGGGGGGTGCTGGGGACGCCCCAGCCGCTCCTGCGGTCGATGAGCCTCTTGTACTTGTCCTGGGACAGGAGCCTGTCCAGCGTTTCGTGGTCGTCCTGGCACACCGCCCGGCTCAGCTCCTCGCTCTCCCCGCTGTCCTCCTCGTCATCCCTGGGCTGCAGCAGGGAGAACATCTTGTTGATGTCCATGAGGCTCATTTTGTCGGGTCTGGGCTCCATGTGCCGCTCTCATGGTAAAGGATGAGGCCAAAGATCTACAGGACGGCAGAACCAGCACCAGCTCCGGGTTAGAACCAGTCCCTGACACCGGCACCTGCATTTTAGTGTAACTTTATACTCAACACAAGGAAGAGTCTCCAAAAAATGGACAAACATTGGATGAGGATGCTGCTGATGTGCTCGTGGCCCTGGCACCACGTGAGGAAATCCATGTGGGTGAAAGGCTGAGAGAACAATGGAGCTCAGTGTTGTAGTGGGTACATGGGTCAGGATCCCATAAAATCATGGATTGGTTTTGGGTTGGGAGGGACCTTGAAGCCCACCCAGTGTCACCCCTGCCATGGGCAAGGGACACCACCCACTGTCCCAGGCTGCTCCAGCCCCAGTGTCCAACCTGGCCTTGGGCACTGCCAGGGATCCAGGGGCAGCCCCAGCTGCTCTGGGCACCCTGTGCCAGGGCCTGCCCACCCTCACAGGGAATAATTCCTGCCCAAGATCTCAGCCATCCCTGCCCTCTGGCAGTGGGAGCCATTCCCTGTGTCCTGTCCTGCCATCCCTTGTCCCCAGTCCTGAGGGATGAGGTGAATGTGAAGTAGGCAGTTTGATTAGGGATCAAAATCTCCCTTCCAAAAATGATGCCAGCGTTAGAATTCCACAGTTTTCCTCCCTCCTGCCTGCTCAAGCCCGATGATCAGGGCTGCACGGAGGGTCTGGGATGCTTCTGGTGAGGGATTTGGGGGAGGAAGGGTGGAAATGCCGAGCTGATCACACTGAGTGGGCCTGAACCCTGCCAGCTCCGCTGGGCTCTGGGCACAGGATGTGGCCTCGGGAGCCGAGGGACAGCGGGGGACAGGAATGGGATGTCCCGGCTGGCACCTGAGCAGCTGGAAACGCTCGGGATGGGCAGAAGAATTTCTCGGCAGCCCTGTGGCAGCTCGGCTTTCCTCGGGAGAGACGGCGGAGGCAGAGCCGGGGCTGACCTGTCCTGGAAGGAGCCAAGGAGCTGCACGGGGCGATTAATTAGCAAAGGAGCCGCAGCAAACAGTTAATTCGCCGAGGGGCTGCCCGGAGCAATCGGCCTCATTGTGCACCTGAGCCCGTCGGTGCCGGGCCAGTCACGGGGGACCGGTCCCACATCACCCACGGGGACATGGCCACCAGCTCAGGGGGACCCCAGCAAGGCCACCAGCACACCTGGGGGCACTGGGACAAGTCTGATGGCAGCAAAGCTCTGCTGGGCTGCCAAGCCTTAGCCCAATTTATACAGAAATATGGGAAATTCGAACGCTGCTGCTTTGCATTGCACTCGCCTGTGATGAGCTCTGGAGCTTTGGGATCACCCCACCCACCTGGAGAACGGGCTGGGGGTTACTGCAGGCTTGAGTCAGAAAGACACTTGTGTTCCCAGCTACATTCCCCAGGGAAATTGTGTGGAAAAGCAAAAGAGCAGCAGGACCATTTCCCAAGGACACAAACAGCACCCCCAAAGGGAGTTCCTTGGGCTGCCTGAGATCTTGTGTGGGGAGCTGAGGGAGCTTCCTCATCAAGAAGAGCCCACCAGGATTCGTGGAATCACAAAGTGGTTTGGTTTGGAAAAGAACTTAAAAGTTCATCTCATCCCACCCCTGCCATGGCAGGGACACCTTCCACTGTCCCAGGCTGCTCCAAGCTCCAGTGTCCAGCCTGGCCTTGGGCACTGCCAGGGATCCAGGGGCAGCCCCAGCTGCTCTGGGCATCCTGTGCCAGGGCCAGCCCACTCTCACTGCTTTGTCACCCCCCAAGCTGCCAGAAGCTATCCAAGCACCTGTGACCCCCAAAAGAGGTTGTGACAGACACCCAGAGCTCACATTTGTCCCTCTGGGTCCCAGTGCCCTCCCTGTGCTGCTGCCTTACCTGGGTGTGGGGGATGCTCAGAGCACCTGCGCCCAGGGGGGTCCCATGGGGAGTCCTGCCGTGGTTTAAGCCCGGATGAGCAGAGCAGGAGAGGATCTGGCAGGGCTGGGATGGACGGGGCTGTGCAGGGCTGGAGCTGTGCAGTTCACAGCTGAAATGCCACGGCAGGACCGGCCCGGGGCGCCAGGGCTAATTTTAGCCCCTCTGGGGTTTTATCTTACCACTTCCATTCTTGGAAAGCTCCCCCTGGGTAAATATAGAGAGGGCAGCGGGCTGGGGGGAGGCTGGGACAGGTGCTGGAGGCTGCTTGACCCCTCTGAGCACACACAAAGCTTTTTCTCCACTGTTCCCTCGCAGAAATCACAGGGAACGGGGCGGGCTGGGGTCCCTGCAGGGCAGCACCAGCCTCTACCTCACCTTGGCTGCTGCCAGGCACTCCAACTCCCTCTTAATCCCTCTCCTGCCCTCCCTCCCCCTCTTCAGAGTGATACAAATGGCCATTTGCAACCTCCAAAATGATTTATTAGACACCAGAAGGACACAAGGCCCTGAAGATGGTCCAGATTTCCCACCTGAGCTGCTCTGGGCTACACCTGCCAGAAGGAACCACGGCCAGGGATTCCTGGAGGTGAACAGGACCCAGGGAGGCAGGAAATCTCCCAGAGCAAACAAAAGGAAAGGGGAGCAGCACCAGGGCTCTTATCAAAAGCTGTCAGCTGGGAAGTGCAATCCTATTTTATCCAGCTCCCTTTAAACCCTCTCCATACTCCTCGCGGGGGAGCAGGAATGGGCTGGGGGTGTGGGGCAGTCTTATCATGGCATGAGATAACGAGAGAGACCCAAATTACCCAGCAGGAAATCCCCACTGCTGCAAGGAGCGAAATCAGGGTGCTCTGTGAAGTGTGTGATCTGTGCCACCACCACATTCCTGCTTTGGAGCCTCCCCATGGAAAGCCTGGAATGCAGAAAGATGGTCAATGTTGATTTGGTTTAGGCTTTTGGTTTTCCTCTCCAAATTCACTCAAAAATAGATTATTGCTTCACAAAGGCCAATTCCCCAAAGCCAGCAGCAGGAATGGAATGATGGAGTGGGATGTGGATGAACCCTGGAGCAGGAGAGGAGAGTTTGGGGTTATTTTTCCTGCGTGTCAGGAAGATGCAACCCCAACGGGGACGCTGCAGCCACGAAAGGCAAGCCTGGCTGGAAACCCCTTCCACAAAGCACAGAAATCAAAGCAGCCATTTAAAAGACAGAGTGTTATAAAGGGAAAAAAAGGAAATGCAGACAACAGAAGTACTAGAAAATGTGAAATGTATGAAACTTGGAGATGAAAGGAAAATCCTTGAATGGCAAATTAATGATAAACTGCTTAATCTTTTGTTGTTGCTGCTGCTGTTTAGTTGTTAACCAAGAGAGATCTTAGGAACAAGGAGCAGATTAAACCCAGTTCTAACGAGGCAAACCCGAGAACCCCCCCAGCCCAGCTGGAGCCCCGCCCAGACACTCTCCCGGAGCAGGAACCTTTCCACCCATGCCAGGGGGTGTTTCCAGCAGCAGAGCCAGACCAAGCCCAGCAGGAGCCCGGGCAGAGGTGAGACCAGCCTGACCCATTTGGGATAAGCTTCCCACTGCTTCAAGCTCCAGGGAAGCACAAAGAGCTGGGAAAAGCTTCCACCTTCTGCCTGAGCTCAGGGCCTGAGCCAGGGGCTGACCTGGCCTCGGCTCCGGGCAAAGCAGCTCTTGATGAGCTCCCTGGTGTTATATATATGTGTTTAATTCGTGCCTATAAAATATATAGTTACATGAGTGTATGTAAAAGGTTGAACTGAATTATGTGTAAGCCACACTCCTTGTAAGACACATCCAGGATAGCGGGAGATGCTTGCAACATCTACCCCGGATTCCAGGAAGAGTTAATTTCCAATTCTAAAGACGTGGCTGATCCAGAGATGGGTCTTCCTGAGTGGTTCCACCCAGCCATCATCGCTCTGATAAGATATCTGATGTAGATATTCACGATCACCGAGGAATTTCCTCTCTTCCTGGACTCAGATAAACCTATCAATAATTCATCACTTTCCGGGAACTACATTGTCTGGACCGATGCAGAGCAAGACGGAAAAATTAATATGTGGAGACAAGAGAGACTTGAACGCATTCGGCTGCAGGCGAAAATAAAAATATATAAGCCAAGCACACCAGAACACTGACATGAACAGGGGCGACCTGACGTGATAGAGGTCAGGTCACAGTTCACCCAGCTGTCGACTCCCGGGCTCGACACTGATAACCTGCATTGTGGCTCTTTTTGATTATTATTATCAATTATTGTCAAATAAATCTATTTTTATTTGATTAGACGAATTGGCTCCGTGCATTTATAACACTGGTAATTGGGAAAGAATTAGAGGGCAGAAGGAACTGAACGCCAGTCAATGAGTTTTTTGGGAAGGTAAATCCTGTCCAGAGTTGCTTCCATTAAAGAGATTATCGTTATTAACGCAGCTGAAGAGAGCTAATGAGCTTGTGGATTTAGCAGGGCTAAGCAGTTGAAAGTTTAGAGCTAAACAGTCCCAAATAAATGATTTTACAGGGATTAGGGATTTACTAACAGTGCTCAAGGTCGGGAAAGCAGAGCTGGGGAGTGGGGCTGTTGTGTTTCCTGCCTTTGGGCCAGGAGTCACTGCCAGAGCACAGCTCTGGGCTCTGGAATCTCCCTCTGTGCCCTCACCTCTGCTCCCAGCATTCCACAACTCAGCCCTGGTGTTCTGTCAGCATGGATGATCCAGGTGTTACCCAGGAATTACCCAGGAGAGGGCACGGACAGCAGCTCAGCAGCCCTTGGCTGCATTGCACGTCCCTGCCACGGCCCTGCTGGTGGAAATTCCCGATTTATTTGGTGTATCAGCACACAAAATCTGGAGTTAGAAAGGAAGGAGGAATCCAGCAATGTTTCTTCTCCTTCACGAGTCATTCCTCGAGGAATTTTGGCAGCACTGGAGCCCCGTGCGTTCATCTCTTTAATCCCACTGCCTTCAGGGAGCCCCTTCCCTTTTGGAAAACAGGATAAAAGGATGGTTTGGCTTGGGAGGAACCTTAAAATCCATCCCATCCCACCCTGCCATGGCAGGGACACCTCCCACTGTCCCAGGCTGCTCCAAGCCCCAGTGTCCAGCCTGGCTTTGGGCACTGCCAAGGATCCAGGGGCAGCCCCGGCTGCCCAGCCCAGAGCCCCCTGCTCCCTCCATGGGGTTTTTGGTTATTTGTAGATTTTTATTGCTTCCCATTCACACTGGATCCCTTCCCTCTCTCCCACAGCTCCAAGACCTCTTGTTGAGAGAGAGGTTTTTGTATCCACCTCCTATACCCTCCACTCCTCCAAAGAGAAGGAAAATAAAATTCTATAACACTGGAACCCATGAGCTGTTTGCAGGCCAAAGAAACTCCAATTACAACACCTTTTGTCCAAATTTCCCCCAAATTAAATTGCAGCTTTATCAATTCTAGCCAGTGTTAATGCTAATAATCCAATTAAATGCTAGGCGAGTCTAATTAAGGTAAATGAAGGATTTCACTGGCAGCGTTAAGAACATTTAAAATTAGCAAGAAGGGGAAAAGCCTGAAAAACACCCAGGGACTGAGTGCCCCTCAGTGCCAGGTCCTTAAAACACAGAAAATACCCATTTTTAAGGTGGAAAATATTCATCAGGGGCTGGCTAATGGGTCTGGAGTCTGTTCCCAGGGAAGTTTTGTACCTGGAATCTCCCTCTTGAGCATCTTCCCTTCTCAGCTGAGTTTGTCTGCACTCAAATCTTTAACACTTCACTCTCCATGAGGGATAAAAGACTAAAAAGAATGGGATAAAACAGGATTTTTCCAGGACACCATCAGCAGCTGGACTCTGAAGCCATCAGAAAAAAAATCTCTTCACTGGACCCATGAAGCTGGGAGTCAGCTCCTTCCAGAAGCTCTGGCTGCTCCTCAGAAAGCTGTGGAAAGTCAGCCTGGAGACACTGGTGAGTGAGGGACAGACAGCTCTCCAGGAGCAAGGAAACACTGAGGAGACACTTGGGCTTACTATAGAAAGGAAAATCTGAATTTTAAAAAATGACCCAGAATAACACAATTTGCAGAAGACTCTCAGATTTGATACAGTGCTATTGGTTATATTCCTTTTTTTCCATTAGTTATGTTCCTTTTTGGGTTGTTTTTAACACCCTGCACTCCCCATTTCCCCAAACCAGGGGGATCACCCCATTTCTGTTCTGTAGAGGGGAAGTGGCTCCACACTCACTTTATTAATTAAGATCCTTTAACTGACTTCACCTTTCCAAGTGTGGAGTTCTGAGTTATCACCCAACAAACAGAAGAGCGACTTCCTTTAAAAAGGCAAAGTGTTTATTTTTGTAGGGAATAAAAATACCTGCAATCCAAGAGAGACTCCATGGGACAAACAGAGAAAAGACACAATTCTCCTCAGGACAAGATCAGCTTCAAGCAGTGCAGGAACTGAAGTGCCCCACAGAGCCCTCGGGGCACACACTGGGGCTCATGCCCCACAAATGTCCCTCACCAGTGACACAGACACAAACAGCAACAGGGACACTCCCAGCCAGCACTACACAGGGTTTTAGGGACATTCCTACAGGGATCAGGTTGGGGATGCCAAGGAAAGTCCAGCCAGAGGATGGGATCCAGTGCTGAGTTACTCCAGTAGTTTCTGCTACATTAAATAGATGGAATTATAGAAATTATATAAAAACAACCCCTTGGTCCTGCCCTGCTCCTGCAGCTCCCAGGGGGTCTCGTTAATTAATGTCATTAGCAAACCTGCCCTAAAAAATGGCCCACCTGGCTGCCTGCTCCCAAGCACAAGCTTTACCATCCCCTGCTTCCTCAGCTAATTAATCAAGTGCTGGGTGATAATTAAACACAAATAGGACATTCAGAGCAGGTTCTTCCCCCAGGGAATGCCTGGATGTGTGTGACGGAGGGATGGAAACCAGGAAAAGCTGGGAGAGGTCCCTATAAAAACAACCCCAGCCCTCAGCACGGAGCAGAGAGGGTGAGGAGGAGAGGAAAACACTTTTGGAATGCTCCTGGTCACTCCTGGATATCCAGCACTGCATTGTGCCAGTAAATCCCTCTGGGCTCTGTGCCTGCCCAAGGCCAGGTCTGCTAGGAGCTGAAGGAGCCTGGAACAGGAGCTCTTCCCTTTGCAAGGCTTTTCCTGGGGGGCCTCAGCTTTGCGAGCACCTCCAAGGGCTCTCTGCTTCCAGAGGTGATGGAAACAACACCCACAGGGCTGCTCCACACCAGCATTCCCACCTGGAGATCCTGTGGAGCTCTGGGCACCTTCAGCTCCTGCCAAATGCTACTCTGCAGGACTGGGGAAGCTTCCCAAGGACTTCCTGAGGCTTCCCAAAGCCTCCCAGTTACCTCCAAGCCCATCTCCTCCTCCATCCCAGTCAGGATGGCTCTGGATCAGAGCAGGTGGATTTTTATTCCAAGAAATTAAACTTGGAAATGCAATCACTAAGTCCAAGAACAGACCCAGAATAAATCAGACCGAAAAGCTTTTAGAAACTGCTTTTCCTCACCCTTGAAGAGGCCATGGAGAACTAAAACTATGGACAACCCAATTACTCCTACTTTTTCCCTGTAAACAGCACCAATTGATTTTCTCTCCCACAGGTGACAACTGCAAAAGAAAACCCCAATTTAAGAATCCACAGAATGAACCTCACATTTAAGACATTTCAAATGAAGCTCCATAAGTCTCTCTTCAGAGTAGGAGTTTTAACACAGAGTATGACAGGCCCACTATAAGGTTACACCTGGGTGTAGCACAGTAGACACTGGGAAAAGGCAAGAAGCCATGGAATGTCCTGGTGAAGCCATGGAATAATGTCCTGGTGAAGAGGAGCAGCTCCAGAAGAGGCAGAGTTTTACACAAGCAGAGCTCATCTGCAGCAAATCAGATCCCTCCTCCCTCCCAGTTCTCCCAGTCCCAGGAATCCAAATGGAAAGAATTGCACTGCTCCAAATAAAAGCAGGATTTCTGACCTCAGAAAGCATGGCTGCTCCCCTAGGAATAAATCAGTTGCAGAAACTTTCCCCAGCAGCAGCAGATTCTCAATAGCAGTAACACCTCCTCCATTCCTTCCACACTTCCAGGGAGCAGAGGATGAGGGCAGGATGCTCCAGGGGCAGGAACACAGCTTTCCTGGGCAGCAGAGGATGAGGGCAGGATGCTCCAGGGGCAGGAACACAGCTTTCCTGGCAGCAGATCCCACCTGAGCTCAGGACACTGCAGGGCTCTCAATAGCTCCTCACTTCTGCTCTTTAAATAGCCCAGAGCTGCCACCAAAACCAAAACGCTTCTCGTTCATTGCTTTTCAAACCATGGGCTCGTGGAAAAAGAGGAAACCCTGGAATTTTTTCCAGCTCCTAAATGCCAGCATCAGCATGAAAGGCTTTTAATACACTGCAGCCTTTGCCTGAGCCTGTACACACCACATTCAAGAGGTTTAAAAAATATTAATTTTTGGGTTTGGCTCTGTTTTGCCACTGGAGTTAAAAGCAGCAAGATTACTCCAGGCTTACAACACTGAGTAACCTGGTGGTGGTTGTACACACTTGTAGTAACACTGGAGTTTTGTGGAGACAACTTTTTTAGGAACAAGGAAAGATTATTAAACTCCTCCAATGCCAATTCCAAAGCCAAAGCAACATGCAAACATTTCCAGGAGCCTTCTGCAAGCTGGATTTGAACAATAATTAACCAATAGCACCTTTAAGTCCTTCACTAGCCAACCAAAACCCTCTCCAGTTTTGGATCTCTAATAAAAATTAGAGAATTTATTAAAAATATTTAAAGAACTGGTAATCCATAGAATAACTGGTCCTAAAAAGTGCCTGTCTTGGCTTCATGTCCCATTTCCTCTCAGATTTGGGGATGGGTGTTGCCCATTAGCCCCTGGAAAGAAAGACAGGGCTGATCCATCAGTCACACCTGGGTCAGTATTTCCAGTGTTTCATTTTTAATCAATCACTCTTGTAGCTTCCACTCCTTCCTTGACAACAACTTTATCTAAGTCTGACTAAGTCAGACCAGTCAATACTAAAAAACTTCCTCTTTGCCATTCCAGGCAGTGGAGAAACTCTGTGCTCTCTTTTTCCTTGGATCCTTCATGTGCTTTATAAAATAGGTATTTTCTTACCCAGAACGAGCCACTCAGGGACGTTTTGGTTGGTTTTTGGACACTGGATCTACCAAGGGACTTCACCAGGGGTTAAAAGTACATGAGCAGAGTTATTGCACTTTCTGGTGTTACAATGGATTGTTTGTACTTTCACTGGAGATTGGGAAGTCTCAAATATTTTCAGTTGGCTGCAGAACTTTTTATAAAAGAGAAAAACTGATTTGAAAATTTAATGGCAGCACCTAATTGAAACAAGAGTTTGAGAAGAGAGCAGAGCAGCATCCTGAACAAAGCTGCTCAGGGGGATTCTGTGCAATTCAGCACAGAACAAGGACAGTGGCACAGCTTTCCTGGGGAGGTGAATCCTCCAAGCCCCCAAGGCCACACCACGACCTCAGAAATGTCCTCAGGCCTTGACCTTGATAAGCAGCACTCTGAGCTCATCAGGAACACTGGCTGCTCCCAGTGTTTGCTGGAGTACAAACTCCTGGGTTTAGCCAACAGCCCTGGAATCTGATTTTTCTTGCCTGAGTAACAAGCCAAGTGGAACATTTTTGTTATTGGCCTTTCAAAGGAAGATATTGACCTGGAAAGTGACTCTGATAAAACCAACTCTCTATAAACAGGGAACTCGAGGGGAATTTTTCCCAGGGATACACCTGGACCTGGTCCTTGGGGCTGTGCCAGAGCCAAAGCACCGGCAATGCTGCCCTCCGTGACTATGGAGTACTCTGGATTTGTGAGTTCAGCCTCTAAGGGAGCTCCTGTTGTGCTTATAGGAAATT
This sequence comes from Irena cyanogastra, assembly GCA_013397155.1. Taxonomy (NCBI): domain Eukaryota; kingdom Metazoa; phylum Chordata; class Aves; order Passeriformes; family Irenidae; genus Irena; species Irena cyanogastra. The sequence goes on along the minus strand of VWZV01009139.1, from coordinate 40,768 downwards.
CTACATAAACTCCTTGTTCAACTCCTTACCTGCTGATCCTCTGCTGTTGAATTCAAGTGCTGCTACTGATTCTCTGATTCCAGGAAACCTTTAGGTCTGAACTGTTGATAATTCCAGGGCTCAGTCTGGGAGGGTGCTCCACTCTGAACCTTGTAACTCAACAGGAGAATTTCCCTCATTCCCTTTCATCCTGACCCTTTTCCATCCCCGGTCTCCTTGTTGGTTGATTTTAGTTTTAGATTGCTTGATTTTCTGTTTTAGTTTTTCTCTGTGTGCTTTAACCATTTAATAAGCAACAGAGTGAACCTTGCCAATGACTTTGGTCACACTTTTTTATATCAAACTTGCTTTTGCTGATGCCTCTCCCAAGGATTCTTTGGGTGACCTTCAAGCACTCATTTGTGACACCCAATCCCTGGGAGAGAAGTCCTTGTTTCTTCTCTCTCTTCCCAAGTTCATGGCCATGAGAGATACTGTTCATGAGACAGACAAAACATCCCTCAAGTTCCCGGAATCTGAACATTCCCTAGAATCCCTCAGCAAGTCGTGTTATCATTTTAGGCCCCATTTCAATGCCAGAACACAGCCCCATCTGTAATTGCTGTCTCATCAATGAGTCCAGCTTGCAACTCCCTTGCTTCAGTTTAACCAAGATCATAAAATAAGAAAAATTCCACATAAATGCTCTGCTGTCTTTCCTCATTTCCAATCCTCCCTCTTATGACAATTCCATGTGTAATGGGCTGGCTCTGCACTCCCATCAATAAAGGAGGTACATAAAAGCTGGCTCTTCAAGAGGTCAGCTTGGAAAGAAGCTGCTGAACTCAGGGGACCAGCAAAAATCCTGGAGAAGCTGCAGCAGAAGAAAACCTCCTCACAAACACTGACTACAGACAGGACCCAACACCACACTGCAAACTCCAGCACAAAACCTGCAATGGCCTGGCTGGACATGGACACAGTCTCAGAGAAGGCACAGGGGGTTTGGTTTTGTGTAACAAATATGCATAGGAAACAAAACATGAATCAGTTCTGCTACAAGGCAAGGGTCCATGCAGAGATTCATTCACAGCTAAGAGGGGTTGGGGGTTTTCTTCTCATTTGAAGACGGACTGAAATTTTTTCTCATTTTATGATGACCTTTTCTGGATGACCTGGGACCACCACTGAGAACAGAGGGATTTGCATCCTCCCTCCTGCAGTTACTGCCCAGCTCCTCCAATGGAATTGGCATTTCTTCCAGCCTCAAACAGCAGTGCTGGCAGGTAGCCCTAACCCTCAGAAATGCACATGTTGCCACTGAAAGCCAAGTTCCCAGGAATGCCAGGCAGGCTCCTGGCAGCTCTGCATCACCTGAGCCGCAGGAGGTGCCCCCCAGCAGCTGCTCCCCCAGCCCTGCACATCCCTACTCACACTCAGCTGCAAAAGGGGGCTGCACCAGCTCCCCAGAGCTTCTTCCAGCAGCTCCCAGAGCTCATCCCTGGTGCTGAGCCTGCCCATCCTCCCTGCAGGCTCCGAGATCCTGGGGCTGGGCTGGGCTGTCCTTGTGCTTCTGGTGCCCCAGGGAGGGGCCATTGCTCAGCACACGGGCTGCTCCCTCTGCACAGTCCTGAGGAGGAATTGGGGCTTTGGCAGCAGCAGCTCCTGCCTTGGGTGAGGTGCAGCCTTTGCCGGGCAAGGGGCCATCGAGGATAGGGAGTTTCTGCACAAATCAAAAGGCATAAAAACAAAAAATTAATACCTAGATTCCAGAGATGAACGAAAACCAGGTGTCAACACAACAGCCCTGTGGCAGTGCCTCTTTTCCAGCTCTGAAATCCAGCACTGAAGCAGCTGGACACAAATCCTCAAATGCCTGACACAAACCTCAGAAATACCTGGACACACATCCTGCCATATCTGACACAAACATCAGTGTTTAGTTAATAAAGGCCAAGTTTTCAGCATTCACATTATTCCAGCAAAAGACACTGATACTCTTCTCACAGGTGTATTTTAAAAACTGTATTTTAACTTGTTTGGGGGTGTTTTGGGGTTTCGAACACACAGAGCTTTGTCACTGAACCCCTCATTTTTACCCAGCTGGTTGATTCATGTGGTTTGATTCATCTGTCATTTAGACTGGCTTGGTGTCAGTATCTCCTGACCTCAGCCAAATGATTCTGGCAGTCCCCTGAAGAACAGGGACAAAACAAAGCTCCAGTGTCTTGAAATAGCATAAATACGAGTTATTGTGATGGAGCTTTTAATAACATACAAGACACATACAGTATCCATGTTTGGAGTAAAATAAGGATGGTATTTACTCGGAAATGAAGGGCTGACTTGGATCCTGGCCCTACAATAGTGAACGGCAAAAAAATCCCCAACAAAACAAAAAACTCCACTCATATTTTTAAACTAAAACTTTCAAAGGATTCTTTTTTCCTAGGAGAGATATGAAGAGGTATCTTTGCTTACATTATTTTAATATCTGTTTAATAAATCCACCTGAATTATCAGTATATTTATCTGATTTGATTTTATATGATGGGAAAAGGGGAAATAAATGCCAATACTGAATGACCAATATTTATATCATAATATTTCTATTATAAGGCCAATATTTAATCTCAGTCCACCTTTCCAAACCCCTCAGGGCATTTGTGCCTCACGTTTTCCAGCTCAGATGTGTTGTCCTCCAGTGTCACCTTCTGGCTCATGCAGCTCAGCAGCTGATCCAGCACACTCTGCTTGGGGTGCATGCCCTTGTCAAAGCGGTTGTACATCCCACACCAGAACCTTAAAACCAGGCAAAAACCAGCAATTAGGAGGTCACTTGGACATTATTGCAAATAAATAGATGTTGGTTAATATTTTTAATAAATTGAGATTAGGAATTAAGTTTAAAACCTGCCACAGCCTTGGATTATTAAATTCAGTAGCAATGGGCAACTTTTCTTCAAGTTAAAAAACCTGGCAGTAAATATTAGAATAGGATGAAAATACTTTTTTTTTTTTAATAGCAGATTTATTGGAAGCTTGGGCAGCTTATCTTCCACTCCTTAGTTTGCCCTGATGCCTCAGGTTTTAGCTTTTATATTCTTCAGATTCTGTGCTGCTTTAGTGTGGACTTCTGAGCTTCATATCAGGGGATGGTGAGCTCTCTGCCCAGAGCAGGGAGACAAAACAATTCCTGCTCTAGCTGGGGACCAAGGACAAATGATCCAAATCTCAGCCCAAGAGCACAAACAACGTGGGCTGGAGAGAGAAAAACAAGAATGATGGGACTTCATGGGCTAAAGCTGGAATTGGACAGTTAATCCCAATACGCAAATGGAGCAGAACCCATAAAAGTGAGAGACCCCATGACCATTTTGGGTTCACCTGGGGTGCAGCCCTGGCTGGGCTCTTGTGCTGCCCAAGATGGATCCATTGAGGCCTTCTAATAAACCTCTACTTTATTCTTTAACTCTGTCTGGCCTCTGTCCTAGGCCAGCCTTCACAAGGCATCAGCCCAACCCTCCAACTTTCACTTGCACACACAGCACTTAAAATCCCATTTTCATGCCCCTCTCTCTCAGCAGGGCCTGGGAGCGAGGCAGAAACAAAGCCTGGGAAAAGCCCTGAACTGGGCACCAAAATTCTTGCTTGAAAGACTTCCTTAATATACATTAAAAAGGAGGAAAAGAGGAACTTTTTCAAATACTTCAATGTGACAGAGCAAGCAGTCAAGAGGTGTGTGCGGTTCTGTCTGAAGTTCTGCTTTTTCTTGCCTTTCCCCACCCTCTTTTCTCAATGCCAAACTACAAATATTATTTTAAATCACAGCATCTGAATTTATTCCACCTTTGCACTGTTCCTCTTAGTTTATGCCTAAGGAATGGAGGGGAAAGGCAAAACAAAGCAAGCTAATCGGTGCAAATTTATTTGATTTAACCTGAGTTATCAATGAAAGAAATGCCCCCCCCATCCTTCCCCTTCTTAGCTGAGCCACTTACTGGAAACTGAAAGGTAGAGTGTTTGGCTGAAGCTCTTTGTAAGCTGTAAACCCTCTGTACAAAGGATTTCTCAACTCCTGCTTCCTCTGTAAGAGGAAAGGCCACAGGGAATGGGTCTTCTCAAAGATTCTGGCAAGTACAAAGAACATCTGATCACTAAAAAAAGCAGCAAGTGGATTAATAACTGCAGCTGTTGGGAGCAGAATTAGATTAAGGGAGCTAAGAATTGTTTTTATGCTGGATCTGATCCAGCAGATCAAGCTGGATCTGCTTGATTTCATAAGCACAGGATATTAAAACAGACACTCTCCTGTCCAGAAGGGATATCTGCAAGTTATTACTGTGCTCCAAACTAAAACACCTTTTTCGGGATATAATTCATATTATTTTCTCCCGCTGGTTGAGGGTAACACTGTCTTGATAAATGGTTATGTTCCACAATCTCCAATTCCATGAAACCCACCCTTTTTCAGACATTCCAAGGGATCTGTGGCCTGCTGGCTCCAGGAACCCTCAGCTCACCTGAGCTCCTCCCTCTCCCTGTGGCAGGTGCCCAGGAAGTTGCCAAACTGGCAGGAATAAACGTGGTCATGGATCTCCAGCAGGAAGCGCTCGCTGAACTCGAAGGAGCAGGGGAACTGCTGCATCAGCTGCCATACACACTCCACAAACTGAGTGAACACAGGGGACACCTCCTTGGGATCCCCATCCAGGTGGCCACACCTAGAGAGGTGCAAAAAGCAGAATAAATCTTCTGTTACCCATCACAAAATGTCCCTTTGCCATGTTTCTTCCAAGTGAAGTTTATGATTTGAACTTGGGAAAGTCTTGAGAAAGTGGCTGAGATCCTCTCCCAGGGATGGCTGCAGATTTACCAGGTCTGGCTGGATGGGACAGAGTGGGGTCACCTCCCTAGAAATGCTCAAGAGATGTGTGGATGTGGCACTTAGGAAACGGGTTAGTGCTGGTGCTGGCTGATGGATGAACTTCATGATCTTGGAAGTCTTTTCCAGTCTTCATGATTCTGTGATTCCATGATTAGCACTCCTCAAATAATAGAATTTTGCAGGCAGGAAAACATCCAGATTTCAAGACATGATTTTGTAAAGCAATAAAAACACAGTGATGAAATAACAGCCTTAGCAGACCCTGGCTCTATGTCACCAATGTCAATATTTTCCAAATGTTTACTCCCTAAACCTGCAGACAGTTTTGGTTTCACTCCCCGCAGGGGAACATGCCCCTCTCACCTGTGTGAGAACTTGTGGCCCATTGCAATCCACTCCTTTTCTATCAGGACCTGCAGGTTCAAAACAGGGATTAAGAAAAGAGCATTAATTTGGTTAAAAAAGCAAAATGAAAGCTTTGATGTTAAAGCCTAAAAAGCTGACAACCTGCTGACCCTATTGCTATAAATATATCCCCAGAAATCAATAGGAACAGGGATTGTGATTTATAGATTATCCAGTTACCAAGGCAATGACCCTGCTGGAATCAGAACTCATTTCAAAACTATCATTTTGAGGGACTTTCTAAGTTGTTAAAATCATAATATATATTGAACTCAAAGAATTAACAGCTTAATATTGCACTGTGCTATTTAATTTGGAAAAGAGTGTTGTAATATTCAGCAAAATAAATCAGCAACTGGAGTTCAACAAATGTTTAACAGACAAAAAGAAATACATGAAGTACAGCTGCATAATGAGGAGTTCAGGATGAAATCAGAACATCTAGGTGGCATTTTTTAAATAGATGCCTGTAGTTTTAGAAAATAATAACTGTTAAAATCTGTTCTCCTTATAGATAAATAAGAAAATAATCTGTTTTCCTTACAGATGTCTCACAAGGAACCACACGATTGAAGCTGCATCCATCATTACTTTGCTAGATCATATCTAAAGATAATCTGGATGATGATAGCAGGAATTAAGAGGAGGAAGGCAGAAACTCACAGCACATTTCTTAGAAAACTTTGTTTATATTGCTTTTTGAATTTTTCCACTCCTTGCACTGCTGATGAATTCATTTAGGAATAATCCCATGTCAGGGGACTTGTGCCTACAAACCATGAGGACAGACAGGGATGTGTCTGTGTCACTGCTCCTGCTCCTAAGTGAAATCCTGTTCTCAGTTCATGCAGGATTGTTCAGAGACAAAGCCCAGGCAGATGTTTCACGTGCTGATGGAATTTTAACTGTTAAAAGACTGCAGTATAATCCAGAAACAAAAATAGAAACAAAACCAGCATGGAATGCAAGGAAACAGTCCTGGCACTGGAAAAGGCAAAATCTGCATTGTTCTGATTTCAGAGATTCCTTGAAGGAGCCCTCCTAAGACAGAGCAGCTCTTCAGGTATTTAACCAGAGATGAATGGAAAGAAACATCACAGACTGCCCTGGATTCATGCAGGGATGGCTGAGAATTAAGAAGAAGCCTGTACTAGAAGCAAACAACCAAATTAAAATGAAATGGCTTTTAAAAAGGTGTGAAATTGTGCAGATTTTACTGATGGACAGGGCTGAGTTCACCCTATTTCAAATTCCAGCAGATTAGAGACCTCTAGGACAAACTCCTCCAGCACTTTTTAGTGGATTGCTGCCAGAGCTGCATCCTTTGCTGAGATCTCTCATTAGTGGCTCCCATGTAGACATTGCAGGAAACAAGGATTTGGGAATTGTCAATCAGCTGCTGCCGTGCTGCTCGCAGCAATTCTAGCTCGTTACAGAACCAAAGCTGCTTTATGTAGGCCACCCACACTTGTCCCAGGAAATGGCCTGAGACCTACTCCAGGGCCTGTTGGCACTGGAATTGCAGCATGTCCTTACCATGAAGCCTTTGAAGGTCCTGTAGAAAGGGTCCAGGAGGAGGCTGGCCAGGGAGCAGACCTGGGCCGTGCGGTCCCAGCCGTCGGAGCAGTGCACCAGCACGCTGGCCCTCTCCTCCCTCAAAGCCTGCCAGGGACACAGCACAGAGCTCAGGCAAATGCTGGCCCTCACCTGCACCACCCCAAAACCCCGGGGGAATGGTGGTCATCTCTCCTCTGGCCTGTGGAGATGCACCCATCCATCAAGAGAAGCCCCAGCTAGAGCAAAGTGCTGCAGCAGGCTGGTAAAAAACAGCCCCTGTGATCTCTGGAAGGCCAAGGATTCCCAGGCTCTTCCTCTGAGGAAAAAATTTGGTGGATGAGTAAAAAACAGTTGGACACCCAGGGACTAGAACTTCAAGATAAATTAGGAGAGTTGATTCCTACTTCTCCCATCCCATCACCTTTTGCCACTTAGGGCAGGAGAGAAGCAAAGGTTTCTTGCTCGCAACATGGGCAAATTGTGAGAGACAACCAAGTTTTACTACTCACTCCTCTCACCACACACTTCCTGCAGACCCTTTACTACTCCTGAGTAACTTCCTTCCTCCTGCCTGACCTGCAAAGCCACTAGCTCTGCAGAAATGAGGACTGTGTTGAATAATCAAAATTAGTGTCCACATTGCATCAAATCAGGAGAAAATAAACCAGTCAAAACAATGCCTCAAGTAAAGCAGAGCAGTGGATGAATAACGAGCACAGGGTTAGGAGTTGTTTGCACTGCTATATAGAAAGGTTTATAAAGGTCCTTTATTCACGTTTTGTGATCTTATGTTTCAAATGAGCTCTAACAAAGCCCTGGCACAATACATGACCTGTATTTGCCCAGCAGATGCACGACCCACCATTTTTTGAGAGATTAAGCCAACATGAACAACACCTTCTCCCCAGAGCCACCTTCCCAACCCTGCAGCAGTCCCCAACACAGCAGGAGGCGTTCTGGAATGCAGCTGCAGCTGGAGAGCAGCTTTACCTTGGCCAGGAAGACACTTGCATCCATCACAGCCTTGATGTGCCGTAACCAGCCCGAGTTCTCCAGCCCCGTCAGGAAATCGCTCATGGAGGGGGACTTCATCTCACACACTGGGAGCAGACACAGAGTCAGAACAGCATCCCTTGCACCTCCTCATTATCCCCCTGAAAATTTTAAGTGTTTGCAGCAATATCCTGTCTAAAGGACACACCAATGGTTGTGTATCTAAAATTAGTAACCAAAAAATCGCTGGTTCTGTGAGAATTTGAGGCTCTGGAAATCTCCTCCCACTCTTTGTTTAAAGGACAACTCATTATTTATTCAGCTGTGGTTTTTCCAGCAGTGAGCTGTAACTTCACTCTAAATCACCATCACATCTACAACCACTCACTCACTTCTCAAAGATTTGAAGTTATTTCTCTCTAATTTAGAGACAGAAATAACAAATCTAACCTTGAAGGCAACTCAGCTGCTCTAATGAAACCCAGCACAGGAAACACTTAGAGTAATAAAGTTCAGAACAGTCCATAAGCCCCAGTGAATGAGATTTTATCACTGTTGGAGAAGAACATGGGAGCAAACAAGTTTTTATTCTGCTTCTTCTCCCACCACAAAATAGATCTGCCAGGAAGAGGCAAGTGAGGACTCAGAGTTGTGATCAAGCCACTCTTTTGGGTGGGAACAGCCCCATTTTTGTTCCTGCAGGGCCAACTGGGAGCACCAATTACCCAACTATTTTGAAAAAAAGATGAGCATTATGGTGGTTTCTAAAACATTAAACTCCTGTTTTGGATGACAGCACTTGAATTGCAAAATTCTCAAAAATTCTATCACTGAAACTCTGGGCCTCATTACCCTCTTGATCCCCAATGCTCAGGTGACTCTTTTGCCCTGCTTTGCATTTTTCCCTATGATCACAATGAGCTTAATTATTCTGCTTTTTCATATATTTATATATTAAAACATTAATTTACTAAGTTTTAAAGAAGTTTGGTTAAAAGGAATCAGAAATAAATGAAAAGTTAGAACAAAGTATGTACAAGGCTCAAGTCTTTGGAAGATCATGTATTTCATCTCAGAAATACTGTTAATACTCCAAATACAGGAAACCCCAAAAAGCATTTCCAAACAACCTCTGTTGGTTTTCTTTCAGTAAGTCATGAGGCAACAATGAAACTGTCTTAGCTGAGAAATGTAATATTTCTACAACCTTTTTCTATTAATTTGACACATTCATCAAGGAATGTTTTTAGTATTAGTTGCTATCTTTGAACCACTATAAAACCAAGCACAAGAACAAAGAAAATGTCAAGCAGGAAAGCATTTTAACAGCATTAATACTTTCAGCCACCCGAATGCAGCAAACAAAGCAAGATGCTGACTTTACTTCCATCAGAACATGTTTGTGCATGGAACATTTGGATACTTGGCAGGAAGTTCTGTCCAGAGGGGTAAGAAAGACAAACCCTTCCTAGGGCTGTACCCACCTTCCAGCAGTTTCTGCAGGCTGCTCCTCATCACGTGGATGTTCTCTATGCCAATGAATTTAAAACGAATGTTTTCATAATTATCTTCATTCTCATAGCCCTTCCCAGCAGCTCTGTTGGCCATGGCATTCAACTGGCAAATTCAAGGAGCAGAAGAGAAAAGACAGAGAAGATCACAACAAAATTCAGATAGGCTGTTTTTCAAGTCCTTTTTTTTTTTTCTGTTTAAATCTCCCAGAAAATGTACTGGACAAAGCTGTTACTCAGCTGTACTTCCCCATCTCCCAGACAGTTCTTTCAGCTGTTTCATTAAAATGACTGCAGTTCATTAGTCAGAGGCTCATTAAAACTCTGCTTAGGGTAGTAAAAGCCCCAGTTTCTGCTATCAGAGACACTAAACCTGCCCTAACTGTGAGTTTACCTAAGGAAATTCAGAGACAGCCACAGGAAAGCAGAACTAGGAAAGGCATTTTTAACATTTTTACATACATGGTGGTATAGAAATAGTAAAGGAATTCCAAATTTTCACAGACATACATGCACAGAGGAAATTAAGCCACCTGAGGGAAACGTAGAAACATTGAAGTTGAGCAGAAAGAACAGAGCAACTGCAAGAGAGAAGCAGAAAAGAAGCCAGTTGCTCTAACAATCCCCCAAACCAGTTCAAGAGCTAGCAGGACATCTGTGATAGGGACAGAAAACAGAGCAGCTCAACCCCCCCTTATCAATTTGGGCAGCTTTTGGGAGAGGAGAGTCAGATATGGTGCAGACACCTTTAGAACTGTAAAATAACCCCAGTGCTTCAGTTCTGCCAGAGTAGGACAGGTTGGCTTAGAAGGAGAAGTGTCACCAATTATAAATTCTCCCCTTGTCACCAAATGCTTTAGCACAAATTGCCACTAGTGATGGATTTCAGTGGCACATCTCTGCCACTGGCAGCTGTCTGTACCAAAACAAATGCACGTATCATTGCAGAACAGGGGATCTCTAGGGAATGTCACACTAAAATCCAAAATGCACACTGGAGCAAGACATGAAACATTCCCTATTTTCCCCAAAAAGACTTTTTCTTTCTTGCCCTTGCCATAGTTTAGTAAAACTTGTAGTTTATATAAAATAACTGCAAGATCTGAACAGTGAAGCAGGTTCTCAGAAAGCTCCATTTTCAAGTAATCACAGCAATTTAAATCTCTGCATTTAAGTAACTCTGTGCTATGAAAACCCTTGTGTTCTAATTGGCTTCTACCAACACTCCTAATCCATATGTTTACAAAAGAATCATTGGAATTCAATTTCTAAACTCAGTTCCTCAAGATGACAGTCATTAAAATTTTCATTTTGCAAATATTTCCTTTCAAATAAACCCTCAGCTCTCAGGTTCTAGGCCCAAATAGTGGGGCTGAGCTATATTAAGCTCCACCATGAGTGTGGTTTTTAAAAGAGGAAAAAAAAAAAAAGGGAGGGATTGCTTTTCACAGCTCCACTTCCTCCCAGATCTGCCAGTAAAAGCACCTCAGCCTTATGGAACTGAATCCTGAGGCTTCTCTCCAACTCCACTTCCAGTTCTCTCCTTTATCCTTTAAGACTCTGCAGGAAGATGCTTCACTGTCCTAGCCAGGTTCACAACTGCCAGTTCCATCAGGTCATCCTGAACACAAACCTCAAACCCAGGACACTCCAGGAGGCAAAAATCCTTCAGCTCACTTCCCATTCCAGTTGTACACCCTGAACCAGGAGCTCCATCCCACATTCCTGCTGCAGGACCGACCCAGAATTGCGACAGAATGAACTGGAAACAGCACTGCTCATTCAGACAAGAGATTTAAAAGCAGCCCAGAGCCCATAGAGGTACCTTTGGCCTTGTGTCTACAACATACATGAAGGGGCAGCTGGGGTTGGCCTCTCGGATGGCCTGGAGCATCTGTTCATCCTCCAGGCAGCGCGCGCTGAACCCGGCCAGGGGCTGGCTGCAGCGGCACAGGGCGGCCTGCAAGACACACACAGAGTCAACCCTGCTCCCACGGCCCCTCTCCTGCCCCAGAGCCCTCTGGGCTCACAGCTTCAGCCTCTCCTCCTGCCCCAAACCCCTGAGAGTCACAGTTTCACTGCCTCTGTGCTCCTTTTGAAGAGCTGCTGCTGTGGTGGACACACACTGGGCCATTTCACAGAGTGACAACTTCGGGAAACTTGGAGTAGTGAGGGAGAGCAGGCTCTACCTGCACTGCCTGGTCACCACCCCAATGTCAGCAGTTCATGGAATCCCAGAATGGCTGGGTAGAAAAGACCTTAAAAATACCTCATTCCACCCCCTGCCATGGGCAGAGATGCCTTCCACTATCCCCACGTGCTTCAGCCTGGCCTTGGACACTTCCAGGGATCCAGGGGCAGCCACAGCTGCTCTGGGCACCCTGTGCCAGGGCCTGCCCACCCTCCCAGGAAACAACTCCTTACCAATATCCCATCTGACCCTGCCCTCTGGCAGTTTTAAACCATTCCCACTTGCCCTGTCACTATGTTCCTGTATAAAAGTCTCTCTCCTTCCTTTCCATGAGCCTCCTGAAAATACTGTAAGGCAGCAATTTCTCATGTTTTCCATTTGGTTTCTACTTCCAAACCATTCTTTTGAGTTTTCCTTATCAGTTGTTGCTGTTGCACATTCAGAGAAGCACTGGGTGTATTTTAAGGAAATTTCATTAGTTTCCAGCACAACTCCAGGCAGTGACCAGGTCAAGGCAGGCTTCCTCAGGAAAACAACAATTTGGCTGCGACTGAATTTTCCTAACATCAGCATCTAAAACACTGCTGAGGCAGCAAAGTTACAAATTTACATTCTGATCTTCAGTGGAAAAAAAAAATGAAACCTTCACTTGTTCTGAACTAGTGAGGATTTATTTCAGGGTGGTTCCTCCTCTTCAATACTAAGAAAATCCAGCCAAGTCAACATATAACTTGATAAAACATTATTCAATATAGCTAAAGAGGAGATTAAAAAACCCCACATCAGAAGGAATTGCTGAAAGCTGATTAAGAAAAAATTCCCAACAGGAAGCTTGGAAAGCCTGTGCTTTTGGCAGAGCTCTGGATGCATTCCAAGTGTTTGCCTTCAGCTCATTCTGTGACTCAGAATGAAAGCCATTAAGAGAAGCACAGTTCTCAAAACCCTCAAATCTAATAATTATCTTATTCTTTCCTTTCATTAGAGGGGAACTAGACAAAAAGGAGAACCCTCATTCCCCCCAAGCAGCAGGCAGTGAAGCACTAACATTGGTTTCCTTGTACAAGTAAGAAAGCACTGGAATCCGCCCTCGGCTCCTGAACCTTGAACTTCCCATCACCACAGCCCTGGTGGCAGCTCGAGGCACCACGATCTCAGGAGGGTATGTGCTGCAAACCTGAGGGAGAACAGAGGAAAAAAACCAGAAATTGCTCCTGAGCACTTCAAAATTAATGAAAAATTCATCTTTAACTTATTAGGTTACAAGGTATTCAGGAAAACAATGCAGGAAACAATCAACTCTGCAGCTGAACCTAAAAACTGGACTGCACAAAGCAGATTCAAAGTTCTTTAAATCCAGAAATGTGATGGGAGTTTCTAAATTAGATTCACAGAACGGTTTGGGTTGGAAGGGACATTAAAGCCATACCATCACCTGCCAAGGGCAGGGACACCTTGCACTATCCCAGGCTGCTCCAAAGCCCTGTCCAACCTGGCCTGGGACACTTCTAGGGATCCAGGGGCAGCCACAGCTTCTCTGGGAATTCTGCTCCAGGGCCTGCCCACCCACACAGCCAAGAATTTCTTTCCACAAAAGCAAAACTAACTCCATTCAAAAAGTTTTCTCTAAATGTTATGCCTCTTAAAAGGCACTTTCAGCACTCAGGTGGAATCCTCAGAGAGCAGCTTCATCCTTTCTCCTCAAACAAGCAGAGTCTTTACAGCATGGACTTCAAAGATAAGCTGCTTTCCAAGCCTGGCTTTACATCAGGCTTAACAATTCTAAAACACAGGCTTGAAACCATGAGGAAACTCTAAAGACCAGAGAGTTCCACTGCAGCAAGCAAAGCCTCCCAGTGATTAACGATTTGAGATGGCCATGTCCAGGTGCCCTCAGCAGCTACTGGAAACAGCACCTCTCACATCAGAGCTCAATTCAGGCCTCCACAGGCACAGGCAGGTAAAACTGGCAGTCACCTCTGACAACACAGGCTTGTATTTCTTCAACCCAGAGCTTAAAGTAAAGAAAGTTACCAGGGAAAGGGATTCAGGGTCATGAATATGTTGGTGTCTTCCTTGGAGCTGCTTGCCTTGCTTTTCAACAGCCAGGTCTGACTGCACACAGCCCCAGAGGAAATAAAAAGGGAAATAAAGTAGAGCAGGATTTTGAACAAGCTTGCTGACAAATGCTTTTGTTTCATGTTGTTTAGATCCAAGTTGGCCTTTCAGGGAAAATAACAGCAGCAGGCAGTTCAGACTGAAATGAGAGAGCCCTTAGGTAGCAGAAGATCCAACTGAGAAAGCAAAAAAAGCTCAGTTTTCCACTGCTGTTTTCCTCTTCCTTCCTTCTTTCCCTAGTCTCTCTCCACTCTGCCTCATTCCCCACCAATCCAAACTGCTGCCATTTCCTTCTCTCCACTTCTGTCACCAGCCAGGTGGGACAGGCTTCAGAAATACCAAAAGCAGCTCAGGGTACTTGAAGCTTTGCCTAACAGATGGGTTGACATTTCTGCAGAAAACCAAGGCTCTGCTCCCTTGCCAGGGGGACCAAACACAACAAGGTGACTCTGCAGCTCTCCTGGAGCATCATCATCTGCAACTCCCCATCATGATGTGCTTTGACTCAGATCAAGTGAGCTCCTTCCTCCCCAGAGGCAGCAGCAGGGCTGTCATTAATAACAACAGGGAGATAGTGCATGAAATGGCTGCTTTGGGCAGGAATTACCTCATAGTCCTTGTTAATATCCGTTACTTCCCAGGAGTCGTTGGGAATTCCCATGCGCTGGTAATCCAGTTTCAAATCAATCAGTTTCCATCCCATTTCCCGGCTCTCTTTGGACATTTTAGGATTGTAAGAGAAAGCATAAAGTTCTTCAGGTTTCACTGGGAAGGAGAAAGACAAAATCAACAAGTTAGAGATGCAAAGACATCCAGGGAGGCCAAAACTTCTGGAAATCAATGACTGAGTGCTACAGAGGAGTATTCAAAGTATTTAAGATTTCTCAACCTTTTACAGATTTTTGGTTTGGGATAGTACCAAGGGCTGAAATTCATCCTAAAATCCTCAGGAATTTCCAATACTCAGTGCCCAAATGCAGGGAGATACATTAATTCTAACTAAGTGGTTTAGCCCAAGTTGGAATAAGTAATTTCTCCTAAGCTAATGATTTCCTCCTGAATTCACTGTAGTAAGCATGTTAGATGGGATTTATATCATAATCATTAACCCACACATGAAAACATGGATTAGAAGATCTGTTTTCTGTGGAGAGTTCATAACACAGCTCCTGCACACCTGTAAGGTCATTGCTCAGCAACAAATTCTGAGACTGGAAAACCTGAGAGATGTCTGGAGTATTGCTGTCAGTCCAACAAAGCTTCAGGCTGGTTCTGACAAGTGCCCATTTACCATCCCAACCTCCTTCCCTCTCTTCACAAAATGCAAATCCAACCAATAACTCATCCAGCTGGTTCCCGAGGCAGCTCCAGAGACAGAGGGAAACCTGTCAGAGGCTGATAAAGCTGCTGGGTACCGAACAGGTAACCCTGAGCTGTCCATCACCTGTGTGCAAATCATCAGTAATGATGTGCTCTGCCAAAAATCCATGAAGGACACTCAGACATCTTAAAACAACAAAAATGCGTTATTACAATGCAGAAGTAGAAGAAAAGAAAGAGCTACAGCATTTACACAGTTAAGTAGAGACCAAAGGAAACTGGTGTGAGCCCCTGCAGTGACACCTCCCACGCTTCAGGCACTACCCAAATCTCTAATTTTCACACCTCAAAGAGCAGTGACAGCTTTTAAATGTAAAAACCACAAACCTGCAAGCTACAGCATCAGAGGCAGAACTTCAGAACTAAGAAAACTCAGACAAAGAGGATGCCAGGAATAGACACAAGCCTTAATATCAAATTTAAAAACATCTAAACTTGGCAAAGCCCATTTCTCCTACAGGATTTCCAGCCTAGCCCTGTGCGAAGGTCAGCAAGAAGCTGCCTGGTGCCATTAATTCCCCTCCTTCAGCCTGGTGACACCGTCACAAATTGCAACTACAAATGACATCCTTGTAATAACACAACTCCAAATACAGGCTCCAGCACCCCAAAAGCAGAGGCTGCCAGAGGCAGAAGCCAGGTAGGAGCTCAGTGGAATGCTGCCCTGCAAGAAAAGCCTGAAGATTCATCCATGCTGGCATAAAAAGCTGGAGCTAGAAGAGGCTTTTGAGGGTGTCTGGGTCACACTGCAAGAGTGACTCCAAGTCAGGGCAGGGTGAAGCACAGGCTTTCACAAGTGAGCAAACACTGCAGAGCAGCGTAACCACACTGCTGGAAACACAGCAAAGATGCCAATTTGTGGGATTTGGGAATTCTGTGAATGCCTGGATCAGCTGAAAAGGGCAGAACTGCACACAGCCAACAGCTGGGTGACACAAGGGACTGACAGTGGCCAGGTTTGGGATATGAACTTTGTACAGCTCTCCAGAAGTTCCTCATGGGAGACCACGTCACTTCCACTGCCAGAGACTGACAAAATCAGAGAGGTTTGGGTTGCAACAGCTCATCCAATGCCACCCCTGGGACACCTTCCACTGTTCCAGGCTGCTCCAAGCCCCACTGTCCAGCCTGGCCTTAGACACTTCCAGGGATCCAAGGGCAGCCACAGCTGCTCTGGGCAACCTGTGCCAGGGCCTCCCCAGCCTCACAGGGAAGGATTCCTTCCCAGTATCCCATCTAATCCTGTTCTGTCAGTGTGAATCCATCCCCCTTGTCCTGTCACTCAAGGCTCCTGTAAACAACCTTTCTCCATCTTTCTTGTTGGCTCCCAAGACTGTGTTTACTTTGGAAGCAAATGTCCTGCTCCACAGAGCTCAGCTCCCCGAGCCCTGCCATTGTCCCTGGTGCTGAAAGCAGATTCTGATCCCACTCCCTCCCTCCCTCCCAAACCCAACCCTGGGGCAGCAGTTTCCCAGGGCTCAGCTTGGAGCATTCCAGAGATTCCCAGGACAGATTCCCAACCCCAGCACCTGGCTGGGAGAGCTTGAGCAGGGAGGTGAACACATCGTGGCAGTCCCTCTCCTGCCCAATCACAAAGTGAGCCACGTGGAAGTTCTTGCAGTGGATGAGCAGGGGGTACCCAGCTGTGGTCAGTGGCAGCTTCTCCACGCTGGAGATGTGGTGGTGCAGGATCTGCAGAAAAGGGAATAAACATCATTTGTCACCAATGAAGCTGTGAGCAGTGCAAGCAGATAGGAAACCTCTGTAATACAATCAGCTGTTTACGCTTCCTGCAGCTAAGGAGCAGCAGGAAATGAGTTTATTTGTGACATCAAACATAAACTGCACCCAAAACCCAGGGAACTAAAGCAGGACTGAAAAAACACAGATGTACATAGATTGTCTTCAGAGGCAGATGTGCAGCTCAGTTTACCTGGTGCACTTTGCTCTCCTTTCAGCTCTGTATGAAATACATTCTGTCATCCCCATTTCACCTTAGCATTAGTAACACAGGCTCATTTCAGTGCTAATTCTGCACTTCTAAAAACTGCAAATTCATGTTTAGTGGTCTTGTATATTGAGTTTGAGATAGGAAATCACAGAAGTGTTTCACATTTCTTGAACTGACACTAATTCCATGAGTGAACTCTATCAAGTCATGTCACCATTGTGCTCATTTCCTTCCAAACCAGCTGTTTCTGAGAAGCATTTGGTATCAAAATGTTCTAAAAAGCCCACTATGGCTCTGGAATTCCCAAACCTGTTCATTCTGGAAATGAGAGCATTAAGTTCCAAGACAAGGGGGAATGGCTTCCCACTGCCAGAGGGCAAGGATAAACGGATATTGGGAAGGAATTCCTGGCTGTGAGGGTAGGGAGGCCCTGGCACAGGATGCCCAGAGAAGCTGTGGCTGCTCCTGGATCCCTGGCAGTGCCCAAGGCCAGGCTGGAGCTGCCTGGGATAGTGGAAGGTGTCCCTGCCCACGGCACAGGTGGAATGAGACGATTCTTCAAGTCTCTCCCCACCCAATCCCTTCTGTGACCTGAAGCAGCTTTTCCAGGTGTGTTTCCAGCCCCCCATACCCATGTTTCCTTTCTGGCTTCAGCAGAGGCATCCACGTAGATCAGGTGTGTGGCTGTCAGGTACAAGGTCCCGCTCGCTGCCTTCCTGCTGGAGTAGCGATCCAGCAACTTCACATTTTCCACCTGCAGCAGGAGCACAGCATGAAACACCACAGGATCCCAGGATTGCTGAGGTTGGAAAAGCCCTCTGGGATCATCGAGTTCAGCCTGTGCCCAGTTCCCACCTTGTCACCCAGTGCACACACAGTTGTTCTTCAGACACCCCCAGGGATGGGGGCTCCAAACCTCTCTGGCAGCCGCTTCCAAGGCCTGACCACCCTCTCCATGGAGAAATTCCCACAAATCCAGCTTTGAGGGAAGCACTGCCTAAACACATGCTGAACTCCAGTCTTTCAACTTCTAATACACAGCTCACGAAGCAAGACAGAAAAATACAAGAATTTAAGTGCCCTCTGCAACACCAAGCCAGCCTTACACCATAAACTCAAATTATTTCTCCATGAATTAAAGCCATAAAGGTTACGCAAACAGCCGTGGTTCAGCACCAGGAAACCTAACGGGATTACTGGATTTGTAGCCAAGATGATCCCAGTTTGTTACTGCGTGAGGCTGCAGAAATAACAAGACAAAGAACTGCAAAGGAAAGACTTGCCTGTGCTCAGGGTGATCAACATGTTGCTCTGAAAGGAACAGCCCTCTCCAGGCTGACTTCCCACTGCTCATTCCCTGTGAGTAGCTACTTCTTGTAACTCACTTCCTGGCCTCCAAGTGTATTTCATAAACCACACCAAGCTAATTAATAAAAAACAGCTTTAAAGAACACCAGCACAGACATAATAAAATATGTTACAGTGCTGGATTGATTTTCTCCTGGCCTATTTGCTGCCTAATGAATACAGATGGAATTTTTCTTTCACCATTAAGCAGAAATAATAGGAAAAAATAATTGGATAGACAATGAAAACAAATGTTTTAGCAGTAAATGATAGATTAGTTCTGGGTATTGAATGTGCGAGCTCCCTTATGTCTCAAGTACATCATGGGAAATCTCAGCAAATAAATCGGAGAGCTGAGGCCTGGGCTGTGTCCTCTTAACAGGTCGTGTTTTCCAGCAGATGTAACTATCAAATACAGTATTTCCCTTTTCAGGGCACTACAGACAGGCAGGACCAGCCGAGCACCTCAGAGCAGGGAGTAAGGAGCGTCCCCAAACGAACGTCCTACAGCATAAAACGAGTAACAATAACCTTCATTGCAGTGAAGGATGATTAAATTATCAACTGCTGCCTGAATAAATGCAATTCCTTTTACTACAGCATTCCCGGAGCTCCTGTTTGACTTAATTCAATGGGGAGAAAAAAAGCAACCTTTGGTTAACTCACTGAGACTGAGAGGAATCCCCGCGCTTTGACAGAAAGAAAGAAAACATTCCGGAATCTCCCCCAAACCACCTGGGGATCCGGCCACCAGTGAAACCCCCTCCCCACAAAGCGCCGGAGCCACGAACACCTGCGGACCGCAGCTGTGACCCCCCNGCGCCGCCATCTCGGCTGAGGGCAGCGCCCGCCCGGTGCCGCTCGATGCTGCCGGGATGTGCTCGGAGAGCACGGGATGCGGCTAGAAGCGCTGCCCGGAGCCCCCGAGATACGCCTGAAACTCCCTGGATGTGCCTGCAGCCCCCGGGGTGTGCCCGGAGCTGGGTCTGCGCTCAAAGCCCTCGGGATGTGCCCGGAGCACGAGATGTGCCCAGCGCCCCCGGGAGCCCCCTCATCCTCCGCTCCATCCATCCACTCTCTCCCCGTGTCTTTTCCTTTCCCAGCACCGGCATCGCGAAGCTCTCAGGGAATATTTCAGGAAAAACCACCTTTTTTTCCCTCTCAAAGCGTGCGCCCATCAGCTGTGGCGTCTGGATGGGCAGCAGGCTGACAGCATCTTCCCCGCGAGAAAGGGCTGGGAGGCATATTTGTCACTTTAACACTTGTCACACTTCCCACAGCTAGTAACACCTGCTCGTCCTGTTCGCCGTATACTTTAAATTCCGAGCACGATGCTGTGTCTCGTGGGTGCCCAGCCCGGATCCCGGGGAGCTGCTGGAATTGCTGTTCCCTCCTGCAATGAGTGTCGGTGTCTCAGCCCCAAGGGCAGCAGCTTCCCAGGAGTTTGTTCCAAGCCAAATCTTGAATTGCTGAAAAATTCCCTTCAGGAGCCTCAGAATGTACAGGTTTTAATTGTTGGTGATCTTGTATCGAGCATGAGAATTGACAGCTTTTAACTATGCCATAGTCAGAATCCCAGACTGGTTTGGGTTGGAAGGGACATTAAAGCTCAGCCAGTTCAATCCCTGCCGTGGGCTGGGACACCTTCCATGGGTGTTATTCCATATTCTATAATTTCTACCGCTCGTACAAACCCACATAGCCTCAGATGAAGGAAAGAAGAGACACACGGGCTGTAATTCCCCGTCATTCTCGGTGCAGAGCAGTACAGACTCCTCCTCTGCAATTAGTGGGGGCAGCGCTCGTTAATTAAGGCTTTGTGTTTGTGCTCCACGTGATCCAAAGTCGTTTTTCCCCCTCCCCGGTAACTTCTCCTGGGGTTTGCAGAAGGATGAGGATGGTTTCCAAGGTTAATAATAAACGGGATGGGCCTCACTTAGGGAACTTTGCAGCATTGCACAAAATGTGCCTGTGGAATAGCAATGCAGCTTCCTCCTCCTCCCAAAGGAAAGTGCAAAAACACAAGGCAAAAATAAAAAATGAGGGAAGAAATAAGGATGTGGAGATGAGGAGAGCTGGAGGAACAGCTGCATTGCTCAGCCAGGCACTGCCACCCTCACAGCTTCTCCTCAGACTTGTGCCACAGGGATCAGTTTGAGAGGGAATCTCAGGGAATAAAGAGAGCTGACTTCTTCCAGGGAGCTTTTCCCAAGCCATAGATGGGTTGTGCCCATCTTCTATCTGAAATCTGCATTTCTTGAGCCTGAGGAGATGAGGCAAAGGGAGGTGTGAGAAGAAAATAAACAGAGAACGAGGCCACGGTGTGAAGCTTAGAAAATGCACTTTGAGTACATCTGAATGCATAAAAACCCACCCAGATCAGAGATGAATTGGATTTAAAAGGAGCTATTCCACCTCTCCTCCAGCTGCTCTTGTTGGAAGGAAGGAAGGAAGGAAGGAAGGAAGGAAGGAAGGAAGGAAGGAAGGAAGGAAGGAAGGAAGGAGAGAGGGATGATGGATGGATGACAGAACTGGCACAGTGCAGGGCGTGTCCTGTACAAGGCCACCAAGGCAATGTCCCATCCTTGACTGAATTGCTGAGTACAGCCCACAGAATCTTTAGGATATCCATTTTTTGCAGTCCTTTGAAGCCACATTTATTCCAGAATTTCCCCGGTACTACAGGAATCTGTAACTCTTCTGATCTTGCTCTGAGTTCCTTAAAGGAATTGATTCTGCCATTCACCCTCACACTGGACAGGCTTTGTACTGACAGAAAAGTGATTTTCTAAATTTATTTTGCAATTTGCAGATCAGTTTGAAGTTCCTCAGCTTACAGGAACAAGCAAGGTAAATTGTAGGTCTGGTCTCTTCCCCACCAAGCAATTTCTGTAATCTCATTTTTATTACTCACTCCCCACTTAGGAACCATTTAACAGGCAGATAAAATCTAACACAGTAAATCACTATCAACAAAACAGCAAAATCTTGTGTGATGCAGATGAGAATGACATTTTGGGGGGAGATGTTTGAGAAAAGAACAATTTCTTGTGCTATATTTACTGTGAGAAGGTGGGAGGGGGGCATTACCAGGCACCCACACTGAGTGCCAGAGGGGCTGTTGCAGAGCCTTGTCTACAAGTGTCATCAAGAGAATGCTGCCAAAAATACCCTGAGATGATGAGTTTAGATACAATTCCACCCCCCAGCACCTGCCCAAATACTGGCCCCTATAATTTAGGAAGCAGAGAGCCCAAGGAATGTGCAGGGGGTGCCAAGGCCAGCTGAAACACCAACAGGAATTTGGCCTTCAGAGTTTGTTTTCCTCACTTGAGGGATAGTCAAGAAAGAGCTGTCTCAGAAAGAGCCTCAGGGAGAACAGATCCTGCCTATATTTTAGAATTTTGACTGTCACAAATAGATTGTGAAGTATCTTCCCAGAGAGGAGAAATACACAAGGAGCTTAATTCAGGGAATATGAGGCTGCTGAGAGGAACGAAAGCAGAGCTGAGCAGGGACTCATGTGGACTTTAACCCTTGAAACTCTCCTTATCCCCAAGGGATTTTTAAGTGAGTTTTGCTCTCGTGAGGTGGTGTCAGGGCCCTTGTGTAAGGAGTTGCACATCCCTGTGTAAGCTGGGCTAAGGAAGGTGTCCCTGCCATGGCAGGTGCTGGATGAGCTTTAAGGTCTCTCCCAACCCAGACCAGTTTGGGATTCTGGGATTATAATTACAGCCTGTGCTGACAGACCTGAAATTATGCAACTAGAGGTTTTGAAAGTAGCTCATGGAAAATAATCTGTGCTGTTTCTTCCACCTTTTCCTGCTGACATCTCTGGACAGTGATGATGTTAGTGCCATGAGTCTGGGGCAGTGCAGTGGCTGCTGGTGTTAGATTTCCATGCTATGGGATATCCAGGGATCTGCTGGACTGAACACAATCAGCTCATCCCTTGTTCTGCTGAAGGAGTCCCACAAGTGCTGTCTCTGAGCTGATCTTGCTGCAGTAACACAAAATTCCAGCCCCTGCTCTCCCTTCCAGAGGTTTTACACCAGGCAGGGGCTGGGATTGCAACAGCCCTGAGCACTCAGCATGCAGGGCCCATCCCTCTCCTCCTCTCAATTCCCTACAATCAGGTGGAGCAATCAGGTGTCCTGGGTATTTTTAGCTTCCCTGGTTGTGTGCTTTGCCTTGGATTAATGGCCTGCTCCCCACGCTGTGCTGGGGCTCTGGGACAGACGCCCACCCTGCTCCCAGGCAGGAGATGTCATTAATTAAAGGATCACTTGCAAAGGTGGAAAATCACTGAAGGGTTGTGAGGGAAGCAAAGGTTTCGTAGAGTTGGTTTTTTTTTCCCCTTCACAGTTGCTGTGGCTGGATGGCTTTAATGGAAAGAAGATAAAATGTCATCTTAGTGGGTGTGATGGAATCACCTGACACTTGTGTCCACTTCCAGCAGAGTCCAGGGAAGGAAGTGAAGAACACAGAGTTTCACTGTCACTCTTGGGGCTGAACTGGATGTATGAAAAAACAGCTCACACAAGGAACTTCCTTCTCTGTTCCAGTGAACAGCCAGGAGCAGGTTGTGATGATCCTGAGCTTCAAAATTATTCTACAAGAGTCTTCTTGTTTATTGTCTTGTAATTTGAGCTGCACTTCTTGTTTTTAACCGTCTAATAATGCAGGGGCGTGGTTTGTACCCCTGAATGGGAACAGCCTCCTGAGCATCCCAAGGCACACTCACAGAAATTCTCCTTGCTGTCTGAACCTGAGCAAACAGCCATCAATCTGCCTTTCCCAACGAGACAGCTTCCTGAGAACTCCCTGCCATGAACATTCACAGACTGGGAGCAGGAGGGAGGGCTGAGCAGATGTGTTTACAGCTCCAGACAAATCTCTGCAGCTCAGGCCGTGCAGTGTCTGTCACTGCTGCAGAGCACAGCCTGGCTGTCTCCAGCCTTCCTGGATCCCCCAGGACATGGAGCTGCTCTCCTCACCCCAATGCCAAGTGCCAAAGCTGTCTCCTGCAACTCTTTTTTTACCAGCTCCCATTGCACACTGGGCTCCCAGTTGGATTTAAGCCCTGCATGGATGACTGAGCCAATGACAGAGCTGGGAATTATTGTCTTCCCCTTGGCACCGTGCTGAATTTGGTGTCTTCTGGCTGCCACTGACACCTCAAAAAAACCCCAGATCTTGTTGAACCAGTTCTAGAGCAGAACAGGTGCCCTGTAAGGGTCTGATCTTCCTCCAGTGCAAGACCTGATCTACAAACTCAAGTGATCCAGTGCATTCCTGAGACTGAATGGAATTTCCTCTGCAATCCAAACATGTTCCAGGGTCTTAAACACTTTGTTCCAGCACACAAAGCTCTGACCCAGTCAAGCTTGTTAGCAGTGGCAAATTTATTCCTGACTGCTTTTCTTTGATGCAATGGAGTTGTTCTTTTTTTCGAGACAGGCATCAACCCCTAGTGACAAAGGGTGGATTATCTGCCTCTCAGCAAGACACTGAAACCTATCCCAGGGAATTCAATTCGGACGTGGGCTTGGGAGAGCTGTGGAAAACATGCCAAGAACTGCGTCACCCAGGAAGGAGAGCAGTGATGGGACTGAAATGCAACATGGTTTTAGGATGTTCATGGCATCTGCAGAGCTGAGCTGGTGTTTGGTGAGTGCCAGAGAGGGATGGAATTCAGGATTGGAGCCAGACTCCAGCTTTACTTGGCTGCAGACAGAATCTCCTCTGGGCTTTTCCCCTGTCATCCTTAGGAAATTGTTTTTTCCCCTTTGTAATGAAGCTCAGATTTCAGGATCTCTGCATGTCTCTGTGTGCAGGATATTTCAGTGAGAAAATTGGCTCGACCTTTTCCTCAGGCCCAGCTTTCATTCCTAGGTAAACAGAGGGGCTTTGGGCAGAGCTTCTTGTTAGACAGCAAATTAAGGAGAGGTGTCCCTGGGGCTTGCAGTGGGAAAAATAATTCAGGATTCAGGATGCTGTCTCTCCAAGAGCCTCCTTCTCCATGTTGTGCCAATCTGTGGGTTTCGCTCTCTTGTTTAATTACAGTTCTAATCACCTTACTCATGCTTCATTTCTCGCTGTAAATAAAAGGAATTATAGGCTGCATTTCCCTTTTTTTTTCCAAGTGGCTGAGTAAATTTGCCCCTTTTTGAGAAGTGACCGATTATTTTATTGTGAAATTGTGCTCACCCAGTACACACGGCTGGGCTGAGTCAGCCCAGGGTCAGGGGAGCACCCGGGGGCAGAGGGACAAGTGCAGGGTGTTTGTCACCAGCAGCATGTGGAGGGCTCAGGCTCTGAGTGAAAAAGGACAGTGAGGTGATTTTGTCCTTACCCAGTAGAACCAAACACACTCTGGTGAAACCTTTGTGGCTTTATCCATGGGGACAATGGCAGCTTCAAGGGAAGGCAAACTGAACGTGGGTGTTTTTCCTGCTCTTTCCAAGATCAGCCCACTCATCCTGATCCCAAGGGTTTCCCTGATCTTTCCAGAGTCAGCTGCCCTGAGCCAAGCCTGCCTGTTCCAGAGGGGCCCAGTGCTTTGTTAGGTTCCATTTCCCAGGAATACCATCTCAGAACTTCCATGCTACCTCTGCTTACTGCTGACAGGGTCAGTTAATGGAAGTGTAATAATTACCTACATTAGAGTCTGGGAAATGCATGAGGAAGGAAAGTTGCCACAAGATGAGCAATGCTGCTGGGCCTCACAGCCCTAAAGCTGACATCCCCTTCAGGAAATCCATTATTGCCTTGAGTGAGAACAGTTCCTTACCCTCCTTGTGGTCTCCTATTACACCTTTATTTTCTAACATGCACATTTGTGGATTGTATTGATTGCTTTTGGCTGTGAGACTCAAACCAGAGCAATTTAAAGACAGAGAGGAAGAACATCAAGCCTCAGACAGCCAGCCCAGCCATCCATCAGTGGTCCCAGGGCCAGTTTAATGTGCCCAAGTGGGAGGCCGAGCTGCCACCCCCTCTCCAAGGCCATCAGCTGGAACAGCAGTTGCTTCACCAAGAACCAAGATTTGATTGCAGTTTGGGAGTCAATAAACAAAAAGAGCTTGACTGGGGAGCTCGTGGCAAGCAGTGATTTCTCTCAGTCCCTGTGTGACTCAAACCCCATTTATCACCACCAGAGCAGGAGCAGAGTGCCCTGGGGAGCAGGGAGGATGTTCTGCCATGTCCCCTTGGTTTGAAGCTATGTTTTTGGATTTATGAGGATTTTATGATGATTTTCTTTCTGGAACCAACTCTCCTGTGCCATGGCCAAGGAAAGATGCACAGAGCATCAGCTCCCTGATCCTGGGGCAGCCATATCTCCAGAGGCTGCTGGAGGTGTTTCGGGAGGTGATGAGGTGGAGTCAGTCCTTTGTCCCTGTAACAACTGACAGCACAAGGGGAACGCCCTCAGGTTGCACCAGGGGAGGTTTAGATGGGATGCTGGGGAAAATTCCTTCCTGGAAGGAGTTGTGCAGCTGTGGCACAGCTTCCCAGGGCAGTGGTGGAGTCCCCATCTCTGGAGGATTTAAAATCTGTGTGGATGTGGCACTGGGGACCTAGCAGTGCTGGGGGATGTTGGACTCGATGTTATCAGAGAGCTTTTCCAACCTGAATAATTCTGTGCCTCTCTAAGTTCAGTTTCAGCTCCTGAGTTAAGGAGCAGCTGGCAGAGCCCAGGTTTGCCACAGCTGCTGGTGGTGCCAGGAATGCCCCCAGTGCTCCCAGAGCACGCTCAGAGCTCTCTGTGCCAGGGCAGGGCAGGGACTGCCCACACAGCTCTGCAGACTCACCCGTGCCTGAATCCAATGCCTGGCTCCCCAGTGCCTGACCCAGCATCATCAGCCCTTCCTGGCAACACACTCCTGTGGGGACAGTGCCAGTCACTCTCGTGACACTTCTGCAGCTGGGAAATGTCAGCCAGCTGGGACTCAGGCTAATTCCTGTATCACATCTGCCTCTCCCGAGCCCATGAAGGCTGCCTCCTTAGTCCTGCAGTTCTGCCTGTCTGCCATGGCTTCCTGTCCTTGTCCCTGTCCCTGTCCCCCAGCCTCTCACTGCTGCAGGTGATTCCTGCCTGACATTCCAGCAGAGCTCAGGGATTTGTTACAGCACCAAAGGGGAGCTCTGTAAAATAAACAGGCAAATAAAATCTCATCCCAGAGTCCCAGCTCCATTATGTGCCAGTAAGTTCCCATCCCAGCACACACAGACCCACCCCATGGATATTTCTCCATGCTCAGCTTTGATAATTAAAGATTTGCAGATTAAACACCGCCCTTCATTTCAAATGTTCAACCTTGCCACTGTCAGGGGATGTTTCAGTGGAACAGGATCTGAAAACGAGGGAATTTCACTTCTGGTTTTGCAGTTAAAATTCCTGCCACCCACATGTTGATATCAGGCAAGGCAAAAGAAGCTCCAGCCTGGTGTTTTCTCACCTTGGTCTTTCTAGAGGACTGGCAGGAGAATAAGGAAGTAAATTTGCCATTGCTGGGACAGGTAAAAATACATGGACAGAGAAGAATGAATTATTTTTATCTTCTCTGTCAAAGAAATGAAAGATTTTAGGCCAAACCTTCACCTGATGATTAATCAAGTTGCAAAGATTTATTTCAGGTGAGGAACTGCCCTTTCAATTTTCCCTTTGCTTGGGGACAGGGGTTTGTTCTGGGCTTGGCAGTGCTGGGGGAACAGTTGGAATCCATGGCATGGGAGGGCTTTTCCAGCCTCAATAATTCCATGGTTCCAAGAAAGCCTTACAAGGCTCTTGGTGTTGGTTAAGAATACAGAGAGGTGCTTTACAAGCCGTGCACTCTGAGAACACCTGGGGGTGGATCACTTCCCAGCACCTTGGAGCATGGATCCAGATGGAAAATGGGGCTGGACCCGGCTGTTCCCCTGGCAAACCTCTGTGCCAGTGCTGGGGCTTTGTGTCCAGCTGTCCTGGAGAAGGCACATCATCTCCCCTTCCAAGGAGGGGGCTGAAAATAAAAGCCGATTTTCTCATCTCTGTGTGTTCCCCTGTGCTCAGAAGCACTGGGAGCGCTGAAATCCGTGTTTCCCAGTGCCTGGCACCCTCTGGTGTCGGAGGGTTCTCAGGGAGGATTTTATTGCTCAGGCACGAGGGCAGAGCTGGGATCTTTGAGAGGAGTTTCTTTTGGCACTGAAGCCACTGCTTGGACCTGTCCTGGACCCCTCAGGCTCGTGGTGGGTCTTGGCAAGACCCTGGAAGCAGCCAAGGTCTGATCTCTGCTGGGAGCATGGCAGAGCCTCCCTGGACAGGGTGAAATCAGAGGCAAATCCCAGTGAAAGTGCAGACTTCAGTTCCTGGAGTGTTCCCTGATGGAGTTCAGGGATCTGAGCTAACCCCTCAGGACAGACACCCCTCTGGGGGCTGGAGATGGAAGGGCCACAGCCTTGAACAACTCAAAAGCCACACTTTAAACCCTCCCCTTCTTTTCTGATTGTTTTGCATCAAATCAGAGGTCAGTGGGAAGAGAAGGGCTTTTAACAGGGGAATCAAGTAACACCTGAAAACAGCTCAATGACTTCATCTTTGAGAATTCAGTCCCTTAACTCTGGGCCAGCTGGGGAGAATCAAACACTTTTCTTGGCTTTAGATGAAAATTAAAATATAACTTACAGTAATAATGGTCAAGCTGAAAGAGGCTCAGAGGTTGAGGTTCAGCTCTGATCAAATATCCTTAAATACCAAAGCTCTGAACCTCTTGGTTGAAAAGGACAGGAAGGACACTTTGGTTTTCTAACATTTTCTTTTGTTCCCTGGGCATAGGAATATAATGAAATGTGGCCATTTTGCTTCCTTTTCTACTCAAAATCAATCAGATTTTATTTTAATGGCCATGGACCAAAAATTAAAATACAGTAAAAACACCAAGTGAACTGAACTTTTCTAAATTTCTTAAAATATTTGTGGGCATAGTCTGGTGAACTGTTGGCCTTAAATATTTGCCTTTGCCTAAATTCCACATGCTCAGTTTTACTGGACATGCCAGAGCTTGTGGTTTAGTGACTTCCCAGCTGCTTTTCCTTCCTGAGCTCACTGCTTTGTGTTCACGTGGGTCTTGTCAGGACATTTGAGATCTCCAGATCCAAATTCATCTCTGGTGGAACTTTGACGGAAAAGGAGAGAGGGGCACCAGGAAAAGATTTGATCCCTGTGGTATCCCAGCTTTTGTAGCCTGTTGAGTCCTGCTTTTATTCCAGCCTGGGTGGTGGGGCTGGAATGAGAAACAACATCCACATTGCCAGGGTTTGCCCAGGCTTTGTTTTGGGAGAAATCAGGATGAACAGCCTGGAGGGAGGGCTCTGCAGCCTCCTCAAGCCCAGTTTCATGGCTGCATCCCCACAGGTCATTGCACATGAAGTGTTTATTCATAGCTGCTCTTTGCTGCTTTGTGAATTCTCTGTGTCTGTCCTGCAGCTCTGGGGTCCCAAATCTCCATTTGTGCCACCACCATTCCTTGTTAAAAAAGAAACGCGATTTAGCAAAGCTTCTCCATTATCCCATCTTCTTTTCTTAACATAACTGTGAAGGATGTGTTCCTGCATGAAATTAGCTGGTAATTTTCTTGTCTTGATTTGCAGTGTTTCAAGTGTTCTTAGGAGCAGCCCTGCCAGACTTCCAACATATTGTTATGGTTATCACCTTGATAAATATAACCCAGTTCTGTCTGCTCCAACCTCTCTCTGAGTCTTCCTTGCTGACATTTTCCTCTCAAGAAGTTTCTTTTCTTTATTTCCAGCATCGCCACAGCCTTTTCCTCAACCAGTTTCCAAAACCTTCATGATTGCTCTTCACCTTTTGCTCTGAGGATGCTCGGTGCAGTTCCCTGCCAGCTCACAGAAAGCCTCCAGCTTGTTAAAGCTTCAGTGAAATTGGGTTTTTCTGCACTTTCCATTGCCCTGATTTAGAGAAGGTGCCTGTAACTACTCCCAGCTCCTCCTCCAGGGCACCTCTGCTGTGCTGGCAGCTGCAGCTCACACTGAGCTGATCCACAGACCCACTGTTCATCGAACAGCTCCTCAGGAAATCATTCCTGGGTTATTTTCCAGCACCTTGCCCAGCTCTCCTGTCTGCCAGGGAATGCACACACAGAAATAGAAATTAATTTGCTCTTCCCCAGCCTAAGAGCCCCAGCCGTGCCCTGCAGAGCCCCAGTGCTGCAGAGAGCTGGAGTTCAGCACAGTTTGAGCTGTCAGGGTCCTCTCAGAGCCTTGAGCTCAGCTGCAAACCCAAGCTGTGGCAGCAGTGTTTGACACTCAGCTCAGCAATCCTGCTGCAGGAAATTCAGCAGAAAATAATCGGAGCCCAAGGGTCGGAGGCTCAGCCCGTTCAGAGCTGGAGATTTTAAGAGCAGGTTGTCCTGGGAGATTTGCAGCATTTCAGGCTTCTAATCCTTTAAATTCTGGAGTAGCTGCATCTCAAAAAAAGGAAAGAAAAACTTACAGCTGCTTAACCAGAGAAAATCTGTTTGAAGTCCAAAGACGTTCAGGCAGCAAAGGTTTGGTTCAGCTCTTCCTGGGTTTGATTTTTGGTTCCACCTGCAATGTTCAGTGCCACGTGGGCCAGAACTTTCCATGGATATTACCAAAATCCTCTAAAAACACTGAGAAAGAGTTTCTCTAACTCTCCAGTGTCTTTTTTATTGACTGCAAATCAGGCATTACTTTATTCTTGGCCTGAGTTTGTGTGTGGCTTATGAAGTTCCAGCCTCCTCACAAACACTGGTACAAAACTTTTTTAGTTATTTATACATTTCTAGCAAAGAAATTAATGTTCATTGGTTCTAAGTCACATAATTCTCTTCATTAATCAGTATTAATTAAATATTAATCTTCTGTTGGTTATTGATTTTTTCTCTCTTCAGGCTAAGATGGGCCACATTCTTTAGTCCTTCTGTCATTTTTAGCTCAGACAAGGAATTTCCAACTTTCCAGGCCTTAATTTCTTGTATCTTCTGGTTATTCCAACATCCTTGGAGGGCCATAAATTGAAGACCTCAGACATCCAACCTTCACCTTCCTTTGGCTCTGCTTACTGAAGCTCATCAGTGTTAGTTTTAGCAGATTTAAGGTTTTGGTGATTTAATGATCAATGTAGCAAGAAGAGTCTGTGAAAAAACTGAACAGGTGCTTGCCAAAAGTGGGCACGGCTTACCATTAATTAAAAAACTCATTAAAAATTAGTTAATTTCCAGCACAGACACAGCTCACCTGGTCCTTGCACAGAGTTCCAGCAGCTCCTGCTGCCTCCCAAAGAGGCCACCAGGACTCTCCTCTGGAAAATCAGGTTTATTGTGTCTGAATAATGCAGAAAATTGAGGCTGAACATTCCCAAATCCCCTGGGGAAATCTCCATCAGCTCTGCCACCACCTGGGAGCACAGGAACATCTGGAGAGGTTAAATCCATGGATTTGAGCACAGGAACATCTGGAGGGGTTAAATCCATGGATTTGAGCACAGGAACATCTGGAGGGGTTAAATCCATGGATTTGAGCACAGGAACAGCTGGAGGGGTTAAATCCATGGATCTGAGCACAGGAACACCTGACAAGGTTAATTCCATGGATCTGAGCACAGGAACATGTAATGGGATTAAATCCATGGATCTGAGCACAGGAACATCTGGAGAGGTTAAATCCATGGATTTGAGTCACCTCTGTCCCCCTCTCTTTGCTGAGGATGAGCCCCCACCTCCAGCTCATTCCCTGTTCAGCCAGGTCTGATTCTCTCTTCACCTTTGAGCCTCTCTCCACTCAACAATTCCCTGAAAATCCTGATTCCAGACCCTACTTCTGCAGGGGAGGCAGAGCAGCTGCACATCAGGAAGTTTCCACTCTGTGCTTGGAGAATAACAGGAATTTTTAATCACCTTCCTGCCTACATGAAATTGACAGGAGGGGAATGTGCATTTCCCTACATAAGGGAAACAAGCCTCACACAGAAAAAAAGGCTTCTTTCCAAGGGCTATTTCCATGGCAACGTGTAAATTCCAAGCTCCAGCTGTTTTGGCTGCAGGGGTTCTAGCAAAGGTAACAAGGTTGTTGTTAATTATGAAACCATCACTGCCCTCTCATGCAAATCAGGCTGGATTTGGTTTAAAACCTCCCCAAAGCTGGCAGAGGACAAGTTTGCAAAATTCCACCCTGGCAGCTGCAAGCCTAAGAAAGCTGAGAGTGACAGAACAGCAGGAATTAGGAAAAAAAATTGGGAAAATTCTTCCTGATTTCACCTGGTATTTCACAGGCATCATCCCAAAATCCATGCAGCCCTTTTGATCCTGTCAGAACTCGGAGAGGGTCCCAAGTTTTGTAAGGATACATGATTTTATACACAATTCTATGTGATATTATACAATTTTATACTCAATTATACATCTGCTCCTGCAGTGGTTAAATGGACATTGCAGCACACAACAGTCCATGGCAAAAAAAAGGTGGAACATTTTGAAATGGGGAAAAATGCACCCTGAAACACACACAGAAACCTCTCACAAAGCTACCCAAACACACTCTGACCCTGAATAGGAACTCTCCATTTAGTTTCCAGGATTTTATCCCTGCAAAGGAGGCAGGGTAATCCCACTGAGGGAAAATAATCCACATTGTTGTGCATGCAGAGGGAGGTGATCAACCAGGGCAGGCATTGAAGAGTTAATGGAATTCACCTCCAGGAATCTCCTGCATTTGAATTTCTGCCTTGGCAGGAGGCTTAAACTCCTTTAACCTGGAAAATGGGAGGAAATAATTGCATCCTGTTATCTTTACTGAAGTCCATTTTCTTCTGAACTCTGACCAGCTCTGAGCACTTGGAGGAGCCTGGCTGAGGCTGCTTTTCCCACAACAACAAGTAATGAAAGTTGGTTTTTGGTCTGGGCTGAGAGCTGGGTTGGATGTGGGAATGAACCAGGATTTACCTGAAGGCAAACGGAGCTTTGGACTTGCAGCATCACTTCAGTGACCTGGTAGCTCATCTCTCACCCCTGGCTGGCTGGAAATACTTCAGGATTCTCTGAATCATTCCCAGGGATTTACAGGATTAGTCCCACGCAGGCAGCCAACCTTACAGCGGGGCAAAGGCACATCCCAGTGTGTCTCTACTTCCAAACATTCAACAACTCTGAATCCAAGGATCTCTTTAATGAGGACGGCCAAAAAGCCAATTAAAAATGATGCACAAGAGGTGATGAGCAACTGATGTCTTAAGCAGGTTGAATTACTACTCAACTGAACCTACAGCATAGTTAATAAAGCAGAAATGCACAAGTTGTTATCAAATATTAGAACAAAAAACATCAGAAAGGAGATCATTTGTGCAAATCTTTTTAAAAGTTGGCATCACTGGACAGCTTCCCTTAACAATCAATGGCAACACTCCTACAACAATCCTGCTTCTGTGTACATTCCATGTTTTGGGGTCTTCAGGGGAGCCTCCAGACAAGAACCCTGGGAATCCAGCAGTACTTGGACTTGGCAGAGGGCTGTGAAAGACCCAAACGGTCTGGGTTTAATTTTAGTTCAAAGCTGAAAAGGTCACTGTTGCAGTAAGGTAGAAAAATTATAAAGAAAAGCCTTATAAAATCAAGCCTGTTCTGTTAAAATCGATGGCTGGCCTTCTGATGCTAACACTTTGCAAGTTCCCAAGTGAAAGCAATCCTGGTGTGAGCAGCTCATTAACATAACAATCTATTCCTGGGTAAAAAACAACCTGCACCTGTATAAACTGTTTCTACACCCTTAGATAGAAAAATGAAAACTATCTCTCACAAACAACTTTTCTGCACTACATGCCGGGGATTTGAGTGACCAATCCATAGAGGATTAATAACAACTTGTTACTGACCAATAAGGTAATTGGCAAGAAAGCTCCTGAGCAATGGGGGTCCCCCACGAGGTCTGTAACACTGTATAAACAGGAGAGATGTGAATAAAGAAGGGGCTATTCCACCATGAGGAAAATGGAGTCTGTGTGATTTATTCCCATATGGTCACCACCATTCCTGTGCTGCCAGGGGATCTTTGGAATATTTTCAGGTTTTCTTGTGTAGATGAAACTTCTGGAGACCTTAAAACAGACATTTTGTTCCCTGACCCATGGGTTTAACTCAGGGATTGCACCCTGTGTAGGGAAGGCTGAATACGAGGCGAGCCTCCTTCATGGGGGCTCTTCCCAGGCCGGTGCTGGCCAGGGCGGTGGCTGCTCCAAGGACGCAGCAGCTCCCCTTCCCCCCAGCTCACCGTTCACCTGAGCTCGGATGGAGTAATCTGTGCCACACCAGATAATGCAGGATGTCTTCTTGGAAGATGTTTTCCAGCGAGATTTATTGTAGGCAGGTCTGAGGGGTCTTAGCAGGGGTGGAGGGGGGGTTAGGAACACGCAGAAGGACCTCTCTGCTGAAGGGGCATCTTGGCAAGAAGCAGGTCACTGGAGGTGGGTCAGGGGTTATATTCGGGGAGAAGGTGGGAGGGAAAGGTGCTGTGTAACCAACAGGGAGAAGAGGCAGAGATGATAGAATGGGGTAAAAGCCAACAGGAGTACATTGAGGGAGTGATGTGGGGTGTTAGGTCAAGGGAGGTACAAGACACAAAGAACTTTCTAGGCTTGGGGTGTTGCTCTACAACAGGCACTTTTCATGTGCATAGAAAAGCAGTGAACTCTGGGAAATCAGGCTAGGCTTTCTCTCTAATTCAAGGCTAATTCTAATTCAGGCTTCTTCCCAGGGCAAACAGGCTTTATCTCTACCATTACCATTTCCCACAGCCGAAGTCTCAAAGATTCTTTCAAATTTTCAGCCTCCAGTTCTTCAACTACAGAAACCAAATCAACTTGAACCTTTCAAGATTATTTTTTCCTACTTTTTCAGATGAAAATCTTTATATTTATGTCATGGATTATCCATGTTAACCAGGTAAAAATCACCTTGAATCAGTTATACCTCAGAACCCACTAAGAGCTGATTGTCCCTGCGTTTCATTCCTGCTCTAATGATTTGATTTCTCGCTTGTCATCATGTGTTGTCCCCAGTTTGACACTGAAGGAATGAAATTTTCCATAATAAATATCTCCATAAGGAAATTTTCCATAATTTTTCCAGGGTTTTCCATATCCCACTTCCCTACAAGTCCAACCAGTTCTGTGCCACTTCGAGCAGGATTGAGTGGTGGGAACGAAGGAGGGAAGTGAAGAAGGTGGAGCTGGAGGAGCTGCGGATGGTTTTCAATTAGCGGCTCCTTTTTTGTTGCTGTAAAGAGGCGATTAGGGCAGGTCCCAGGCCAGCGGATAAAACCTCCTGCCTCAGAGCTCAGGCGGTGCCTGGGGGTCTGTCCTTCTCAAAATCACTGCGATAATCCAAAGGGCAGCTGGCAGTGGCTCCCTATGGCTGTCGGCTGTACCCTGCTGCTGGCCCAGGGCTGTGCCTGGGCAGGGGAGTTTTGCCACAGCTGCCCTGGCCTGCCTGGGCCCGGGGCACTGCCCATGCCCGGGACACCTGCGCCAGGTGAGCGCCTCCAGCCCCAGGCACTGCCACCTGTGCTCCCCGGGCATCCCTCCCCTGTGGCCACCTCTGTCCCATGGGCACTGCCACCTGTGCTCCCCGGGCATCCCTCCCCTGTGGCCACCTCTGTCCCATGGGCACTGCCACCTGTGCTCCCCGGGCATCCCTCCCCTGTGGCCACCTCTATGCCATGGGCACTGCCCCCTGTGCTCCCCGGGCATCCCTCCCCTCTGGCACTGGCCACATCCTGCCCTGTCATGCCTGGCACAGTGTTTGTTTGTGGTCAGAACCGCTCCAGCCCTTTCTGTAGGAGCAGGCAATAACCTGGGGGTTCCACTCAGTTTTCTGTCAGTTCTCGTCCTAGAAAAGCCTCGGAGCTGCCACTAAAGCGAGCTGGGAGTGGCAGTCCCTGGTGGACACGGGTGTCACTGCCCTGCCAGCACCTCTGGGCACTGAGCTCCAGCTCAGCCTTACAGGTCTCAAACCCCGAGCCAGAAGGAACCCAAAACCAGTTCCAGCCCTAACTGCAAAACTGGGTTACCATTCTGAATTTCTAATTCATGTACAATTAAATTGTAATAGCTGAGGGCTGGAACAGCTCCTGCCTGCAGCACTGGCTGCTCTGAGCCTCTGCACTTCAGTTTTCTCTCAAGCTGCTGCAGCAATTGCCAGGTTTTAACCTTCTTGCTGCAGCAAGAGAAGAGCTGAGGGTAAAACTACCCTGGTGAATGTGTGTGCTAAGAGATGGGAATAGAACCTGGAACCCCCCACTGGAATGGCAGCATAACCTGGAAACTGGATGGGAATGGGAATAGAACCTGGAAACTTGATGGGAATGGGAATAGAACCTGGAAACGGGATGGGAATGGGAATAAAAGCTGGAAACTGGATGGGTATGGGAATAGAACCTGGAACTCCCCACTGGAATGGGAGCATGGAACTGGCACAGCGATGGGAACAGAACATGGAACCCCATGGGAATGGGGCTAGAGCCTGAACCCCACAGGAATGCCTGGCTGCTGACCCTTTGCCCTGCCCGGGTTCCTGCCCTTCCTCCCAGTCGGCTCCGTGTTTGTGGCGCTGTTGGTGGTGCCTGCATTGGAATTTGCTGCTGCAAATGCTTCAAATCCTGGCACGAGGGGCAGCCAGGTGGACTTGGGACTGGCCAGATGTGGCTTCTGGAAGCTGATGTCCCCTGTGCCCTGCTCAGCTCCATGGGCAGCAGCCCCTGTGTGGCTCTGTCCCCTCCTGTCCCAGGGCTGGCTCCAGACCCTTGGTTCTTCCCCTCCTGCCAGCTCTGCACAGCTCTCAGCCCCTCCCATGGCCACCACAGGGTCCCTGCTGACCACACTGCCCTGGGGGCTCCCCTTTTCCCCAAACCCCATGGACACAGAGCCAGCACTGTCCCTGTTGGGGTGACACCAGATGACCCCGTGCTGTTCCAGCCATTCACATCTGCGGGTGCCTCACTCAGCTGGATCTCATCTCATCATTCTAATGAGTTCTTTGTGACTGAACAGAAGACTTTCAATTTGGCAGCAATTTAGTGCCTCGATTTTGGCTTTTTGCAGCTCTGAAGGAGCCATTTTAGAACTTATTGTAGTTCTCGGGCTTCTTAACTTGGATGAGGAGAGCCCACATTGTCAACAAGTGACTCAAGGGTTGGTGTCATCAGCAGAATTTTGGGTTCTTTGATCATGGGGTGACTTTTATGGCACCTGCTCTGGTGGAACTGGATGGGCTGTGTCTCTCTTTTAAGGGTAGAAGAATTTTAGCTCATGAACTGGCAGACCTCATTGAGAGGGCTTTAAACTAGGTTTGAAGGAGGTAGGAGAGGTAGGACATCTGGAAGCAGGCCCAAGGGTGGTAAGCCTGAGTTAGGGGAGAAATCAGCAGCCCAGCTGAGGTGCATGTATACCAGTGCATGCAGCATGGGTAACAAACAGGAAGAGCTGGAGGCCATGGTGCAGCAGCAGAGCTATGATGTAGTTGCCATCACAGAAATGTGGTGGGATGACTCACATGGCTGGAGTACTGCACTGGATGGCTACAAGCTCTTCAGAAGAGACAGGAAAGGGAGGAGAGGTGGAGGGGTGGCCCTTTATATTAAGGAGGCTTTTGATGCCATAGATATTGAAACTTATAGAGTTGAATGCCTATGGGTAAGAATTAAGGGGAAGGCCAACAGGGCTGACATCCCACTGGGAGTCTGTTATTGACCATCCAACCAGGAAGAAGAGGTGGACAGCTTATTCTACAAGCAGCTAGATACTGTTTCACAATCAACAGCCCTTGTTCTTGTAGGTGACTTCAACCTGCCAGACATCTGCTGGGAACTTAATGCAGCAGAAAAGAGGCAGCCCAGGAAATTTTTAGAATGTATGGAGGACGACTTTTTGTTGCAGCTGATGAGTGAGCCCACCAGGGGAAGGACTATGTTAGACCTGCTGTTTTCAAATAGAGATGGGCTGGTGGGAGATGGGGTGGGTGGAGGCCACTTGTGGCAGAGTGACCATGAAATTATAGAGTTCTCGATATTTGGTGAAACCAGGAGGAACACCAATAAGACTTTTACACTGGACTTCTGGGGGGCAGACCTTGGCCTGTTTAGGAGACTTATTCAGAGAGTTCCATGGGAAGCAGCCCTCAAAAACAAAGGAGTTCAGGAAAGGTGGGCATGCTTCTAAACAGAGATCTTGAGGGCACAGGAACACATTGTCCCTGAGTGTCAAAAGATGAGCTGATGAGGCAAACGTCCAGCTTGGATGGGCAAGGAGGTTTTGGAGGAACTTAGGAGTAAGAAGAGGATGTATCATCTTTGGAAGGAGGGCCAGGTCCCTCAGGAAGTATTTAAGGGGGCTGCTAGAG
>VWZV01009138.1:332629-352716 GCA_013397155.1 Irena cyanogastra | reverse complement strand
ATATTATTATAATATTATAATATGTATAAACTGAATTATATACATTATGCTTAATGTATATAATAGATACATAATTTGTATATAATATATACATATGTATACATTTTAATTAACGTAAGCAAAATCACAAACTTCACAATCCAGTGAGAACATCACTTTTTTAAATAAAAAAAAGGAAAGTATTCTGTATGGATGCATTTGAGATCCTTTAGTTGGGGGTGTTGTTCTGGGGAGTGAACTGGCATGACTAAGGAAAAATAAGGAGCAGACTGGGATTTCCAAGGGGGGAAGGAAACCATGAATTCTTTAAACAACAGATGTGAGAGCACCAGGGCATTTTAAGATACTGGAAATCAGCTAGATTATTGTACTTAAGGGCTGTATTACCTTGTAATGTGTGTGGTTAACATCATACATGTGGGTTTTTTCATAAAAAACTCCTCAAAGTGTTCAGTTCACTTCTTGACAGGCCATTTTTTGAGGGATATGCCTGTTGTTGTTCATTCCTAGCAGCTTGTCTACAACGACAAAGTTATTATTTTAATGGAAAGGCATTAATTGAGCAGCTCTCTAATAGCTGTGTCCTGCTGGGTTTTTGCTTTCTCCAAGCTGTGACTTCCCCTACAACATTTGAACCTTTGTACCTGAGTTGTCTCCTTGGTGACTCTGCTGTGAGTCACCCCCACTACTTTCCTGCTGAGATTCTTGGAATCTGAATATCCCAAGCTGAACAGGATACTAGGGATCATCAAATCCAATTCCTTTCTCCTCACAGGATGACCTAAACCCCAATGCTCTGTCTGGGAATGTCATCCTGGAGCTCTGGCAGCCTTAGGGCCATGCCCATTTCCTGAGGTGCCTGTTCAGTGCCCCATCACCTATGGGGGAAGAGCCTTTCCCTAAAATCCAGCCTAAATCCTGCCAGGAAGGGAAGGGAGCTGCTGTTTTGTAGCTTACTCAGCTTTGCCTCAGCTGAACACAGTGGGAGAAGCCTTCTCTTTTATGTAGTCCTTCAGTGACTCTGCAACACAGGTTAAAACATTGTGGGATGCAGTGTAGGATTCTGTTGGAATTTTGGTCACTGAGAATTTTAGGCTTTTTGTGCTGATAGGTGCTGCCTCCTAAGAGAACACTGTATTTGACCTGAGGTCATGGAAAAAGTTTCTAAAATTGAATGATAGAACTGGGACTGTGGGTGTGGAGTTTGAATAGGAGTGTGTAATATCACATGGTGGGAAACTTAGAGTTTAAGGTTTTAGGAAATAGTAATATATATAAACAAGATGGAGGCTTTAAGGCAAAGGCTGCTCCTTCTTCTTCACCTTCTTCTCCATGGGTTTGGGTGGTTTTGTGCAGTTGGATGTAAAAGTCTGCATTGTGAGTCATGGGTGGTTGGTTATTGGGTTAAAAGTAAAAATAATTTAGGTGTCATTTCTTAATTGGAC
Organism: Irena cyanogastra; assembly: GCA_013397155.1. NCBI lineage: Eukaryota > Metazoa > Chordata > Aves > Passeriformes > Irenidae > Irena > Irena cyanogastra. The sequence goes on along the minus strand of VWZV01009138.1, from coordinate 351,271 downwards.
AGTTTATCCTTAAAAAGCCTTGTAAAGAGAGAAATAGGGCTCCATTTGTAGTTTGTTGGAGTGAATGCTGTAGAACTCAGGGTTTGTGACACTGTAACATAGGTAAGAACCAATAAATATTTGAGTCCCAACAAGAAATCCCATCTCACACATTTAATCCTGACCCTGGCAAAAAGAAGTTAAGACTCTGTTGGATTCTCAATGACATTCCCAAGATGTCCTTTGGGCAGGGGATCCACCCCTCAGAACACAGAGTTCCTGCTCATCCCTATCCCACATTCTATGGCAGAGCAGCGTGATGGCATCCAGATGTGTTCAGTGCTGCCTGCTGCCAGGGTGACTTCAGAGCAGAACTGTAGCTGGAAGCTGGTTTGGATCTTCCTCCCCTTTTTACATGAGACATTCGAATAACAAACACCCCCAGGATCCAACAGTTCTGAGATTCTGTTAGGCAGAAGGTAGAGGGAGCAGATTTCAAGCCTGTGGAAATTGGATTTCCTGATTGTACAAATGAAATAAAATAATATTGCAAAGATGCATTGGGCAGGCCAGAAATGTATGTTGATAATCAGGTTTATCTTTCACTTATGAAGAATTAAATTTGAGTGGAGGGAATTATAGAAGGAGTGTGTTCCCAGAGAGAGTTCTTCAGTAACCACCTACTAGAGAAGCTGGAAGTCTCCTTGTCTTCCATGAGTAATGACCTGGAATGGGTAGCTCTACTTCCCTCTTTTAAAAATGCTTTGGGAACTTAACCAGTCCTCCTTGTGCCTGGTGGAGCATCTGCAATTCCATGAAATGCCTGCCAAAACCTCTGCTCTCTAATCCTGCTGCTGCTTATGAGGCTTCAATTATTGAATGCCCAAAGTTTTTGCCCTTCCCTCAAGACCTGAGTTGCAAAATTGCTTTTACAGTGTTTAAATTTTGATATTTTTTTTTCAGTTTTGCAGAGCTTTTAGTACTCGAATCCAAACAGCCATGAAATAAGTGGAGAAATGTGTCAGGGAGGATTCTTGTTAGTCAGTGGAACATGAGCACCACACTTTTTTTTTGTCTGGAACAGTGGAGCTGAGTACCTTCCAGAGGACTCAAAATGGCTCCATTTCCCCTCCTTTCCAAGCATGGATCCTTTGTGAAGCACTGAAGAAGTGTCAAACATCAGGGTTGGATCTGGAGGTGTGGATAATTTTTCCTCTCAAAATCCCAGTTCTGGTCCCCTGTTCTGTAACCTGCTGTCCAACCCTACATGAAGAAATTGCTTCCCAAATTCCACCCAGTGACCCTGGGGCCGTGGAGCTGCCAGTGTGTGTCCCCAGGGCCAGAATCAGGTTGGGCGAACCATTTACAGCAAGGTGTGATAATTAAAAATCCAGTAGGACTTTGTTGCCTTTCCCCTAAACAGGGCAGGTTTTACACCTCAGGGATTGTTTTAATTAATATTAATTGGTGGTTCTAATTTAGCAATCAGACTGAGCACTTCTGGGCAGGTAACTGCTGAACACTGCAAATCTGAGCCTTCCCAGTGCCATTTTTTATTACTGACTTTTAAATAAATAAGGGCCTATAGAAAGCAAATTGGACATAAACTGCTGTTGGAAGCAGATACATTTCAGAAGCTTAACCCTTTCCCAGCTTCCCCAGAGATCTTTGTGCCAAACATTCTGGGGAAAGAATTATTTCGTTTCCCATAGCATGAAAAAATTTCTACAGAATTTTTAATTTTTGTTTTAAATAATTTTATTTGGTTTTATTTTAAAATATCTGACAGGTTTTCAAAGAATCCTAGGATGGTTTGGGTTGGAAGGACCTTAAAGATCATCCAGTGCCACCCCTGCCATGGCAGGGACACCTTCCACTGTCCCAGGCTGCTCCAAGCCCCAAAGTCCAACCTGGCCTTGGGCACTTCCAGGGATCCAGAGGCAGCCCCAGCTGCTCTGGGCACCCTGTGCCAGGGCCTGACCACCCTGCCAGGGAACAATTCCTGCCCAATATCCCATCCAGCCTTGCCCTCTGGCAGTCTGAACCCATTCCTCCATGTCCTGTCACTCCAGTTCCTGATGCAGGGTCCCTCTCCAGTTTCCCTGTGTCCCTTCAGGCCCTGGAAGGAGCTGTGAGGTTTCCACACACCCTTCCCTTCTCCAGCTCTCCCAGCCTGGCTCCAGAGGGTTTTCTCTCATTATTTTCTGGCCCATTTTGATCAGGTTGTGGATCATGCCTTTTTTCACTCTGTGCTGCTGAAACACCACCTGGGGGTTAAATTCGTTACTTAGGGGCTTTCCCTTATTGATTATCTCCGTGTTAATTCCTGTTTCTGAGAGACTGTCACATTTGGAGGTTTGCTATTATCCTTGTAAATTCTAATTCTCAGTTTTCAGCTCCATCTGAGCCTCTGAAGCTTTGGCCATGGTGAGCAATCTGTGCTCTGTCCCTTCTCAGGCCCTTTCTGCCTTTTGTCCCCTCCTTCTGTCACCCTGCCCCTCTACTGCCACGTGCATCATCATTCCACAATGGTCCTAACATTTGGAAGCTTTACCTGAGCTTTGTGCTGACTTCCCTAAGCACCTGTGCACTTTTAGGGGACTGAGTTGTTGTTTTGAGTTTGGGGCTTTTTGAGATGTGGGGCTTGTCAAATATTTTCATGAGGTTGGGGAACTTAGCTCCCAAATTTCCATTTTTCTTCAAAGTCTGTGCTTTGAGAGTGGGAACAGAGGAACCTCTCAATGAAACAATCTCTTGTAGTTCTGATGGTAGAATGTGGGCCCTCACAACTGCTGGGCACTTGAAACAACACCAGGCAACGAATTTGATCTGTTTGAAGTTTTATTAACCTATTTTTAGTGCCCAGGAACCATGAATGCTCTTTCTCCAGAGTATAATGGTAGGGGGAGAACAAAAATTATGCTTATACAAAACATTTTGCCTTTTGTCTGCAAAAGGGGTCAATCTCCATTCCCCAAATTGTTCCAGTTGCTTGAACATCTGCTCAAGTGGACATTCAGGTCGTGGTGAGAGCTGCTGGGTGCTGCAGCTCTGGTTTTGAAGATTTGATCCCCAGCTGCCTATTGATTAATTCTAATAAATTCTCTTTGGGAAAAGAGGCCATTTCAGCTTAAATGTCCAGTGCACAGCAGGAGCTTGGAGGTGGTGGCAGCAGCTTTCCTCCTCCTGCCTGTAGTTTTCTGTTGTCCCCTGTGTTTCACAGTAGCAAAGACACGTTTTTCTATAGAAAACATAAAAATCAGCTTTGCAAATTGCTGAAACCTTTTCATTTAAACAATTAAGCCACATAGAGCATTCTCTCCAATGTCCCTCTGAATAGTGATGACCCCCATTAAAATGGTTATTGAGTTTCTTCTGAGTTGCATAACCTACATATTCGTGGTGGAACTGCTATAATTAACTCCATTTTTATTGGCTCTGTGGCTTCAGAGGGATTTGTGCTGAACGTGGGGGCACACAGCTCCAGGTTGGTGCCTTCCATTCAACTCCTGCAAATCTCAGCCTGGCTCAAAATTGGCCTCTCAGAGCCAAACTTTAAAGGCCATTGTGTGGGTGGGCTGAGAGATTAAATTAAGAGCAGCACAGAGCAGGACTGCCTTTGGTTTGGAGTGGGTTTTACAAAGCAACAGGAGATTTAGGGGCTATCAGAAATATGGAGTTCTGCTAATTTCCATTTCTCTTCAGATCAGGAGGATTTCCATAATTTCCTTGGGAAAATATCTTTCAAAGTCATCCTTAGGGCTTTTTTATCACTATTTTACCTCCTAACCTAACAGATATTTTCTAGCAGTTAACTTATTATGAGCATATGACAAGTTTTGTTAAGGCCTAGAGGGGGGAAAAAAAAAAAACTGTGCCTCAGTCTTGTGGTAAAAATTTTATGGGAATTGAGTAAGAGGTAATCGAGAAGAGAGGAAACCTTTCTGAAATATGGAGAGTGGCTGTTTCCCTGATGGATATGGAATAAAGGGGGTTGTCTCAGGGAGCTGGGGAAGGAACTGGATTTCACAGTGGCCATACTTTGATAATATTTCCCAAATTCAGCTTCTGGTGAGCAGCACTTCCAGTGCTTGCTTTCCCCCTCCTATGGCCATCAGCAAGGAATTCCCCAGGGGAAGGATGATGTGGAGTGGCTCCAGTTCCTCCAGGTGTGGGACTGCAGGGGCTGCCCTCCATCAGGAAATAAGCAGCTGAGCTGGGATAAGCCAAGTTTTGTGCCACCCGTGATGCCTTGAGAAGGCTGGCTTAGAGCAGAGGCTGGACAGAGTCACAGAATAAAGTAGGGATTTATTAAAAGGATTTCCTCCATGGATGCACCTTGGGCAGCACAAGAGCCCAGCCAGGGCTGCACCCAAGACGAACCCAAATGGTCACAAAATGGACAATGGGTCACGGGGTCTGTCACTGTGATCAGTTCTGCTCCATTTGCACATTGGAGTTAATTGTCCAATTCCAGCTTTAGGTTCTGCAGTCCCATCCTGCTTGTTTTTCTCTCTTCAGCCCACGTTGTTTGTGCTCTTGGGCTGAGGTTTGGATCATTTGTCCTTGGTCCTCAGCTAGAGAAGGAATTGTTTTGTCTCCCTACTCTGTGCAGAGAGCTCACCATCCCTAACGTGAAGCCTAGACTTACACACTAAAGCAGCACAGAATCTGAAAAATATGAAAGCTAAAACCTGAGGCATCCCCAGAACTGTTGGATTTGTAGGGCCGATGTTCCCAGGGAGCACTGCAGGCTGCCAGTGTCTTGGGCAGTTGCTGCCTAACTCACCTGAGGTCTGAGAGTGAATTTTGAAGGAGCTTAAAAACTATTTCTGAACTGGCCCTTTGTCAGGAATTGTGGCTCCGTGCTGGTGGAACTCTGCCTGAGAGCAGAGCCCTTCACTCAAAACTGTCTCAGGAAGTCAATTTGTGAAAAGTAAAATGCATGTGATGATAAACTGAATTTATTCCACATAAGACAACGTGCATGTGTCTGCAATCACATTGGCTCATTGATCTCCACTAGGAAAAGCCAAATTTCACTTATTTCTCCTCATTCCCAAAGTTCTTCCAGTCACTCTCCTGCCTGTTAACTTGATTAGAGCTTGACTGGGGTTCTTGCTGTAGTTTGGCCAAACAATTGATAATATATAATTATTTCTGTTGTTATTTTCAATGATGAGATATAAAGTTCTGTGAAGCAGATTCTGAATAACCAGAGCTCTTCATACACTCTCACCTCTGAATTTGTCTTTCTCAGGTCAGGCAATTCTTAGGGTGCTGTTCAGTGTAGAAATTGTTTGAAACAAATTGTACAAAACAAAATGCTACCCCAAGACCACAAAAAGCATTTCTCATTCCTCTTGGCAAAAGATTAGATTGAAAAGAAAATATCCTTACGTTTATTTTCATTGTCATCATGAGATTGTCATTTCCATTTCCATCAAGTGGCTCATTTCTATTACAGTGGAGTTGTCACTAAGCAGTAGTTGTTCTCCTGAGAGCTTTTCCTGCGAGTATGGGCAAGGTTCTCACCCTGGAGGACATTCCTGGGAGAGATTTCTGACTGCACAGATTGCTCTGTGGAAGGGAGTTTTGTACATGAAAGAAGTAGAAGGTTGCATTGCTCTTCAGGAATCCTTCATTCTCTGCATCTACAGGAGAGGTCTGGCGTAAAGCAAGGCAGCCCTGGAGCTGTGGGTTCAGTTCTAGGAAAGAGTTTGTTCATCCTCTCTCTATCTGAAACATGCTCACGTAGTAGGAGTAAAAGGAGAGACTGGAAGGTGTTCAAGGCAAATGAAAGAAAAAAAGGAGAAAAAAAAGTTTTTTAAATGGCTCCCCCACCTCACCTTCATTGAAAGTAGTCCCACCTACTGAAGTCAGATATGAAAATTGTGGGAGTTTTTTGTTTGAATTTCTTCTGTTCTGAGTCAGTAATAGGTTGGTATAAAGTAAAAATGTCTGTCAGCTTCTCCCTGGGTCACTAAAATGCACAATTCTGTAATTTTCCATGCAGTCCAACAGAAATGGGGCTGGACAAAGTTATTCTTATCTCCTGCTTCCCCTCTTGAGGTGAGGAAGGCGCACAGGGATGTGCCTTTACTTTGGTAAATTCAGCATGAGCACAGCTCTTTTTGTCTGCATTCCTGATTTGCTTGCATGTCTGGTGAAGCATATTCGCAGCTACCATCATTTTTTTGGATGAAAAAGTTAGTTGTAAGATGTTGGCAAGCTTGATATTACCAAAAATGGGGTTGGGCAGGATGGCTGGGGACAGTTGCAGATGGCCAGGGGCATGGATCCTCTAGCCAGTGCCAGGGGTGGTTACCAGGGGTCGTTCTGGATTTCTCCCCTTGTGGCTGTTCCTGCCTGTTGGCATTCCAAGGTGAAGCTGCTGGAGCAGCAGCTGCTTGTGCTGCTCTCAAATGGAGTCTGAGTCCTCAGCTCCCTGGGGACAGTGCCACAGGTGACATCTCTCAGACATTCCTGTGCCCATGGGGAAGACAGCTGATAATCATCAATTTCTTTATTGCTTCTCTGAAACTTCCCAGGAGAGAATTCTCGTGGCAGTGACCTTCAGGTTCGTTTCTCTGTACAGCACCTTTATCCTCCCACATCATTCACACAGAACTATCAAGAAGTGCTCTCAATGTCACAGAGCACCAGCACAGGATGCCCAGAACAGCTAGGGCTGCCCCTGGATCCCTGGAAGTGTCCAATGCCAGACTGGATGGGGTTTGGAGCTGCCTGGGATAGTGGAAGGTGTCATTGCCCATGGGACTGAGTGGATTTTAAGGTCCCTTCCCACCCAGACCATTCTGGAATTCTGGAATTCCTAATGAGCTGGAATTTCTTGAATCAGTGTTCCAGTAGAAGTAAGGCAGGGAATGGAGGGAGTGTGGGGAGAGGGGGAAAAAGTAAATCCAAGAGGCTTCAGAGGATATTGGATCTCTAAAGCAAGGTTTGATTTAATGAACTAGAAGCAAAGCTCTTCCCATTATCTCATGTGTATCAGTATCTTCTCCTTAGACCCTCCCCAAATCTCACCTGGTTCGGATGATTCTATGAAATACTGAAGCATAAAGGAAGTTTTACCCTTTTTTTGTGATAGAGATCTGAACTAGGGTAAAAACCTGCCAGGATAAATAACACAAGTATTGTTCTATTGATTGTGACTGCCTTTGCTCCAGCCTGCTGTCCACTGTCCTTTAGCAATTTTCCAGGACTGAGAACTAATTCTGCCAAGATCCCTCCACTGAAATGACAATTCCACAACTTCCTCCGGGGACAGCCAGGAGTGTGATCAGATTTGCAGTCTGTAAACTCTTATTGATTTGCTTTCTAAAAACTTCCTAAGAAATCCCACCTGGGCGTAGAATTCCTCTGAACTCCATCAGCCTCTCTAACAAGTTCTTCAGAAGAATTATTATCTTTTAAATAGGACTGCAGTAGTGTGTTCTCGAAAGAATATGAAATTAAATTACCTGAGCTGGAGTGCAGTTATTAGAGGAGGTTTAGGATGAGACATAAAAATAGATTATCTGTCTATATTTAGGATATATACATGTATTAGATAATTAAAAATCGTGTACATCTTCCTGGGTTGTTTGGGGGGCTTTGTTTAATGATTGGAAAGTCAATGGGATTTTAGGGCTTTTATTCCCATATCAGTTCATACAGATACAGGTTGCATTGGAAAGCCATTTAACAGCAAAGAAATGGGTATTGGTCCAAAAGTGCCATCATTTTTTTAGGTACTGAGTTCATATATACAAAATTTTATCTACTCCTGTTTCTTAATTCTGGCTGTAAGAGTTGGACATTGTACTTCACAAGCCAAAAGGGGCCTGGCTTCCCTGCAGAGCAAAGGAAAGTTGGGTTTTTTTTGGTTTTTTTTTTTTTTTTACTCAGTCTCTCTTATTCTTTTTGCACACCAGAATACCTTACCATTAAACCCTGCATATGTGGTTGCATTAATCCTGATTCCATTCAGTGGGCATGGGAATGAAAATGGGATTGAAGATCAGAACTGGGCTTTGCTCCTTCTCACTGAGTGTATGAAACAGAGCTTTTCTAAGCCCTGAGCACCATCTTTGCCCGACCCAGAGCATCAGCCCCTGGCTCAAAGGTTGGCCTGGATGATCTTGGAGGGCTTTACTGACCTCATTGATTCCGGGGGGTGAAACAACAGCTGTTTTCAGGGAGGGCTGGGGCTGTGGAGATGGGTTTAGTGCTTTGATGTCAGACTTCAAAGGGGAGTGCAGTCCTGGAGCTGTGTCCATGTGCAGGGACTGCCTGCACTCCCCAAAGGATAAACCCAGCCCTAAAAGTGCAGTGGGGCTTCACCAACACCCTGTGAGAAGGCTTTGGGAGTTGCAAGAGAGAGCAAAGAGGAGCCAGGCTTGGAATATTTTGCCTTGGCTTTGGCGTGTGTTTGACTCGGAGGGAGAAGACTAAATTTGTAAGCAAGTCTAAGTAGGAGGCACCTGGCAGCAAAGCCAGGTGTAAAATTCTGCTCTCAGTTCACTGTGAGAGGTTTAGATTAGGCTGAGGAGCATTGATCAGGACGTGTCAGTGTATGACACAGGGGCAGTTTGTGACTGTGGGAGGGTGGTGAGGTCCCAGGTTTGTTTCAGTGTCAGCCCTGCCCACCAACATATGTCAAATAAGTCTGGTTTGCAACAGAGAAAGGAAGAAAAATGCTCTCATAATTCAAGTTTCAATCAGTTATCTGCACTGGCTGATTCCTCAGCTGGTCCCATCCATATCCTTTGTGTCCTGGGGGATCCCTAAAGGGGAGGGAGAAGAGTTCTCAACAGCTGAGAGAAAACAAACATAGAATTTGAAAACCACTCAGCTTTGAGTGCTCTAGGACGTGAAGTTTTGTAGGCCTCCTTCCAGCATTAAAGAATTTGGTAATTAAAGAAAAGTGTCTTTGTGTCAAAAAAAGTCTTTTCTACTTTTGAAGAGATGGGGAGATTCCAGAAATGCTGTGAGAAAAGTACATTTTCCTGCTTTGCTGGGATCCAGCCCAGAGAGCCACGGGTGACTGAAGTACAAGGGTAGAGGATATTTTTCCAGGGGAAGAGAGTATCAGACAGAGGGCAAAGGTTTATTTGTTCTGCACACAAGAGTATGTGACACTCAGAAATGTAACAAACTCTGAGCTGATGTGAGGAAAAAGATCACAGGTGGAAGTGATACAAATGGGAGAGTTTTTGATCATGGCAACCCCGGGTTTGAGTCTTAGACAGTGCCACTGTTGGGGCCAAGAGCTGAAATTCCTGCCTGGTTACCAGCACAAGGGTTGGGAGTGTGGGAAAGCAGCAGCTCCCCAAAGTGAGCACAAATGGGGAAATTGGAGACCAGTGTGAAATGTGCTTTATTCTGAGGTCAGGCAGCAGTCACAGTGACACCTCTCATGGAAATGTGCGTGACATTTGTGGTTTCCTACGTGAGGAGAGCCCATACATCTGCTCACTCTCCTCCAGAAGTTGTTCATAGCTGGGGCAAGTGTAATTATTACAGGGTTTTTGTCTCATTTTAAGTTGGAGAGCTATGGCACAGCGGAACTTTTTGGGATCTGTTAACCTTGATTATCCGGCACAAGTTATCTTTCCTTGTCCTTTTTTGTTTGGATTTAGATGTTTATTACGTTTTATTTATATTTTTATTTTTATATTTAGAATATTTATATTGTTTATTTTAATATTTTATTTTTATTTCATTTAGGTTTTTTTAGGTTTTATTTATATTACAGTTTTATCAACTGTGAGTTTCTAGTACTCTTTTTAGTAAGTTAAAAATGGAGTTGTATCTTTTTTATAGAAGGTTTTTTCAAGGACAAACTGTTTAATTAGGAAATGACGCTTAAATTATTTTTATTTTTAACTTAACTAACTACTCATGGTTTGTAATGTGGACTTTTACAGTGGAAGGTGTCCCTGCCATGGCAGGGGTGGAACAGGATGANTTGTAATGTGGATTTTTTTATTTAATTACATAATATTACTTAAAATTATGAAGAAGAAGGATTAGTTTCTGTTTTAAAACTTTCATTTGTTATATATATTATTATATTTTAAAACCTTTTATTTGTTGTTATATATATTATTATATTTTAAAACCTTTTAAGTTTTTTACTATGTGATGCTATATACTTTTATTTAAACTACATACTTATAATTTTAGTTTTATTATTTAGTTTTGGAAGTTTTCTCTATGGTCTTATGTTAAATGTAGTGTTTTTTGGGGGGCTAGTGCCTGATAGTACAGAAAGTTTAAAGTTTTCAGTAACTAGGGTTCTAACAGGAAGTATTCTTGAATTCTCCACTGAGGAAGAAAGAGGAAAATACCCAGAATTAGGCTTTGTGGCTTTTCAGTGACTGCTCTGAGGGATGCATTGAGCCTTCAGGGGAATATTTCTGTGCCTCCTTTCCCTGGGATTGCCCAGCCCAGTGGTATTTCCAACCTTAAGATGGAATTTGAGTGCCAAGGTGAATTATGTTGCTTTAGTAACAAGTACAGAGCAGTTGAAAGAGGATGAAAGGGATGATGTTTAAAGGGACCCAAAAATGAGAGAGATTCTGATGTTTTCAGTGGTGGTGCTCATTGTTTGTTTGAGGCAATGTTGCATTTTTCACCCTTTTGCTCCTTTCTGCCCTACCTTAGAGCTTCTTTCCTTCCAGGGCACTGTGCAGGTGCTGGATGTTCACAGTAAAGGAGATTGTGGCTTTCAGGTCTCCCTTTTTGACTTTTCTGTCTAAATGCTTTTTGGATATAATCTAAATTTTTGTGAGAGCTGTAAATTCAGTGCTGTTTAACAAAGGTTAAATGGATATACCAGGGATTCTGATGGTGCAGATTGTGGCTTTCAGGTCTCCCTTTTTTGCCTTTTCTGTCTACATGCTTTTTGGATTTAATCTGTATTTTTATGAGAGTTGTAAACTCGGTGCTGTTTAACAAAGGTTAAATGGATATACCAGGGATTTTAATGGTGCCACAGCTGGAGGAAAATTTGAGGAGTTTGAGCATTACTTGTATCCACTATTAAATTTAGGACTCTTCTGAAGTGAGCAAGGTTTTTTCGTTCATCTTGTCCTGTGCTTGAAAGCTTGTGCTGAACAGCAGCCCCCAGCTATGTTATTTCATTTAAAGACTGCTCATAAATAGCCAGTTCCTGTTAGACTTTTGTATTTCTTGACTATTGAACAACAGCTGATCCTCTCTGCATGAGCAGGGGTGTGAAGCAAACCTGTGTGAAAAGCACTTGGTTAAAATCCCTTTCAACACTCCAACAAATTCCTGATGCTGCAGCTTTCCACTGGTGACTGCATCTTCTCTTGCCTCCCTTCAGCCCTGGGCTTTGCTGTGGGTGTTTTACACACTGAAATCCCTGCTCTGCATCCTGTGTTCCACCTCTGCTTCACAGGGGTAAGGACACACTTTATTGATCACTCCTCACACCTGAGGGGTTTTATTTCATGTGCTTTCCTAAGCCACACCTGGGGAGAGCTCAGTGGGTGCGTCTGGGTTTCACCACAGTTGGTCCTGCTTTTAGGATTTGTTTACCTATAAATGCATAATTCAATATTCCTTTAATGTTTTATGGGATTAGCTCAGATTCAGATGAAAAGAAACATGTAAGTTTCACTAAAACACAGTTTAGCTCACACCATGCCATAAGATGTGTATTTTTGAAAGAAGCAAATGCTATTTTGATACAATAAATAGGAGTAAATCTCTGTTTTCTGACAGAACTGTTTTATTACAGTGAATTGTCGCAAATAAAATACACAGGATATAAAACACCTCCTAAAGATTCTCTATAACCAAAAATGTTGGTGTGTAAATAGAAGTTTAATAGGTAATGCCCAAGTGTTCTCATCTGTGTCACTTATCCATTGCTGCAAAGAAATGTGGCCAAAAAATTCACTTATGAGCCCTCTTTGCATATTCCTCACCAAAAAGAGCTTCAAATAAGGCTGTCTGTTGCCACATAGATCTGTTGTGTCTTTAATATATTCATTTTTACCATTGAAGATGGCTTTTAAAAGCACTGATCTCAGTTCTTCCAAATGCAATAGGCAAGCCTGGCAACTCTGTGCTCATTTTGTTGCTCCTAAATCTAAGAGCAGCAAACACGATATGAAAAAGGATTTCAAATCTTAAATACCAGCCGTGCCAAACTCCCAAGGTTTTTTGCCAGTGGCTGGAAATCAGAGAAGTAAAAATGGGATTGTTCATTAGGGTCTAGGTGCTGTGATAGAATGTGTGGTTTGAGCTTGTTGCAAACATTTGAGAATATTTTTTTTTCTAAGAGATTTATCGTATGGAAGTTCTTAATGATGAAATCTGTACTTTTAATTGTGCTGTAATGTTGTGACAATAAGGACATGGTTGTCACTTTGCCTCAAAGCCCCGGCTACACTCGGTGACATTGGGATTTATCTTTGTTTGCTAGGATAATAAAGTGCTATGATCTGCTCACGCTGGTAAACAAGATGCAATTTCATTGCTGCTGACAAAGCCATGTGTCTTCAGTGCAAAGGAAAATTGGCCACAGGCACTAGTGCACATTCTCCTCTCCTGCTTTGTAAATAGTGTCAGCATTGCTTCAATTGTCATTTGGGGCTTTCCTTTGCTCTTCCTGTGCCACAAACATTCCTCAGCTCCTGGTGTTAAGGCTGGAAGTTGCAGGGACTCTGCAGAGAGCAGTTTTAAGGGAGATCTTCAGAGCAAGGGTTTGGCATCTTTCCAGCTTATAGGATGAGTGCTGGAGAGGTAACAGGCTCGGGGTGGGAGTGAGGATGGCTGGGAGGGGACTTGAGGAGGGCTCTACTGCCCCTTCTGCCTGAGGTCATGCCTTGAGAAGGCTGGCTTAGAGCAGAGGCTGGACAGAGTCACAGAATAAAGTAGGGATTTATTAAAAGGATTTCCTCCATGGATGCACCTTGGGCAGCACAAGAGCCCAGCCAGGGCTGCACCCAAGATGAACCCAAATGGTCACAAAGTGGACAATGGGTCACAGGGTCTGTCACTGTGATCAGTTCTGATCCATTTGCACATTGGAGTTAATTGTCCAGTTCCAGCTTTAGGTTCTGCAGTCCCATCCTGCTTGTTTTCCTCTCTCCAGCCCACGTTGTTTGTGCTCTTGGGCCTGAGATCTGGATCATTTGTCCTTGGTCCCCAGCTAGAGAAGGAATTGTTTTGTCTCCCTGCTCTGTGCAGAGAGCTCACCATGCCCTGATATGAAGCTCAGAACTGCACACTAAAGCAGCACAGAATCTGAAAAATAGAAAAGCTAAAACCTGAGGCATCAGAGGCAGGGCCAGCTCTGGAGGCAGACCAGGCTCTCCAAGGCTCTACCTGGAAAAAGCTGAATGGGGAGACTGCAAGGCCTCCCTGCAGCCCCCTGCCCCTTTGCCTGCCCTCCAGGGGATCCTTTCCCAGCAATGCTGCTTGGATTCCAGCCAGGAGGGAACTCTCCCTTTCCAGTGACATTAAAAACAAACTCTGACTCCAGCCACAGATTGTTCCTGGGGCTCAGAGAGTGGAGAAGTGACATTCAGTTTTTAAAAATACTCTTCAAAAGCCAGCACTGAATGTTTTGTTTCCTGGGATGTTTCATATCAGGAAATGGTTATTTGCATTGGGGGTGTATAAATATTTCTGAATGTGTCACATCCATTGCAGTGCAAACCTTTGGAAGTGTTCAGTGACTGGAAGGTTGGGACAGTATTTCAAGGCAAGGGATACTCAGTGGAGAAGAGGAAGGAGGTGAGAGCCCTGTGGAAGTGTCTTTAATGGCGTGCACATCACCTCTGTGCTTGCTGCAGGAGGAATGTCTATACTGAGCCTCGGTGCCTGTGCGAGGTTGTTTTAATCCTGCTTTTCTAAAAGGCTTCTTTGCCATTGGAGATGCACAACGATCTGAGTAACTTGGAAACAGCTCAGAGCTGTAAAACATCCTTAGGGAACTAGTGGCATGAAGGAAACAGAAAAACCTGCACCCCTTTTCCCCTTCAAATCTTCCAAACTGTTCTGAATTCGATGGTGACTTCTGAGGGGCTGAGAGCAGCACTTCAGTGACTGAACTTCAGCTCAGGTCATTCCCTTCCCACCTGGCTTTCTGAGTCCCCAGGAACTGCAAGACAAGAACCGAAAGGGATTGGAGGGAAAAGGTTTCAAAACAACAGAGCAGCCAGCATTTCAGAGTAATCCATAAAAAGCTGGTGTTGTCTATTTATTATTAACATTCCCTTGGTCCAAAGGTTGTTTAGAAGTGTTGGGTGTTGTTTAATGGAAGAATCCTGCATGAGCTTATTTTCTTGAATTATTTCAACTCAGTTTCTGTTTCTGCCCCTGACCATCCCCCAGATCTGTTGTGGATTTTCTTTTGAAATTACTTATAGTGAGGCAGGAAAAATCTGGGTGACGATGTAGATATTCTCTGAGAGTATGAGTAACCCTGAAGGGGTAGAAAAGGGAAATGGTGTGGCAAATGAAGCTTTTAGGGCTTTTTTACCAGTTTTTGCTTGAGTCTGTGCTAGGTGACGTTCAGGACTGTGCCTGCATCCAGCCTTGAAGATGGACAAGCATAAAGCACCTTCTAGTTATTCCCCTCAGAGCTGCTGTAGTAAGCAGGACAAAAATTGATACTCTTGGCTTTGAGAAATCTAAGATATTGCCCCATTCTGGCAAAGGAGAATATGAGCTGCAGTGGGGGGAGAAGGCAACGTTTGGAGAAATTAATTCAAAATGAGAGTATTTAGCAGGCATCCAACTGTCTGTCCTAAAAATAGTACTGATAAAACAGTAACTGCTGGGAGATGCATTGGAAATACAATTACTGGTATAAATATCCTGTCAAGACTCAATGTTGGAGAAGGAGGAGTATTTTATCTGGGCAATTATAAATAACACATGAAGATCTTCTGCACACTGTGCATGATTATAAGTTTAATAGATCTAGTGACAACATATTCCTGTGGAATCAGAAGCTTAGACAACAGAATCCAACATGAAATAACTGCAGAGCAGTCACTGGGCCTGAACTGACTCTGCCTCTCCTTTTGTTTGCTAATTGCTTCACTTAAGAAATAAATACCAGGATTCAGAGCAGGAGTTATGGCATCCAGAACCTCCCAATGCCAACTTGTCCATTTCTTGTCCCAGTGGATTTCAGAACAAATCTCTCTGAGTTTGTGTTGGGCACAGAATTGGATTTGCCATGATTGACGTGTCAAACGAGATGAGTGTCTTTGAGCCCTGCACAGTTTTGTTCTGCTCCGTGTCCTGCTCAGGTGGTGAAGGGTTTATAGTGTAATAATGTAATTGCATGGAATAAGCTAAGAATTTAGAAGTTACAATAGAAGCATATGTGTGGATGTGTGACAGAAGCCCATTGGATAAAAGTATCCACAGTGCAGCAGAATTACCTAAAGGTGGCAGGTTAGAAAAACAAAATAAACTTTGTGGCAACTTTCTATTGGATCAGAATGTTATTTATTGCCTTGTAACAAAGAAACTTGTGGCTACTTTGGGCTATGGCCAACTGCTTGCTCTTTTAAATCATTTATATTTTGGTTATAGAGTCAAACACTATTTGTCTGGGAGTATTTTTGACTGTAGAATGAGACCAAAATGAAAGAAAATGAGGCTGTGCTCTAATGCAAGAGCCTGGAAAGAAGTGTAATCCTTAGTTTGGATTCTGTTGTCCCCTGCCATGCAAACTCAGTGACATTTCAGTAAATGGATAGTTTACCCATTGATTGATTTTTATAATCCTTCTTGCACTTTATTTGATGTTTTCTCCTAGTTTTGTTAATGTGGAAGTAGCTTGGAGTAAATGATTCTCAGGCCTTTCTTCAGTGCTGAAGGCAAACACTGCTCCTCAAAGAAACAACTGGAGAACTGGAAAAAAACTAGGAAAATCAGGAGATGATGCTGGACTATGAGGGCACTTTGACAACCTCACTGTTATATTTCAGAGCCACTTTGCCTTGGGTTTTGTGGTCACCAGGGAAGTGTAATTTACCTCTTCAAGCAAGCTGGGAAAATGGAACAAAAAGGCTTAAACCACCTGGAGGAGGGGTAGGGAGGGGATGGCCAAGGATCTTTCCACCTGATCAAGGCTTAAGCTGTGTTTAAGCTGGTTTAAGTTGTGATTTCCATCTGATTCCTAAGACACAGGCTAGATAAGAAATTCCATAGAGAGATTTATTTTTTCATAATGCCTGGTTTAGGGCAATTTTGGTAGAAAAACCTCTAAAGGGGTTTTGTCAAAGAGTGATAAAAAAAAAAGAGTGGGAAAAGGACCAAGACAAGCTGAAGCAACTCCATCCTTGGAGATCTTCAAGCCTAAACTGTGTAAGGCTCTGAACAACCTCTGGAGGTTGAACTGTGTGGAGCATCAGGTTGAGTTATAGATGATTATTAAGACAGGAAGTAAAGCATTAATTTAGTTTGAAGTGCCTGAGAAGAGTGGCACTGTGCACAGGTAACAGATAACAGGGGCAGGTTGTGTGTCTGCTAAATCTGTTTTCTTCTAAATATTGGTGCCAGGTTGAAAAGGCTTCTCTCAGTGTAGAGGATGACATGACATGAGGGAGTGGAGACTGTTTGTTGTGTGTGTTACACAGATATCAAACCCTGGAGATAATGCTCCAACCTATCACCAGGACCTGAAGGTCCACTGAAAATACCATTTATAACAGCTCAACATTCTAGGGTCAAGTAACAGTGAAAAAATTCTGTACCCTCCATCAATATTTTAAACTTCCATTTTGAGGGTGGCACAAGAAGCTGCATCCAAGTCCTCCTGTGGGCTGGAGTGCCATAAAATTGTGTTTGTCCCAGTGAGGAGCTGGCCCTGGATGGCCCCACATGGCCTGGCAGGAGCAGCAGGAGTTGGAGCAGGAGATTAAAGCCATGGTGTCCTTCTCAGCCAGCAAGGGAGAAGGAGCACGTGGTCAGTACAGATATTGAATCCCAAGTTTTTCTTGAAAGTGCATTACAGAGCCTTAGAGAACCACACAGGCTTTTCACACGTTCCTTCCTGGAGGGAAAACATTTCTGATGGATGAAAATACAGCTTTAGTGGGAGCAAGATAGGGCTTATACATAAGAGAAAACTGAAAGAATGCTTTCAACCAGCACAAAAATTTCTGGAACTTCTGAGACTACTGAGGAATAAAATGAGTTTTATGTGTTTCCCTTTTCTGGAGAGCTGACAGAGCCTCCCCACTGCTGGGTACAGTAATTGGAATAAAGTTATTTTCTGTACAGCCAAATATTGAGCTTAAATATTGTGTGTGGCATAGCAATTACAGAGGTGCTGCTGCTGGTTATTCCAGGTAAATCATGAGTAATCATGGGATCCCTGAGGCTGGAAAATCCCTCCCAGCCCATGGAGTCCCAGCTGTGCCCAGTGCCCACCTTGTCCCCAGCCCAGAGCACTGAGTGCCACCTCCAGCCCTTCCTGGCACACCTCCAGGGGTGGGCACTGCAAAGCTGCCTGGGCAGCCCCTGCCAAGGCCTGAGCACCCTTTCCATGCAGAAATTCCTGCTGCTGTCCAAGCTGAGCCTCCCCTGGCCCAGCTTGAGGCCGTTTCCCCTTGTCCTGCCTCTTGTAACCTTGAGGGTTTATAGGAGGTGTTTGTGCTGGAGCTACAGTGAAACAAAAACTTCTTTTTAATATATGTAGTGAATTTTCCATAGAAAAATCCTTTTTTTGTAGGGTGATCTGCTTCCAAATATGTCTAATAGAAAGATAGCTGGAATGTGAAAACTGTTTCAAGATGAAATTAATTCCTTTATCCTGGTGTGTGAATAGTGTTGGGTCAACTCCTGGATATCAGATTTGCAGGGGAGATGAATTTTGCTAAAAAGGTGGAAATGCATTTTTAGTGTGCATTTTATAGTTAAGGTAAATTTTGTCACTTGGCATAGATTTATTCCCATAAACAGAATACAGATAGGCAGGCTGGACAAATGTTTACCAAGTTTAAGCGGAGATATTTCAATTTATTTTTCTATTTTCTTTTATGTTTATGTTGGCATTTCACTCATCTGTAAATAGAAAAATCTTTCATTCTGAAAGTTGTTTCCAACTTAGATTAACTGCCCATGAAATGTATAAATTGGAGTTCAGTGAATAACCTTTTTTTTTTGTAAACTGTGTTCTACTTACTCCTCGTATTTTGCATTTTTTGTTCATTAAATTGAAGGATGACTACAGGGACAAATACAAATAAGATGGGAACAGTTACTCATTAACTTCATTAGTTCTGCTGCACATTGCTTTGCTTCACTATTCAAGTTTTCCCTCTGCTTCCCTAAAACCTTCCAGGGCAGAAGGAACATGCCCAGACCAGAGTAGAGCACCTTGAAAGAGATTTTTAAGGCAAAAGGGCCATGTACCAAGTTCATCTTTTGTGTTTTGGAGTCTCTTTCTTGCCTGTATTTCTTCTAGCTTTTTTCAAGCATGGTTACCTTCAGATGACCTCAGTAACTGAAAACTCCTGGGGTAAATAAGCTGGGGAATACTCTTTATCTCTTTTCTCTCTCTTTTCTCTCTCTTTTCTCTCTCTTTTCTCTCTCTTTTCTCTCTCTTTTCTCTCTCTTTTCTCTCTCTTTTCTCTCTCTTTTCTCTCTCTTTTC